>CM040403.1:107229651-107575576 GCA_022702515.1 Ilyophis sp. 1 JC-2022
GGAGGAGGTCATGCAAATAGCCTATTGTAGCACGTGTAAAGTGATTTACTAAGCCTGAAAGCAAGTTTGGAAAAGTTATTTGCGTTTCCAATTTAAATCAAATGGAAAGCAGGTATTAAGACATGCAATCGATTAGATGATCGCTGTCATTGTAGCAAGACACATACGGGGTGTTTGGAATATCCATAACTGAACATTCTGAATGATTGCGTAATAATGGAGGCTAAATAACTGGCCCGTTCTAGTATTCAATTCAATTTCATTTTATTTGTATAGCATTTTTTTTACAGAGAATTGTCACAAAGACACTGCACAAGGAAACAGAAAGATAATAGAGCAAAAATCCAGGCCTTAGCCCCCAACCAGCAAAACGAGGTAAAGAAACTCCCCGTTTGGGGAGAAAAAACACTCAACGGTGGCGAGAAAAAACTCCCCAGTGGGAATAAATCTCAGAAGGAACCTGGCTGGAGAGGGGGTGCCCATCCTTCGCTGGCCGTATTCTATTGTTTGTACTGACAAAAATCCGCTTCGTTCGTATTTGTATACGTGCTAGATGTGTCATTTTGAGACCGTTTTAGCAGCCCTATAGAAGTGAATGGAGAGTGACAAATACCCTATTCTGGATTATCACGCCAGGGGAACACAGAGCAACTAATTAACATATTTCGCCAGCATTTGGGCTCATATCATGGCCAGGTAACTACACAAAGTTCAGTTGTGCTTTAAAATAGTAAAGTGAAAATTCTATCCAGAACTTCTCGCTATGTGATCATGATCCCCAGACAGCCACCCTGATTGCCAACTATCCAATGCTTGTCAAGAGACCAGACTAAATTTAGTGCTCATTCCTTTCCATTTTTGTGGGATGCCCTCTACTTTAGGCAACTGTCAAGCAGATACTGTATATTGTTCAAATATTTTTCCACCGCAAAACGTGGGGGCAACACAACAATGGTTTGCTCTACTACTGTGTCAACATCTAACAAAAGTGTTTCCATGTTTACAAATGCTTTCGCAATTTAATATAAATCATTAAGTCTGGTTATCAGCCATGAACTAAACAGGCAGAAGTAAAGGAGGACAGATATGCTATATAATTTCAAGGCATATTGTCGGGAAAAATAATCTCTGTCGCAACCATCAATAGTTGACATTGTATAGTATACACAATACCAATTTTTCAATTTAGCACATTTGAAACAAATATATATACAGTTGAACCTCGATACAACGGACACCGATGCAACGGATTCCGGATCCAACGGACACAATCTGCTAGAGTGAATTTCTGGTCCGAACGTTTAAAACTCCCGGATGAAGCGAACCGAGACCGCTACTTCAGTAAGCGTCCGCTTGGCGGCGCGCACGTGTTGTTTACAAGCGTACAAGCGTCGGTTTGCCTGGTTGTTGTGCGCTACATATCTCTTGTTATAGTGATATTTTGCATTATTCGCTGCAACGGACAAACGGCTTTAACGGACAACTGCTCCCCCCTATTAGTCCGTTGTATCGAGGTTCAACTGTATATATATTACAAGACAAAAGGTAAAAACTAAATGTGTAGCTATATTAAAATACGAATATAACACATTGATATTTTTTTTATATTTGTATTTTAATATAGCTCCAAATTTTGTCTTTATCTTTTGTCTTGTGATATATGTGACGCGTGCTGGTAAAACGGTCCGCAAGTCGCACTTCTGCAATTCACAGTAGAGTGCAAAATAGGGAGGAAAACGTTGCTGGGGGCGGCTTCAATTTCAGGAACAGATGATAATCAGCTGTCCATTAACACCTTGCTAGTTTCGATTGGCTCTGAGGTTTGGCATGCCTCGCCCATAAAGAGCCTCTGGTATGGTAGAAGCATAGAAAATGGAGAATTCCAAGTTGAGAACGTACACGATTCACAGTAGCTACTTGCTCCATCTGGACCTCTGGCATTCAATATGAATATCTTCACACAAAACTCCATATTACTCCATAGAAAAAAGCGAACGCTGTAACTTAAGAGCCGATTTGCGGCCGAACGGAATCGAGTTCAGTAATTCTGTTGTTCTTACCTATTCTGGCACTTGTCCTCTCCATAAATTGGTTTGCCTGTATCAATGCTTTAAGCGAGCTATAACCAACAATTTCAAGACAAACTAGTGACTTCTTCAATACACCTCCGGCGAGCAGCGTCAGTGCTGAGCGCATGTGTTTCATTGTCAGCGCGAAAAAGTCTGTGCCTTACGGCTGAGATTTGCGGAGAGGACACGTGCCAGAGTAAGAACTTTGAGCCGCAAAATGGCTGTTAAGTTACAGCATTCGTTTTTTTAATATGGAGCTCTGTCTGAAGATATTCATATCGAAAGCCAGAGGTCCAGATGGAGCAAAGTAGCTACTATCATTTGCAGTGAAACCTGTTTTGCTAAGATCTGTCTGTTAGTTGAGTTTTTCTGTTTTTTGTATCTCTACCAGTCTTTGTTTAGTAACACAATCCTCTGAAATCCAGAATCTGATACTCTAGTGGGGGAGTGGTTGGGGTGGGATTAGCCAGCTACTTTTCACGCCCATTACGTTTGCAAGCCTCAGGTGTGAATCTTTGCAAATCTTTGAGAGCTGTTATCTCAGGAAAGTGTTTTAAGGTGTAACAACATTCAAAGAAGCATATCTTATTCAAATATGTGCATATTGCAGTGTATGAGTCATCATTTGAAAGCTCAGGATCTGTACGTTCATAAACTATAAAAACACAGAAAAATTACCCCGTGGACCATTTTACCAGCACCAGTCACATATATTTTTTAGTTTCATAATGTGTTTTTAAAAAAAAAAATCATGAGGATATCATGTACGAAATATGATATCTAGGCACATGGGTGTTTAACAGTAGGCACAGCAAAATTAAACTTTAATGGAATTTTAGAACACAGGCAACATTGTGTGCTAGGCAATACATTCTCACACAAGGCACAATTTGTTGACAGTTTTTCCTGCAGTGCAGATCAAACTTGCAATAAATGTGTGCAAGCTTGTTCTTAGCCTTTATTGATTGCAATTCTATGAAGCCACATGATAAATAATCTTTTAGCTAGCACAAGCTAATAGCAGTAACAATAGCAGTACATTTTTAAGTGTCCAGCAAAAATATTGACTTGCCTGTCTTCCAGAATTCTGACAGTTTGAACTTCACCAACCATCAGAAATCAGCACGTAAAGTCATTCAGGAAATGCGCCAGTGTTCCAGAACCCCAAGTCTAAATAATGGAATACTCAGTCAAAGCTATGTGTTTTTAGTGCTGTCAATGTCCACTGATATTATAGATGGAATGTGGAGGGATATACTTTGCAAAGTCACAAAAATAATCAGTATATCAGATTAAAACTCCATGCAACCTTGCCCACAATATTTTCATTTAACATTGAGCTAACAGTTTATTCACAATATTTATATTGATTTGTGGAATAACATTTTCAGCTCCACTGTCTTTTAAAAGGAATACTAACTCACCTTTATACAAGGAGGGCGATGGGAATACTCAATTTTATATCCATGTTGGGGCCATTATTAGAACCCTAAATAATTTCACTGGAAAAAGTTTTGTTCAGAAAGCAATATAAGAGACCAATTATGATCTTAGCCTTGTGGTTACAGCTTTCCGTATTGAATGACAAAGTGGACCACACAATGCTGGAATGAGCACAGTGCTTATCTAAAAAAGAATGTATCACATTAATGTACCATTATTTGAGTCACTTTTCCTTGTTTAATTCAAATTCTTTTGTTGCTGGAATCCTTTCTCTCTTTAATTGAAGGTGTTCGGTCTTTTTTCACCTATTCCACAGCATTTAGCGTTACTCATATTTTAATTACGGTTTTTTACTCCTTTCCGTGTACAAAGCCACCTTCAATCTCAGCATACCGACAGTATTAAGTTCTGAAAGCCAGGTTATTTTAGTGGATATAAAGATATACATTGTCAAAAGAAACATACACAATATACCTCTGAACATATAAATGTGATGGAAACTTGTGCATCTGTTAAATTTAGTGGCCTGAGGTAGATGATTAAACAGAAAGATTATGTAAATATTTGCTGGTGACTGTCAGGAATTCAGTATCAACGCTGATTTTATGCAAATCATGCTTGACACCATATATAATACCCATAACATATAAAACTAGATAAGCACACAATAAGGGTATACTCATTAACATGATTAGTAGTAAACATTAACTTACAGTTATTGAATGTGTTCATGAAGGTTTATGAATGTTAACTAAGATGAACAAATATGTTAATAAATTGTCAATAAAGATTATAGTTCATGTCATACTATATCATATACTATATACTATAATGAAGTCCCTATTTAAACCATTTAATTCAATTGTAATGTCTTTGTTAATGTTCATAAAGGGTGAATATCTTAATATGTCACACCTCTCTAAAAAAGTGGTAAAAAAATAGTTTATCATGATGGATGTGAATGATTTGTAACTGTAATCCCACCTCCCCTATCTCCAAAAACACCATAATGTGACTGCTGGCCAAATGTACACAACTTGTAAACCAATAGCCAGAAAACATGTTGGCAACTATTTTGTTTCAAATTGTTTGTGGACCTTTATGGTTGTATGACTTACTTGTTACTATAATCTTTATTAACCATTTATTAATGTATTTGTTGATCTTAGTTAACATTCATAAACCTTAATAAGCACACCAATTACATGTTAATTAATGTTTTCTACTGCACTAATTCATGTTATTCAGTGTACCATTATTGTAAAGTGTTACAAAACCATTTTCAAAACTGAAAGTTTTTTCCTTATTGCTGTCGTCCATTTGATGTGTAAATTCCAGCAGTCCTGTCTAGTCCTGCAGTATTGTCTTCCATCACTTGAAAAATACAGTTCTAAAGTAAGTTAGATTATAATTTCACTTTTTATTACTTTCCCAACAACATTTGAATTTATGCCTATAAGTGAAACATTTGTCTTTTTCCCCCCAATATAACTAATATTGTAGGTAATTAAAGAAGAGTTTGGTATACAAAATGCATTGACATTGGTCAGTGTTTAAAAAGCGTGGGTGATTATTACTTGGCTTTTAAAAATGCTATTACTTTTGTCACAAGAAATGCTTTTCCTAGGCCTTTTTATGTCTAAGTGCTAAATTATCCATGAAAGCACAGACTTGCACACATTCTCTGAAAAAATATGCTTTTTTTCTCTGCAGTCTACCAAGTAGTTAGTCATTGTTTCTCAGGAGATTTAATTCATATACAGGTGCAGCTCAAAAAATTAGAATATCGTGAAAAAGTTCAATATTTTTTGTCACTCATTTCAGAAAGTGAAACTCATATATTATATAGATTCATTACACATAGAGTGAAATATTTCAAGCCTTTATTTCTTGTAATTTTGATGATTATGGCTTACAGCTAATGAAACCCAAAATTCAGTGTCTCAGAAAATTAGAATATTTTGCTTTAACATATTTTTAAAGTATCATATTTAATATTTGGTCGCATATCCTTTGCATGCTGTTACTTCCTGAAGTCTGTGACCAATCAACATCAAAAGACTCTCGATATCTTATTTTCAGGTACTGTTACAAGCGATACTATAACCTCTCTGCATTTGAACTGATCTCTATGAGAATTGGGGGGTGAGACTAGATTCAGCTGTAAATTACACTGGTACAGTATGGAACACATGGCTGGCTAAATGGCTGTAAGTCATCAAGGGTCTGAGCTATCGAACGAGCCCCAAACCATCACTCTGTTGCCAGATATGGAGTAGATGTGGATGAATCACTGCAAGGATTATTTCTCCTGACTCATTTTCCTATAGAACTCTATGGGGAAAAAAGTCAGGAGAAACAACCCTTAAAGGGATCCATCCACATCTACTCCATATCTGGCCGCAGAGTGATGGTTTGGGGCTCGTTTGATACCTTAGACCCTTGATGACGTACAGCCATGTGTTCCATACTGTACCAGCGTAATTTACAGCTGAATCTAGTCTTACCCCCCAATTCTCATAGAGATCAGTTCAAATGCAGAGAGGTTATATTATCGCTTGTAACAGTACCTGAAAATAAGATATTGAGAGTCTTTTGATGTTGATTGGTCACAGACTTCAGGAAGTAACAGCATGCAAAGGATATGCGACCGAATATTAAATATGATACTTTAAAAATATGTTAAAGCAAAATATTCTAATTTTCTGAGACACTGAATTTTGGGTTTCATTAGCTGTAAGCCATAATCATCAAAATTACAAGAAATAAAGGCTTGAAATATTTCACTCTATGTGTAATGAATCTATATAATATATGAGACGGTCCAGACAGACTGCAGGTACCCAACTGACCAGAACAGTTATTATGATGTTGAGCTGAAGGCAATTCCACTGACCAAACCCATCACTATTTGGGGACCAGGACAATCGCATACCACCCTGTGGTGCTGCCAGCTAGAGTTGGTAGTGGCACAGTCAAGATTCTATATGAGACATGTGACACATCCACACCCTGGAACCCAATATGTTAATAGGATATAGAGCTGAAATGTGACCGCCCACTTTTTCAGTGGCCTGGGTACCGGAAGTACATTTTCCATATATTTTCTCTGTTGACATTTCAGAAAATCCCTAGATAAATAGATTTAAGCCTTGAACTGAACCATCCAGCTATGAGATGAATCATTTATGACATTATAAAAATTGATTCAGAGCAAAACAATCTTGGGACGGAAATGAAAAAAAGACTTAGTTTTTTAAGAGAATGAAATACTCATCCCATAAAGCATTGCGAAGGATGTAATTGAATACCTTCCCAGGTAAAAATTATATTAATTATGTACTTTGTGCTAAATTGGCAGTGTGTTAAGTATACTAAGTGCATTAAAGTTGTACTTAAGTGTACTTCAAGTGCAGTGTGTATGTTAAAATGGGACTATTTTTAGTATACTCAAGTACACTATGTCTGTATGTTAAAATGTGACTTTTTTTTTAGTGTACTTAAAGCTTGTATGCAGTATGCAGTTTTCCCCCACATTTGTTGTCACAACATCCCTGCCCACAGAAAAAGAGACACACCCCCACCCCACAGACCTTGTTGTGAATGTGAAAGTCCGCTATGCAGGATTACAGATTAGTATTGCTAACATTACAGTAAAAATGTCATCTAAAATTCCAGGTAAAACAACAAAATCGTTTCTGTTGCATATCACTGAGTGTTTGTAGCATTAGTCTGAACCAGGCATTATCTGGTAGCTACACTTTGGTAACTTATAGTCACGTAGCCAATTTGAGCTAACGCGATCTATAAAACACATATAACGTTAGCAAGCATGCCTTTCTTCCAAGAACTAGCCACCGAATAAAGTAACATTATCAATAATACCAATTACCAATCTAGCTACTATTCATATAGGTAATTACAGTTGTCTGGCAAGCAGAAAGTTCATTCATATTGAAACTTTTGACCTACCTGTTCAACCTTGCAACTTCGCAATATAATTTTTTCGACAAAATCTTTGATATAAATATGTTCAAGGAACCAAATATCCTACCTGGCTAGGAAGGTACAACTGTTTTCTGATTAACCCTGAGGAGATCTTATTCCATTTCGCCAATGTCCAGCAAAGTCAACATTTCCACAGCGACTACCGATCACACTTATGACTGTAAGACGTTGCTGTTATGTAAAAACAAATATCTTTTTTTACACACAGATATATAAAAACATGAGACTATGTATTTTTATGCATATTAAGTATACATTGTATGTGAAGATTCTGACAAATGTATTCTGTTGCAAATTTCGGAATGGCACAGCCGCTTCTTTAATTTGAACTTTAAATCATGGATGTGCAGTGAATAGTTTAGATATTGTCATATAAATGAGACAAGTAAAAACTAGGTGAACATTGCTTCTAATGGGCCAAAGTTAATAGGCTTAATAGCAAGGCTTATATTGTTGTGTAAATTTGTTCCAAAGTAAAGTGAATGAACAAGCTATAGAGACAATGGGTTTCCTTTGTTGTATTTTTTGACATTATTTTTGTAAAAAAAATAAATATATTCTTTGCTTCTGCAAGCAACAAAAACAACCTGAATTGTATTATCCCTGGAAGCATGAGTATGTGTTTATTTTCTTTTTACTACAACTACAACAAAGGCCCACTCCGTAATTTTGTTTGCTAATCGACAAAAATGGCATGCATGGCAACTAAGTACCTCGGTGGATCATGGTTCAGTTTTTTTTTAATGTAATCAGTCAGAATACAATACAATACAATAAAACCATAACCTTAAAGGGTTAAATCACGTGGTAATTTTTCTTATTGAAAAGCAACAACAATCACTTGAGTGTTTATCCTTTGTCCATGTGTGATCAAAGTAAATTTTTTAAATATACATTTTCACTATATTTTCAGTTTTTCTATATTATAAAATCCAGGCCTTTTATATAGATCGTATTTGACAAGGCATGGATCTGACAGCTCTTTTTTTTTAAATCTGAAAATATAGCAATACACTGATTTTATGGACTACAGCAGCACATTTTTCCTTCAAAAAATCATTTAGAAAAACAATAAATGTTTAGCTTCTGAGAAGCTGTAATCCACTATTGGAAGGCAATTTTCGGAAGTTCGTCGAGTAGATCGGAGGGAGCAGAATCAAAGGAGAGACAAACCTGTAAATGACAGTCAGTGACTTATTAAAATGACAGAGACCAAACGACATTCCTGAGAGTCAATGGCTTCTCTGCATAGATCAAAATCCCATTTGTATTCAATGCATGAAATCCAATGCAATTAACCTGTTGCCTCTCTCCTCACACTTAAGAAATCATTAGGGGTTTTGCAGATTACTGCAATTTGCTCTGGTTATGGGAGGTTTCTTTTAATAGTCCCAAATATAAAGGCCTGAAAATGCACTCTTTCCACAGGATGGTTTGCCTGTGGGTGTGTGTGCGCACGCATGTGTCTTTCTGATTATGAGGTATTATTACTAACAAAACTTGAGATATATACAAAGTCAGTCCACAGAAATATTGGATTCAAGAATACATTAGCAAAGACAATGTTACAAAGAACATAATTATTTGCTTGTACTGTATAAATCTATTCCACCAGTCAGTATAAATATAACTATTTGATTTTATTTGATTGATTTATTTGCACATAAGATGTAAAAAAGCATTTAAATAGCATATAACTACAAACAAACTGAATTTGCTGGTAAGGTCAAATAAACCCCATGGGGTCTATTACATTACCTATATTCTAAACAGATTCACAACACAAAATAATCAACTAGATAAATTTCAGTTTCTTTAATAAAGGTAAATACATTAACCTTAAAAAATTATTTTAAAAAGAAAAGCGAGAGAGACAGAAAGTAAGAGAGAAACAGAGGCACATACAGTGCCCTCCACTATTATTGGCACCCCTGATAAATAAGAGTAAAAATGGCTTGGTGAATTAGCTTAATCTCACACTGAAAAAATTTGAAAAATCCAATCTTTAATTGAAGTAAATTAAAAAATCCCTCATCAAGAAATAATTATTTTGAACAAAACCATGTGTGCCATAATTATTGGCACCCCTGCATTTATATATAGAATAAAGTAATAATTTTTTATATTTGGTTGCATATCCTTTGCATGCCATTTTTTCCTGATGTCTGTGACCCAACAACATCAAAAAACTATTGATATCTTAATTTATGGTACTCTTACAAACAATACTATAACATCTCTGCATTTGCATGGATCTCTATGGGAATTAGGGGGTGGGACTAGATACACATACAGCTGAGCCTGAGCCTCATACTGAGCCTCTCATACTATTTTTCAGTGTCTATGAGATGCATATGATAAAGTCACAGCAGAGAAAAAATTTGTGGTAGCTGATGTTCTTGGTATGACTGCAAATATTAGTTTTGCGTGTAACATGAAAATGCTGTACCTTTGATATTAAGTGCCATCACAAAAATACGGCATAATGTAGTTCATAATGTTCCTCCAATGCCAAAAGCCATGCTCTACTGAACTGAGAAATACAGCCGCTGAGTTAAAAACCACTAAATATATTGCCTTAGATCCCCAACAGCATCAGGATGTTTGAAGATAGAGAGCTGATTTTGTCAGTATAGGTCCTCCAAGAAGATGTGATTGAAAGCAATTTCTGCAAATTAATTATTTAACTCCATTATTAAAATAGCTTCTTGTCATTAGTTTTCAAGAATTCATGCTGTGCATTCAGATGATGAAGAAATGATCTACATCAAGCTATATACAGATTGTGGTTCAAATTGAGTCTATTTGGATAAGTTTTAAAAACATACACGCACACACACACATGCACACACATGCACACTGCATGTATAACAAATTGAAAAAAAAGCCATAAATACCGAATTGTAAATCTGTGTTTCATAAATTTTGTACTCCTTGTCATAATCAGAAATCATTGAAGAAATATTTTTATGGTGAGGCCTCGCAGCTAAAAAGCAGCACCTTGTGCATCTGTCATGTCACCTGATCAAATGTTGCCATCAAGGCAGTGCAGCTGCTTAGGCACGGTGGCACATGCATCATGAAGGAGAGGAGACAGCGCTGATGAAAAGATAGAGTGTGGATCAGTCTCTTTGTCTCTGGGTGAGACAAGGCATCTCCCCCATCCCCACAGATGACTTTAATGAGGTGATAAAGAGAATGAATGAGCCATGAAAATATGTTTCTAGGGCTGATTCCCTCCCATTCTGAGCCAGATTTGAGTGCCTGTATCTAAAGTATATGGCAAGACATACAATGCATTTTCATGTGTGATTTCAGGTTATGTCACTTTTGTACCGGGTGTTTCATGTTGTGCTTTGCATTTCCTTTGCTTTTTATTAGTCCAGCTAAATCATCCTGGCAAGATGATTAAGTACTGCTTCTTTCAGTTTCCAGGAAAAGCCAAGATGATTTTAAAAGCAACACACTCACTTGACTCGTGAGTTATTTCTTTCCCTCTGATAACGATTCTAATTTTCTAAGAGAGGGAAAAGCATTAGTTAGTGTAGGAACAATTCCATCAAGTTTATGGAAGGTCATCAAGTTTATATTATTAAATGGGGAAAAATTCAGAGTATTAATGAATATGTTCTCCAGCCAAGTGAAGTAAGTAAGGTGTGATTCAAGTACATACAAATGTAAAAGTTCCTTCTCCTCTTGTTAAGAATGAATGTGAGGAAACAAAGAGACCCTGTCAATTTGGCCATTCATGCGAGCAAATGTTCTTATTCTTGGCAATGCTTTCTCATGCAAAAGAATATAATCAAAACCCTTCAGCCTGAATGGAATTTGAATAAATTCAGCGAGATATTGCAAAGGTGCTCAAGGAATGCCAGACAGGAAAGAGTATTTCACTGAATTGCACAGGGAGCAAGACTAAAGGGCCAATTCAGTGTGCCATTATGCATTTAGTCACGGTAGTACCATAGGCAATTAAAGGCATAGAAAGTTATTCTTAAAAAATAACAAGGAATTGCTCATCGACTTGTTAAAATAACAATGGTGTTGGGGGCTAATTGATAAGAGCAAGAATGATTACTGCTATGGTACTAGGCTACAGTTGCATTGCCGTTTGAAGTAAATGAACAGGCAGGCAACAATGTTATAAATTATGTGCACACAACTGGGAAATTAAATGCAAACTTGCATTTCATTTATTTTTCGTTTGTCAAAAATATGTTTCCATATTAAACAAATTAACGGGCATCGGCATACAATTTTAAATTTGTCAAATCTGGCAACAAAGGGAATTCCACAAAATTTCTGTTGTGGTTAATCATGAACCATTTTTTATGAAACTCATTTCAAATGGATAAACCAAGTGTTCACATATCACAGATGTCTCCCAGAAAATATGTTGGTTCCAAGTGTGCTCCAGTGCAGCAGACTTTATAATGTATTCAATTCTTAAACAAGCTTCTCATTAAGATAATATAACCTCTGCTAGCCTCTGACGTCTAAAACATCTAAAAACGCACGTTAAAAAGTTCAACAATGTTAATTTTGTCGGGATATTTATAACAAAACTGGTCACCTGCAGGCACATTTAATCAAGTGTTTACGTCACCACCCACACAGCAAAGCTCATGAGTCTTATTAATTTATTTGAACCTTACTCAGTGTCTGATTCAATAACATTGTTGCATCCCATGTGTGTTTTTTTGTGTGCATGTCTCTCTTTCTGTCTCAATCATCCTCATTTCAGCAGTCTGATTCCATTCGCCCTCTGTGCCGTCAATCATCCTCATTTCAGCAGTCTGATTCCATTCGCCCTCTGTGCCGTCAATCATCCTCATTTCAGCAGTCTGATTCCATTCGCCCTCTGTGCCGTCAATCATCCTCATTTCAGCAGTCTGATTCCATTCGCCCTCTGTGCCGTCAATTATCTTCCCCTCAGAAGCCTGCAACTATTCATTCACCCAGCTGTCAATCATCATTCTCCTGTTGAACCACTCTGCTCTCTCCTCCAATCAGACTGTGACAACTCATTTAAAATGTCATGCTGGAGAATTATCTTTACTGTTTTTTTTGCTGATTTTGGTTTTTGTGAGAGAGGTTTGTGTGACTCAGTTTGCGTTTTCTTTTCTTTAATTATTTCATTCTTATAATCATCCCATTTCAAGGGCAATATCATGAACCACAATAAGAATTTTTAAAGATTCTGAAAGCATGGATTTAAAAAAAATATACGTACATTTATCCTATAGACTTTTAACCTTTCTTGTTCTCCCTACTGGTCCCACGTGCTCCAAACCGCATGTCATGCAGCTCCAGGAACAGAGCAGTGCTGGTGTACCAATTGTCAACATACACCTGGTCCCCTGTTCCAAGGAATGGATTTAGGAGGTTGATGACAGCATCATGACTCAGCCCCTTTCCAGTTGGTTTCCCTATGTAAACATTGAATTCACGCGTCTAGCCATTGGAGGCATCGAACAGAACAAACAGTTTGAAGCCCCACTTTGTAGGTTTAGCCTTCATGTACTGTTTTAATCCAATTTGAGCCTTAGTGGCTACCATCCGCTCATCAATAGACAGTTGGTGTCACGGCTGGTAAAATGCCCTGCAAGCAGCCACTACGGCATCAATGAGCGGATGCAACCGGAAAAGGCAGTCGTATCCATCTATGCCACACTCTGAGAGAAAGTCAACTGGAATAGCTCCAAGGGTGAGCACTCCTTGATAAAGTCCAGCTGAGGCCCGGGTGTCCTGGCCGGAGCAAACGGGTGGACTGATGGCTGCTTTTCCTGCTCACTGCCATCTATCCACCTCTCCCCTTGCACAGGTGGGCTTGTGCCCCCTCTGAGTGGAGAGGGTGAGCTGGATGACGAGCTGGAGGGGCACATATGTGCTTGTCTCTGCACCCTGGTACGCCCCCTTCCTCGCCATGCTGCCTCCCCAACATTAGAGCACTGTGGGACAGACCTCTGACCAGCCCCCCTGCCTGTGTGGCCTCTTCAGAGGAAGAGCTGCAGGACAGGGTTGGCATGGAGGAGGTCCCTGGCTCACTGATGGCAGAGGAGAGGGTGACCCAGAACAAATGGGAGAGCTAACAAGCATGGCATTGCTGAAGAAAAAATGAGAGATTATTTAACCGTTTATGCAGAAGCCATTTACGCCATGCATGCCTTCAGGAGAGCCATCAGCATCATGACAAACCACACCAACCCTGACCATGGAAGCAAATATGCTACTGAACTGTCCACCATGCTGATATACCCCTTAACCATTCCACCGCCTTATCCAACAACAATCAGCAACAACAATAATCGACAACAATCTCTCCCTCATGTTATGTCATGCATAATTTGCTCATTTGTTTACCTGCACAGCCTTCTGTAATGCATGCAGAACAATTTACTCATGTGGAACAATAACTCTACTAAAAAAACACTTCCACACATCATTTCATACAAAAGAAAATCGATCTAGTGATGAAAATCGCTCAATGCGGACACAAATAGATAGCTAACTGATATGAGATTGTGCTGTCACAATTTTACTGGCTAGCTTGCACTGTCCGGTAGCTATACTCATTTTGTTCAGAGAGATTTGTTTTATATATAACTATATAAGGTTAGCTAGCTCAAACCACAGGGATTCACGCATTGCTGCAAAATTTTATGTTTCCTTAGTTGCAGTTACACCAAGTAACTTACTTTCAGTCAAAACAGACAATTTGCCTTACATTTACTTCACAAATTATTTATCATATTGTTGCAATGTGAAATTTGTATTATTCATTGGATGAAAAACAATCAAATCCAGTTGACGATGCTATTACAAAACTGCATGCCGTGGCGTGAATTCACACTGGCATACTAAATTAATCTGTAAAAGTTATACCACCCAGCCAGAGATGTTTAGGGGGGCTAAGTCTCTACTAGGGGTGTCTGAGTGCATGGACCCCCAGGAGAAAGTTTTCAAAAAAGCCGCCACAAGATGGTTGTTCCCCATGAGTTTTGAGAGCAGCAATAGGCCTAAAATCAATAAATAATGTGGCATTGTTGTTCCAAAGAATATTTCTTTAAATTGCTTAGATATACAGCAATAGGGTTGGGTTGACCATCGTCTATCAACTAAAATGTATCGTAGACGGTTGACACATTGTGATGTCAAAGACAATCTGCATTCTAGTTTGACAGTTTATAGCAAATTTCCTCAATGGCAGCGGAATTCTTTTAGGCCTGGCCTGTAGATTAAATTTAACCAGCGATGGGAGGAGCTTACTCTCCTGTCAGCTTCTCCCGAATTGTTAGAATAAAATGTTGTGTTATCAAAATATCAAATAAGCTGAATTAAGCTATAAACTATTATCTGTCTGTATTATTCAGACTATTGCAACTAATATGGTTCCCATAGACTATAATGAAGAAACTCCTGCCTTTTTCTACTAAGACTGAGAATAAAAGCCTGATATAGTTGAGTTGTTTTACACAGTAGACTCTGTCAACAATGACTCCAAGTAGTGGAATGTGTACAATTGGATGAATAGCCTACAAGGAGCATGACCGTAAAGTAGTTTGAACTTACTTGGCTACTTATTTTTTCTACAGTCTCTGGTATGGATCCAGCTAGCAGTAGCACTTGAGAGCAGACCTATGGAGCAAACGCTTTCGTAGCTAACGTTAACAGTCCTTGAATATTTTTATCCCTGTGGAATGAGTGGACAACTTACACAAGCGTTACTGACATTCCATTAAGTAGCTTATGTTGTTACCGAACCTACCTAGCTTAAGTAGCAGTTGTGATTGTTACAGCAGGCTTAGAAGGTACGGAACAGTCTGAATATTGACATCTAAAATGGATCTTGGCATGTTCATGTGCACAAACAAGACAGGGCATCTTAATTTGGATGGACCTTTCATCAGTCAGAGCATTTAGGGCCGGACAAATACAAAATTAGATTTAAATATCATCACAAGTTCAGCTTTTTTTTCTTTTGAAAGAAACAATGACTGTGGATGATTCAGAAAATCAGAAGAGGACAAAATTAAATTAATGTTGATGGTAGCCAGTAAAACAAGGGAATTTCAAATGTGTTTATCACGGCATTCTTTGCATTTTGATTTTATATTGTGGACAGAGGTGGAAAATCCAAATCCAGAAAGTAAAAGTCCTCCCTTGTATTTTGTTCCAATCACCTGAATTTGCTAATTGGCACAATTCGCCAAGAGGAAGAACTAATTAGTAAAATCAGCAGGCTGAGTTCATGGGTGGAAGAAACATATTGCAGAACTTTTACTTTCTGACCCCTGGACATTCCACCTCTGATTGTGGTATACTATATGAGTCAATTAGAAGCACTGTTCAAGTAGTTGTTAATGTTGAATATCTCAAATGTTGTTGCATACTGTTCATTCAATTGTTTATGCAGTCTACAGTACATTTAATCCTGTAGATAGCTTTTTGAAAGATAAATCACTTCAGATTAGTGAAGATTGGACACTCCCACATTCAAGTCCTTAGGAACCAAACATGGTAAAGTAGGGAGATGACTATTGAGGTCTGTACAAATATCAGTGTAATTTGCATGTGCTTCTGAATTTATGAGATTTAGAAACAGTCTAATCCTTTCCAGAACATAATCCCAGGAGTTTCTCATATCTTCAATCTCCATGACCAGATTGGAAGATTATGAATCTAAGACAAGTCTATATAACAGTGGCTGATATTTTCTGAATATCATAAAGGGCTAGCAGAGGCTTTGCAAGGATTAAAATAGATCAATGTCATTTCCCTTCAACTAGGAATTGTAACAAATTAAAACAATTTGTAACCACAGATAATATAAGCAATGCAAGTACATCATAAAATATAATGCACATGGCAGCATAAAATGAACCATTAAATCTTAATTACACATAATTGCACATAATTACATTTGATTTTGTCTTTTGTGAGTCCAAAATCGTTGATCCAGATGTGGGCAGTCTATATTTAACTCCCCCCCTCCCCTCTCTCTCTATCTCTGTCTCTCTCTCTCACACACACACAAACACACTCCACAATTCCAGTCCATGTGTATGTTGAAATATCCAGCTGAACTAATATATTCAATTCTAAGAACTACTAACATATCTCAATGATTAAACGGAACTGATTTCATATATAGCGGGTTATACGCCTCTTAAGATTGTATTTGGTGGACTGGATTGTTTGCATAGCTCTCAAAATATAAATGAGATGAAAAACACATTAAAACAGATCAATATTTAACACTGAAATTAATTTATATATTGCATGTGTTCAATTCCCGTACTAATCATAATTGAGTTTAGCACACCACATTATATTTCTGGCCCAAAAATAATAAAATTTACTATATCAAAGAAATTGTCATCAGGGTTTGTTTGGAAAAGAACTGTAATTTCACATCCTTCTTCCATTGGAGCTACCATGTTTTGTTTCCAAGTGAGACTTTGATTCCAGTTTATCTTTGGATTTATGCTGAAATCCAAAGGATTTGTATAATCAGTAAACAATCACATCACTGCTTATTTTGAGAAGCCTGTAATTCAACTTCCTGATCTAACAGAAAATATCACTCAACTCTAAAATAATAAATAAATAAACTCTCAGTCCAACAGTAAGCAGAAAAAAAACCAATTAGCATTCTTATACGCACCCAGAATGTGCAGAAAGCTGAAATGTGTTTTGTGCACTGTAGGTATGAGTTGCAGCTGGAATTGAGGGCAAATAGGTAACGCCACTGGGCATCCTGGGATAGAAGTGCTCCATCTCTTCATCCAATTGTATACATGAACAGTATGATGTTGGAATTATTCTGCACACATGACAGGAAAAACTATTAAGATTCACATTTTCGCCATTATCTTACGGATCTTAAAGCGGAAAATAATTTTACTGGAAGGCACACATTTATTGAAATTTTGCTGCGTGTTCTTTTCAATTATTGCCCAGAAAACCATTCAGTGCCCACTCAAATGGGGCCACAAAGGGCACTAAATGAACATCTACTTATTTAACAGCAGCCAGCATCATGGAGGGCCTGATTAAAGAGTAGATCTAAAATTCAGAAGGAGATAATCGGCTGGGTGAAGTCAAATATATAAATATGGATAAATAGCTGGGATTTTTCTCAAGGGTCTCCCTATAAGTTAAACAGTCAAAGGATTAGACACAAAGCAATTAGGCACATTAGCCTTGCAAGTTGATGTGGTTAAGTGCAGTACCTAGAAACACACATACATAAATAAATTAGACAGCAGGACCTGCAGTGGTGAAGAAAGATTAAATCAAACAAAGGTAGTGATGTGTGTCAGAAACCTGTGCCAGCATATTACCTATGCCCAATTTTGGTGACTTGGGAATAGGTAATACTCAGCACTAATCTCTTGTAGCATATTTGTATATAAATCCTTTTTTATTGTAGAAGGATGCTGATGAAAGTAACATTGTCCAGCTTTCCATTTCTGGATGATACCTTTGGTCTGTGCCTAGGAAAGATCGTCAGCAATTATATGATAAAAATCTCTAACATTGTAAAAAGTGTAAACCACTCTGCACACAAAACTAAAGCAATAGGTTAGGTACACCATGGATGCATATCAAAAATCCCCACTTCGAAAACAAGCTCCAAATGGGTATATTAAGCCTTAACATACTGGTTGTTTAACTTACTCATATGCCCAACTTACATCAAATCAATGCAAAAGTGGAACAACTTCAACAACTTCAATCGATTTCCACTATTATTCCCATTATTTCTGTAGCGCATCAACTTGACACAATGAAATGGTGACTATACTTAACTACACACTAATCAGACTAGCTTGCACACATTTCATGTCACAGAGATTCAGTATAGTTTGTTTCAAAATGTTAACTGATTACTTATTTGGTTCGCAGCAAAGCTAGTTAGCAATAGTCACAGACAGACTCAGCTCACTAAGGCAGTGTTTTTCAACCTTTTTTGAGCCAAGGCACATTTTTTACATTAAAAAAAATCCTGTGTCACACCACCAACCAAAAGTGTTACTAATTAAGTGAAGTTAATAGGATAAGATAATTTCTCAAGGCACACCTGACGATCTCTCACGGCACACTAGTGTGCCGCGGCACAGTGGTTGAAAATCACTGCACTAAGGTACAGTAAGTTAACAAGTATACAGAGTCCCACAAACTCACATAGTTAGCTTGAGTTAGCAAATATAATAATAGGTAACTAATCCAGATAGCTAATGCTAGCTTTATACAATGGAATTATTGGAGCTGGTGCTCTGCCACTGAGCTCCAACCACTCGAGTGACTTCTGCCACAGAGATAGGTCCTGATCCCCCAGAATGATCCAGCTATGCCTCCTGAAAGGAGGTTGTATATCAAACTGCTACTTTCCGATAATATCCCCAGTCGAGGTCAGAGTTTCCCCCATCCTTGGTAAAAACAGTCTGGACAATGTCCTGCTTTGCCCTCCTGACGTGCTTAATGGTTTTCCACATCTGCTTTGGGCTGCCTGAAAAGTAATTCTCCAAGGCCTCTCTGAACTCCTTCTACGCCTCAGCTTTTGCTTCTACAACTGCAGCAGCTGCAGCTTTTTTTGCCTGGTGGTACCTGTCTGCTGAATCAGAGGTGCTCCATGCCAACCTTCTTTAGCTTGACAGCCTCCCTCACCACTGTAATCCAATAACAAGTTCTTAGGTTGCCGCCAAGACAAGCACCGACTAGCTTCTGACCACAGCCCCGAGCAGCCACATCTACAATAGAGGTTTTGAACAGAGTCCATTCAGACTCCATGTCCCCAACCTCTTCCAAGACACAGGGGAAGCTCTTTCGGAGGTGAGATTTGAAATCATTCCAGGCCACTCCGCCAGGCATTCCTCCACCAGGCGTTCCCAGCAAACCCTCACTACACATTAGTGCCTTCCAGGTCTGATATTGCAGCTTCCACTGCCATCCGATCCAACTCACCACCAGATGGTGATCAATTGACAGCAACTCCTTTCTTCCCAGAGTTCCCAGAGCATACAGCTGCATGACACATCTAATGACACAACAAAAAAGTTGATCACCGACCTTAGCCTCAAGGTGCTCCGGTACCATGTGCACTTATGAACATCCTTGTGTTTGAACATGCTGTTTGTCATGGGCAAACCGTGTCCAGCATAGAAGTCCAATAACATGACCACCCCCTATCAATGAGTTTGATTTCAGAGCTGACAATATTAGGGTGGCAAGCCCAACTATATACAGTTGATACCTCTCAACCTCACGCACCAGTTCTAGCTCCTTCCCCACCAGTGAGGTAATGTTCCACATACCAAGAGTCAGTTTCTGCCGCCAGAGCAAACAATGCCTGGGACTACTTTACTCATGCCCCTTGCCCAACGGGCATTGCCCCCAACCCTACCAAGCCCCGGATGACATAGCTCTGGGGATCGTTCAACCTCACAAGCCCTTCCGCCACAACAAGGCCAAGATCCAGGAACCACACCACTTGAATTGCACATCACTTGAATTGAACTGAAGTTTTAAGCATGAATCGCTTAACCTTAGACAATACAATACTGATTACAACATTAGCACTACATAATCTGTCCGGTTACTTTTGTTTTGCCTGTTTTCACGCATCGATTGTCCAGAGCCTGGGTCTTCTAATCTAAACACTTGCAGCCAGAAATAAGCAAACAGGTTGATAATCCACTCCTGCTTGGATGACATTTTTGATAGTCACTACAGCAGTACTTTGCTAGGTTGTTTTCTCAGCTAATTAATGCTAGCTTGCAAACATTAGCACTTTTTGTATATTTGTAATTTTATGTAAGTTTAGGTAAAGTGCCATGGTATAAGCTTGATGCACATATGTACCTCATTTTCAGTCGAATGCCATATGCTTTTTACTATGGGATAGCTATTATGGGCATTCATAGCAAAACGGTTTGAAATACATAAGCCGGCCCATACTTGAGTCTGTGCATGTAAAATTCTAATTGGACACAATTTGCACATTAAAAATATGTGAGGGACTTGCGTAAATCATCTCATTTATATTTGGAAGAACAAGACACATACTGTACGTTCAGTAGATTGTTCCTGGAGCACTTGGAACGTCACTTCATAGAAGGGTGGTTTTGTTTTGATGAGACAATGTCTGGGGGGAAATCGATCAACTGTCCCATCTGTCTCACTATGACTTCTATAAACTGGCGAAGAACTAGAGTGAACTCGTTGGGAAATCCAAGAAAATATTTCAACTGTGGTCTGAAACATACTGCTGGCTAAAACACAAATGGAACAGAGCAGAAGCATTTGTTACAGTCTGTGTGAGGTTGAAGCTTGCCTTTAGAAACCATAAGATTAGTTTTCGGATAACCTATGGGTGAAAAGTTTATTTAACACAATGATATTCTTATTCATTAAAAGATACCCTGATTGCAAATGTATAACTCTACTGGGGTCAGGATTGTTGAGAAACTGAAGCATTTAAAGGACAAATCACTCAAGGACATAAATTCATACATAAAATGTCAGAGAGGGTCATTTAGTCATCAGTGCAAAAGGAGCAGGCACGTGTGTGTATGTGTGTGTGTTGATGCATGTGTGTGAGCGTGTGTGTGTGTGTATGTGTACTAGTGATGGTTCATTCACGAATGAATGGCTCTTTTTGAACGGCTCTCTTTGGTGAATGTAAGGAACCTATTATTTTCCGTGAACAATCCATTTAATTTGGCTCTATTTCCCCCTCATTAGCCAATGTTATGTGAACAGACAGATAGTGGCATTGTGAGCACTGCAGTTGCTACATTAAGATTAAGCACAAGCACCATTAAAAAAAGCCATTTGGTCACCAACCACCTGTCACTAGTTCTGATTGTTCTAAAAGTAATTGTAATTGGTATATTACTAGTAGAAATCTTTATTATGGCAGACCTAATATAGTAGTTAAATAGAAAAAAAGACTGGTAGACATATTTTATCACATTAAACAATAAACATAGGCCTACATTACATTACACTAAATAAAACAATAAAAATGTCAAGGACACTGTGGCAGCACTGTTACAAGCGTCTGACACTTATAGGACGTAAGTACAACATCAAAACTCTTTTTTTTTTTAACCCGGAAGTATAAGTGAATAAAGAGTCTCATGAGAGCCAAACTTACATTCCTCCTGTTTTCTGTCTCCCCTGATTTGTGTTTCATTTCGGCTTTGGGCTGCTGTGTTTGTTTGTGTCTCCCATACAGGTGGAAATGCTGATGTCACTGTCCTATACAGATATCTTGGGAGCCGCGCTGGAGAAGACACACGCTGTTGCCTGGCAAACATCTTCGGGAGACACATGGAGACGTGGACGTCGCAGTGTGGACGTCGCAGCCACCGTATTGAAAAGATGCGTGTAACTGGGGACGCCGAGGACCGTCGCGGAACAGCAGGGTTAGAATATAGATATATAGCCATCTCTATCTGCATCAGGGAAATGCCCACCTTCACGATACCGCCTGACCTCTGAGATCTGAGTTTACCGTTGAGTTATCCATCTCACTTTGGTTGAAAACACAGACTACAGTGGATAGAACGTGAATGGACTGATTGCTGTTTAATAACACTGAAGCAGAATCTATGTTAGACCAGGAAAAAGACCCCTGGCATCTCGACATGGGTCTGGACTTGAAGACTTGCTGCCCGGTGAAAACTTGCAGCCTGTGTTTCTGTAAATATTGTCAAACTGTCATATGTGTCATATATGTTTATGGAATAGAAACTACCATAAGTGTTAATATAATATATATATATACACGTGCAGCTCAAAAAATTAGAATATCGTGAAAAAGTTCAATATTTTTTGTCACTCATTTCAGAAAGTGAAACTCATATATTATATAGATTCATTACACATAGAGTGAAATATTTCAAGCCTTTATTTCTTGTAATTTTGATGATTATGGCTTACAGCTAATGAAACCCAAAATTCAGTGTCTCAGAAAATTTGAATATTTTGCTTTACATAAGTATTCATACCCTTTGCTTTAACATATTTTTAAAGTATCATATTTAATATTCGGTCGCATATCCTTTGCATGCTGTTACTTCCTGAAGTCTGTGACCAATCAACATCAAAAGACTCTCAATATCTTATTTTCAGGTACTGTTACAAGCGATACTATAACCTCTCTGCATTTGAACTGATCTCTATGAGAATTGGGGGGTAAGACTAGATTCAGCTGTAAATTACGCTGGTACAGTATGGAACACATGACTGGCGAAATGGCTGTACATCATCAAGGGTCTAAGGTATCAAACGAGCCCCAAACCATCACTCTGCGGCCAGATATGGAGTAGATGTGGATGGATCCCTTTAAGGGTTGTTTCTCCTGACTTTTTTCTCCATAGAGTTCTATAGGAAAATGAGTCAGGAGAAATAACCCTTGCATTTAATTTATGTTAAAGTGTAACCACCTTGGTTGTGTTGGACTCATGCACCTGCTGCAAATGGCCGCTGGTTTTGTCACAAATGCAAACAACAGTGGAACAGAACTGTAACCGACAGTGAAGCCTTAAAGAAAGACTGACCACGTATGTTCTATGTTGTGCCTATTGAAGCACTTATTTGTTTTGGGGCGTTTTCAGCTCTTAATCAATTCAACATTGATTCAATGTTTCCTTGCTATCTGGGCTACTACCAGTTGCACTGTGAACTTCATTGTACTACTTCCCAAAACAAATTATATTATCCATTTGTACATTTCATGCAAGTAATTTCTTTTTTGCTAAATAAAGACATTCAGAATTGTATTCATTGTACATCGTTTATTGCATTTTACACAGCATTACACTCTAGGCACACTTGTGGTTTTACATTAGAATCTACTACGCTCATTGTCATATTATGTATATGCGGTGAGCACACCTTCGTGGAAATGTAATATTTTGCACGTCTTCCAGCCGATACCCATGTCATACGACGCCTTGTTAGCTCGGCGATCTGACTTCCACCACTTTGCTTCCAAGCTGGAAAATCGCTCTCCATTTGCGATTCAAACTACATCCAAGATTTGCAGCTGGCCTAATACAGTTATAATAATCAGAGCTACCAAGCTAATAATTAAGAACCACCCTCTACTGCTTTCTAGCAGCTTTAAACAATAAAATCATCCTTAGCTCTGACAACATTTTGACAACTTTAGCATAATAGTTCAAAGGGCGTTTTACAAATAAGTATATGTTGTGAGAAATTTGGAATTCAGGTTAACATGTGTTATGCAGACATTTATCATGTTTATAAAATGTTTCAAATTAGTTGAGAATTAAGCGAGTTACAGTCAATTTTATCGGAGGAAGTCTGCATCCGTCAATACACTACCGTTTGTTTACGTGAATCTTGACCGCCCGATGGTGGCCAGGCTATTTAACTCATTCCAGAATGTGGACACTTTCACACAACTAAAAAAAAGTTATGAATGATTGTTTCTTTTTACATAGCCTACATAGTTTTTCAATATTAGTATCGCTGAAACGTTACACAGCGGCTGATGCCATAGATCTACGTTTTTATATCCACGGCTGGTAGGCTGTTGTCCAGCGTCCGAGCACCATGGAGGGGGCAGACCAGTAAAGTTATTAGCCTCCAACCGGCAATCCATAAATATTATCATCACCTGAAACAGTCAGTGCTTCTTGAGAGGCCAGCATCAGCCCTGTAGCTTAGCCTACTGAGCTAAGCTACAGGGGACTCTCGGCAGAGGAAAAGGTAACAACTAACGTTAGCTTGCTACTAAGTTCATTCACTGCGCAAACAGACAAGTGAACCGTTATAATTTGGTAATCATGTACTAGCTAATGCTAAAAAAATAATCACATCACTTTCTAACGTTAGCTTGTTTAATGCAAATCTAAGTAGCCAAGGCCGTTTTGCTTTTGTTGGTTAGTTAGCTAACGTTAGCAAGTGGTGTGATTATCTTTTAGCATTACTACGTGATTACGAAATGATAACGGTTAATTTGTCTGTTTGCACAGTGTTTAAACTTGGTAGCAAGCTAACGTTAGTTGATACCTTTTCCTCGACCGAGAGTCAGTTGCCAAAGTGTTGTGGAGTGTTATATCGTGCAGGACTGCAGACTGTCTCCGAGCAAGTCCAAGCTGGCCTGCTGAGGATTCTTCAGTTAGCTACACTAGCGTTAATGCTAGCGCTCTCATCTCGCTGTGAGAAGGCGCAGAATGATACAGCACTGACCTGGCCTCAAGAGATGAGGACAATACACTGCATGTTTTAGGCAGCGATAGTATATTATGCACTACTCCAATTTCCTGTTGTAATACATGTCTCTGGTCTTCCCTCTCCATGGTGCGTGGGAAATGGACAAGAGTCTGTATGGCATATTATGGTAGCAGTGCAGACGTAACTTAACAGGGCAAATTATGAATCTAGTAGTTGTTTATATCTATGGTACCAGCCAGCTTCTGAGCCAATCACAATCTTTCCATTTCATGTAAGTGACTTCCTTTTCATGTAAGTGCCTTCCGTTTCCACTATACTTTTTATTTCATACATACATAAATATTTTTATGTGGAAGTGGTAATATATGTATGTGAGAGTGTGAATATGTATATGTGAGAGTATATATGTATGTGTAAGAGAGTATGTATGTATGTGTAAGAGAGTATGTATGTATGTGTGAGAGAGTATGTATGTATGTGTGAGAGAGTATGTATGTATGTGTGAGAGAGTATGTATGTGAGAGAGAGTATATATGTATATGAGAGTGAGTATATATGTATGTGAGAGAGAGTATATATGTATGTGAGAGAGAGTATATATGTATGTGTGAGAGAGTATGTATGTGTGAGAGAGTATGTATGTATGTGAGAGAGAGTATGTATGTATGTGAGAGAGAGTATGTATGTATGTGAGAGAGAGTATATATGTATGTGAGAGAGAGTATATATGTATGTGTGAGAGAGTATGTATGTATGTGTGAGAGAGTATGTATGTATGTGAGAGAGAGTATGTATGTATGTGAGAGAGAGTATATATGTATGTGTGAGAGAGTATGTATGTATGTGTGAGAGAGTATGTATGTATGTGAGAGAGAGTATGTATGTATGTGAGAGAGAGTATGTATGTATGTGAGAGAGTATGTATGTATGTGAGAGAGAGTATGTATGTATGTGAGAGAGAGTATATATGTATGTGAGAGAGAGTATATATGTATGTGTGAGAGAGTATGTATGTATGTGTGAGAGAGTATGTATGTATGTGAGAGAGAGTATGTAGGTATGTGAGAGAGAGTATGTATGTATGTGAGAGAGAGTATATATGTATGTGAGAGAGAGTATATATGTATGTGTGAGAGAGTATGTATGTATGTGTGAGAGAGTATGTATGTATGTGAGAGAGAGTATATATGTATGTGAGAGAGAGTATATATGTATGTGAGAGAGAGTATATATGTATGTGAGAGAGAGTATATATGTATGTGAGAGTGAGTATGAATTATGGCCTAAACGGCCCCTCATATGAGTGCATGGAACAAAATTAGACATAATCAGGCCTATTCATACAAAATAGATTAGCTTAGACACTTGCTTTATTTTATGGAGATGACAATCAACAAGAATATATAAGATATATAAGATGATGGGAAATTAAAATAAAGTAATTCAAAATGTATTGGTGTTCAGAAACCTACACTTTTACTGAATTAATTTTTTTTACATAACTTGGCTTGGTTTCAAGGGTCCCTATGCAATCATGAACTCATTTAATTTTAAATGTGCATTTAAAAAAGATTTTTATTCATATTTAAGATTGATTCCCCTCATGAAATTTAAATAGTCAGATGTCAGAAAGT
Source organism: Ilyophis sp. 1 JC-2022 (assembly GCA_022702515.1). NCBI lineage: Eukaryota > Metazoa > Chordata > Actinopteri > Anguilliformes > Synaphobranchidae > Ilyophis > Ilyophis sp. 1 JC-2022. The sequence goes on from CM040403.1 coordinate 107,256,023, forward strand.
CACAGTAGTGTGAATCCTGCAACTGTAATCTCCAGCCAAAACTTTTAGTTGTCAAACATATAAGAAATGAAAGAAAACCAGTTGGAATTAAGTGTAAATGATTTTAAGTAGGGTTCAAAGAGGAATGTTCTTGACAAAGGTATTATGTATGTCAATATTTGCATTTTAAATAGAATGTGTGATGGAATGTGATAACCACATGTGAAGAAATTTCAGTAATGAGGTCAAGGGACAGTGAGCAGCAAGAATGAAAATGATGCAGAGGGCAACTAAATATAATCTTTAATTTTACCTTCTTAGTAATTACTCAGAGGACCATAGCATTTAAATGGATAAACTATTGTTTTTAAAATCAATATTCAGCAAAAAAAAAAATTTAAATCAATAAACAATCTGTTTTGGGTTGAGCTTCAAAATAGTTTCATTAAAAACATGTTAATCATGACATCAGCTCAATCAAAGCTGCCCGTTGCCTTACCAGGTACATTTAAACCACTTTACATTTGAGGAGGGTGGGGGGGGATCCAATCTTAGCATTCCATCAAAACATAATCAAATCACATGATTGATTTTATTAGCATGAATAATGAGTCAAATTTAGTTTCTAGTTCTCAATTCAAATCAAGCACTGTAGCTCTCAAAGACTCTCTAACCTTCACAATTCACTTAATTTCCAAGGTATTATTTGGATTTTATTAATGGCTATTCAACATTTCAAATACTTATTCAGTAGAATGAATCAGATCAGATAATAATTACACAATGCCTGTAAGAAAATAGTTTGACCATATATCCTTCATGAATTTGTAATAATAGGAGGCTATTACAAGAGAAACACAAAATAATGAGTGTATAATTTCATTAGATAGTTCCATTTTAAATCTGACCCCATAACATTTTGGTCATTTAAATTCCAATAAAAACACATTTTGAATGTATTTTAGTGTATTGAATGACAGGAATGCCATGGGTATATGTCTGAGACCCCAGCAGAATTGTCATGACAGAACTGAAAAAAGGGAAAGAAACTAGTTCATTATGGTAGAAAAATGTAATGGATTAAGAGCACAATCAATCCTTAAATGAGTGGAAGTGGACGTGTGAAGGCTAATCAGTCCTTATGTAAGCCTCCCAATTTAGCCCTTTGAGTTGCATGCTTTTTATGGCTCTAACATTCCAATTAAGATCTGGAGTAATAATGCTTAATTACTGAATCACCACCATGCGAGATATTTGAGCATATGTTTGAAGCACCCACCAGAAATATGTCAAACAAATGGTTTCGGGGCATTCCTGGTTCATGAAAAATACCCTTCAAGTAACTCCAATACAGGGTTTCTGCTGTTGCATCACTTACCCAGAAGTAGCAGATCAGTGAGGTCTGGCTGTTGACTAGGGTCTGATGATCTTTTGAAGATACAATGGAGTGGTCCCTCGGGCCGTGTGAGTTCTGACGGCAGAGACCTTTGGAGGTAAAACCTCACTACAAGTTACTATGGAGTTACTTTAAAGGCGCATTATGCAGGATTTTTACCTTGAAAATATAATAAAATAACCATGCTCAGTCATATCTATGATCTCTGTCTCTGCATACATTTGTTGAATCCGTGCTCCTCTGCCTGTAGTTATAATACTAAGATGGGACGTTTCTGGGCGTGACACTGTTTTCTGTGGGTGGGTGGGTGTGTGAGCCTGTGGGGTGGGATCAGGTTTCAGCTAAGCATTTCTAGCTAGCTAGCTACTGCAATGGCGGAGTGAAGAAGCGCAAGAAGCGAGGTGAAGAAGCACAAGCAAAGCCAAATAAACTGACAGGGCGCGTTCAAGAAGGATCAGGTCAACCTAGGATTTGCTTTTCCTCGCTGGCAACAGTTGAAGATTAGCAAGGGGATGAAATGTGATGCGGAGTTGGCGTGTTTTCTGTTGGACCTGTAAGTAACGTTACCTATAGCTATTCAGCTAGCTATGTTAGGCAACTTGAGTGGGCTGGATTGAAGATTGATTGAAAACACAGGACCACAGCAAGGCTAAAATCCTGCATAGTGCACCTTTATGTATGTTTTTTGTGCTTTAGACAACAAATCCACAAATGCCCATATACCAGCCATTATAAAGCCAGCAGGCTGTCAGAAACTTCTATAAATATCAAAAATATATGTCATTGCACTCAAGTACTGTGGGTCAATCAAAAACATATAGTAAAACTGAAATAAAAAATGAAAACCCTAAGAAGGTGAATTATCTATTCTAGGTAAATGTTGCATCCAAGGAGATTTGTCCAGTTTAACAGGAAGGTCTTATAGCGGTCATATTAATAATTCATATTCATTTTAACAGTAATGTCAGCAATGTTTGACATTCAGAGCATCTTTTTGTTACCGGCACATTGTGTTTTTTATGGCTAAATGCTAAAAACCAGCTAATGTTGCCAGTACATTTACAAGCGATTGTAAATGAGATAGCTGGAATGTCTTCTGGAATTTTTGTAACTTTGACAGAACTTGTTGTATTGTGTGTTCATATTTGCCCATGGGTGTGGAGAAGCGCATGGTTCGGATTTTACCTGACAGATCACTGTCAACATTCACATACTGTAGAGTTGCAGCATAGTCACACCTCTAATAGGAATATACAGGTGTGTGTGTGTGATGGGTAGCAGGCTGTATCCCTGCACATTGGTGGTCTCACCCTGGCAGACAACACATGCAGTGCGTCCTTGCTTGAGGGGAGTGCAACCGCAGCATGACCCTGCGTAATGGGTGACACTTTCCACAGCTATAACCACAGAGCCACTCAGGGGCACAGAGTGCCACTGACCTTGTGGAGAATGTGCAATTCATGCCCTCTGTTTACGCATGTCACAGAGATCTTGTGGGTAAGATGGGACAGCGCTGACAACCACCAACTGTCACAAACTGTGAATGAAACCAGTTAAATCCCTCTACAGAGGGTCAAGGGGAGCCAATGCAGTTATAATTTGCAAGAAGTAACCGATGAATGGAGCAACAGCAAATGTTGAGGATGACAATGTAAGCAAAAAAAAAAAGAGTAAGTTGAATTCAAGGAGTTGCTTGGTGGCTAATACTATTAAGATGCTGCTTCAGTATGCATGGGCTCCATGGTCTGATATTGAATCAAGACCATGTGAGTGCTGACTATGGCCAGCAGTCCTACAGGGCATGTAATTGGCCATAGCATCACCCAGGGAAGGAAGGATTCAGTCAGAGGAATTGCCAGCTCTCACCCCCTGGTTGATGAAGTGTCTGCAGTTTGACTTTACAAGCTGGACATGAATTGTACTCCTCGGATGCAATGACTGTGTAAGTTCAACTGGGAACATGTCTACAGAAAAGACATGGCACCAAACAGCAGCATATGGTTTAGAGGAGACTGATCTGCGCTCTCCTGAATTTATGGGAGGTTACAGAAATAATACTGGTTTAAAAATACAAGTGGCAAACATTGCAATTACTGGTTGCTCCTTATTCGTGGGCTTATCTGAACATGAGTATCATTGCAAATTCTGCACCTACTAAATATATGTTCACTTGTGCGATACTGCAAGTCTCATCACAAGGGCTAGACCTGGCTTCTCTGTTGAAAGAGTCTTTTCTGAGGTCAGTGGAAGAGAAGACGATAATTCATCAAACTCCACCCCAGAAATGAAAAGCAAGACCTGTACAATGCTTCTCACACCCACTGTCAGGCACAGTCAATCAGGGGAGAGGGATGCTGGGAGCTACACATTGGTGATTTGTGAGGTAAGCTTACTCTGTTCTAGGAGCTACACTTTGGTGATAGTTGAGGTGGGAGCTACACAGTGGTGGTGATTGAGGTGTACTTACCCCTAACTCACCTTGGAGATTATGAAAGGTGCTATACAATTGCAAGAAATATATTTTTTATTATTACTTAAAGTGATGGTCAAGGGAAATCCGTAATATGCTTATAACCACGTTATTTATGGCTATTAATGTATGTATTGAGCACCAATAAAGCGCGAGGAATAAATTCCATTGCAATCTCCATTGAAATTGGTCCATGGTGACGTAGACGTGAAACATCAATCAATACATACAATACATATCATTACATAACTCCTTCCATAGTTTGAGGCGAATAAAACCGCCCTGTCCCACTAAGAAATCCTGTCTGAAGTCTGAACCAATCGCTGGTTTTGTTTGCCCTTGAGAATAGTTGTCCGCGTTTTCAGCATTTGGATTTGGAATAGTTAGTTAGCTAATGTGTAAATGTTTTCCGGTCCCCTTATCCCTATACCAATTGTATTCCTCTCCCAATCTTTCACCTTTTTATCCATCCCTCCATGGTGCTAGCTAGTAACATTAGCTTGCTCCTTGCACAGCTCAGCATGGAAACAAACGAATCACTCACGTGTCGTTTTTACTTGGTGAACTGCTCATTCATCAGATAATAATCGAAAAGAATAGATAGTTCAGATTTTGCCAAATAAACCATGCCTTGGAAATGGTTTTGTCGTATTGTTCAGTGGCTGGTTACAGTAACAAAAATAGAGGAGAACCATTATCCACCGAAGTACTTAATTGCCATGCACGTCATTTTTGTTCGATTAGCAACCAAAATTAATGAACGGGCCTTTAAATACATTTTAAAAACTCAATAAGCCTACCATTATTTAATTATTTGTGTGGAACATGCATTTGGTGAAACATCGCCTTGCAATTTAGCTTGCTTTAAATAGACTAACGATAGATTAAACGGTTTAGCATTTAAGTTAGCTTTGATTGCGAGCTTGCGTGTGATATTTATCTCTTGATAGCAGCCGCACTGTATTTTACTTTTAATTGATTGCATTAATTCCTTGTCGGGTTCAAACTTATGGTTCAAAACACAGAACTGTATAAGAACAGTTCTGTGGTTCAAACATGGAGGGCTGGATAACATCGATGGCACTCGGGTTGAGGGCGTGGATTTAGACCACACCCCTACAATCCTGAGTTCTTTCAACACTGAGTTTATTAGCTGACTTTGAGATGTATATTAGTATACCTATTCACATTTTCTTGAAAAGATATTTGGTGGGTGTGTAGTGGACACATCCCTTGACCATCACTTTAAAAGCATTTAAGTAGTTAATAGCAAAAAAACAATGTTTTAAGCCACATAAATTTAATTCAAATGAGCACCACCAAGCCAGACTTCAGCTCTCTACACGATCAGGGATTTCCATCTTTCTACATGTTTTTTTATATCTGGTTGCTATACAGTTCTGTAGCTATGTTGGTCAACTGTATTTCAAACAACATGTACTCATCACTGGGCAGATTGGTTCAAACCTTCTCTCAAAAAGCCAAATTCAAACTCTTAGAGTATGTGCTGCCACCCATGATAGTGACCTGTATGAAAAGGTTTTGTATTTCCCCACTGCTGTTTTGTGTAGGCTATTTCTCTATTCTTCTTATTGCCTCATACCAATATTGATAGCTAACATTGGATAATATTGGAGTATAGCTTTTGAAAGGTGAATCAAAATCTTTCAGTTTGCCTTTTTAAAAGTATCCTAAAGCTATACGAGTAGACTTATAATTGTAGACTGTGATTGTATTAGGTTATTCAATGTATACTTTCACCAACTGTTTTTATTTATACCCTTTGAACTCCACTATGTATGACATATCAGAACAATTAGGCCTACATGTTATGCTATGATTAAATAGTATAGATTGCTTATCTGTATGCAGTGTATGGTTTCATATATTTTATACTATTTAGGAGTACATTAATGATTTTCATGGGTGGTGGTATAAGCCTAGGCCACATATCTAGTATAGGCTACTCCTTGTATGGATGATTCTAATCTGCAAATGAACAGTAGAATCTAAGGTGGTATACAGTGAGCACCATAATTAATTGGAAAGTGACAAATTTTAATATTTTGGTTCTGTACTCTAGCACTTTGAGTTTGCAAGGATACAATGACAATGAGGTTGAAGTGCAGATGTGTTGGCTTTAATTTGAGGGTATTTTCATCCATATCAGATTAACCGTTTCAAAATTATAGAAACTTTTGTATATAGTCCCCCCACCCATTTTTGGGCATCAAAAAATATTGGACAGAATAAAGTAATCATTTTTTATATTTGGTCGCATATCTTTTGTATACCAATGAATGGATCTCTGGGAATTGGGGGGTGGAACTAAATTTAGCTGTAAATTACACTGGAACAGTATGGAACACATGGTTAGCTCTAAGTCATCAAGGGTCTGACGTATCAAACAAGCCTTAAACCATTACTCTGCTGCTAGATATTCAGTAGATATGGATGGATCACTTTAAGGGTTGTTTTTCCTGACAAATGTTCCTATTGAACTCTATGTACAAATAAGTCAGGAGAATAAACCCTTCAAGTTATCTGTCAGACCCTTGATGACTTAGAGCCATTTAGCAAACCATGTGTTCCATACTGTTCCAGTGTAATTTACAGCTAAATCTAGACATGATGCACATGTCCCAGTGAGCAAAAGCCAGAATCAAGCTCAGGTTTTACCCAGATATAGACTGGCTACATTCTAACCCGTTAAAAAACTTTCACTTTTCAAACACATTTATCCGGTTTTTCACCTGAATGTGAGACGGCGTTTCACCGACTTTTAAACATAAAAACGGTTCACTGAGGTGTGCAGTCTATGCCACTGATAGCATTGGACAGGTTGGCAATTTAATAAAAATCCCGCTTTACCTCCACCTGGCTTTGCATCAGTAGGGGAACTGGATGTACACTGGCATTAGCTGGATTATGCTGGCATTAGCTGGATGTACGCTGCCATTAGCTGGATTATGCTGGCATTAGCTGGATGTACGCTGGCATTAGCTGGATTATGCTGGCATTAGCTGGATGTACGCTGGCATTAGCTGGATTATGCTGGCATTAGCTGGATGTACGCTGGCATTAGCTGGATTATGCTGTTGATTGCAATGATGGCTGTAAACCACTTTAAAGCAACTTTTATTCATTGGTTAAACATGTGTTTTAATTAGCATATTTAACTTCATATAGCATAAAATTATTTTGCAATTTTGAAAAAATAGTAGGCTACTGGGAGCATAGCCTACGTTATGGGTCTATATTTCTATATGATCAATTGCAGGCTTCATAGCCTACAATTGATTAATAGGTGTAATCTAACATGTTTGCTTTTTACAATCATAATTTATTATGTTTGCAATGTGTATTTCAAAGGCTATATTTAGTCTTGCGAATTTAACAGAAAATGTAAATAAATTAATATTGTAATTATCACTCAGAAGCTAGCAGCATTCTGAATTTACGAATGCAGTACGTGTGGTCCTGAGTAGGTGTAAAATTTGTTCATACATACGAACAAATCTCAGATACGAAAACTTTGGTGAATGGCAAAATACAAATGATTTGCGCACAATTTCATTCAGCTCACATTTCGGGAATGAGGCCCAATGTTTTGTGGCATGCGTAGTGTGGCATCAATGTGATGCAATGACTACAGTTGGGTATGAGGAATGTACCTGCTTCCTAATCTGCCATTGAATTCTCTGCAAAATGAATATGATGAGAAATGAATTGGCCAATATGAGCAATATGTGACCATGTGTCTGGGGTAATAAACATTTTCAGTGATTCTAGTCATATGTTGTAGCCACAGACCTCCTGACATAATATTCATGGGGATGTGAATTAGACCGAATGCAAACCATCTGCTTAATGCACATACCATTTTAGTATTGCCCCTGTGCTTTCCATAGACCTAAATGATTTATGACTGTTTAAATTGCTTGCAAAATAAATTCAATCAAGTCTGGGCTTAATGCATGGATGGTCTCCTAACCGTATGTATTATTACTTGCTAACCCCTCATTTGTGATTTATAAGTTGATAGTGTGCTCCCTACTTTTTAAAATCCATGTGTATATTTTCGCTCCAAATGCTAGACGTGCCAAGTACTTAAAACTATAGCTCACACTTGAGCAAATTGACAGTATGGGAAAAGGAGCAATACTGGTTGGTACTGATGATGAAGCAAGAACAATGTTCCTAATTTTGTTACTTCACAGAGCTGTTTGTTTAATTATAAAATGTATTAAAAAAAGTAGATTTTTAATTTAAAAAGTAACACATTCACAAGTAGTTTTTAAATAAATGGGAACGATCCATTTTGAGTCAAGAACTTGTTTTCTGTGATGCCTTCTGTTGGACTTGGACTGTTGAAAGTCTTGCTCTCCAAGGACAAACCAATGTGTTGTCCATTAAATTTGAAAAAGTTGTGTGATGCAGAGACACATCTACCACTTCACTTCGAACACAAAACAAATATATTAAGGATATCACTTATAACATTTCTAAAGGAACACGGATGCGCTTTAAGCCTCTTTCTAGGCTGCCAGATCAACAGACACCATGAGGGAGGAATCCATAGTTGTATTATTATTTTTTAAATTGGGACTCAAATGGTAAATTAAAAAACGGCCATCTGCAATAACACAGCCATCCTTCTGGATGTCCATATTGGATGCAATTGAGTGGACCATAGCCAGTGAGTCAAGTAGCCAAGATGGAAAGCATATATGATTATTTCATTTTAATGAACATTCTTATTTAGGTCACTTCATGAGGGCTTACATTCTGCCTGCACTATTTAACAAGGAACTTTTTATTATACTGACATGTAAATCAAATGATTTAATGGTTAACATATGGCAGGGGAAATGAATATGTTAATGAATAGTGTAAATCTCTTACTTTGTTAGTGCGGGTTTTTTGGGAAACAAAATAATGTACATGGGTGGTGAGGGTGTTTAGCTTTTCCCATTGATTTCCTATTGATATTCTCTTCTCAGTCTCTCTCCCCCACATGATACCTACACCTGTCTCTCCAAGTGCATACTTAAATTTCATTACCAGCCTCCTGATAACCCTCACTGACATTAACCTCCAGCTGTGCTGCTATGACAGCTGTGCTGCTCTATTCTCTCATCTACAACCACACCTATCATATGTCTCATCTTAGTAATGCCTTTCACTAATAATCATGCTACCGTAAAATGGAGCACTAGAGCTCACTTTATATTATGACTTTGTGGCTCATCTAGGGGCCAGTACAAGCTGTTACCATGCAGGGTGATAGTTTACTGCTCATTGTGTCATCATGGAAGATTTCTGTAAAACCCCGGCAATGCAAATGAATCATCTTGAATATTGAATGCCGGTTAAATATATTTGGTGTCTATTTGATTTACTTCCCATTCATGACTGGGTATGATGTTCTCAAATATCTGTTCTCAACATAAGCGCTACATCATCTGATAGAGAGGTGATTTGGCAGGAGTGTCTAGTCACTACACAACTCCACTTATTGTGATTGAAGGCAGCCTGACTTCACAGTGATAAATTGTTGACGTCCTGGGACCTCACTTCTTGCCATTGCAGCAGGCTCATCCTTGCATGATGATATTTCAGAAGGATAATTCACTGTTTATGCTGCTCATGTTACAATGGATTTCTCATGAGACAGGAATGTTACGCCTTAACTAGCCTTCACATCAGATTTGAACTCTATTTGTGAAATGATCTGGGAGGAAGCATGGCAGCAAGGGAGTAGAGCCCAATGAAAAGGCCCAAACTTATCCAAGCTTGCATGGAAGAATATCACAAGACGGTATATTTTGTTCCAAAGATGGCCACTATCGTTTAACTCACCTGGACATTTCACAGAAGATTCCATGTTGATCAACTGTGTCCATAATAATTGTTAATCAGCCTTATGAAGCTATATCATGTTTATACATTAAAATGGCAGTACGCCCTTTAAAATCTTTGTCAGTTTCATGACCGAAACTTCACATCTAATTTGGTCCAGGTACAGTATGATTAAATGGCTGGCTTAGAACACCACAAAAAGCAAAAAATAGTGAGCTGACTTTCTACATCAAGGATATGCCACACAGTGCAGTTTTTTTGAAAAGTTGGACTTGCCGGTTCCCTGTGTTTATGCATGTTCCCAGGCTTTACATTCAACTGTGCCCAATGACCTCTCTGACTAATGACGACAGTGTTTATGTTGCATAGACACAAATATGAAAGACTAATAAATGGAACTAGATTAACAATTACTTAAGAAATTGTAGGTGTGGTTGTGGTTGCTTCACAGTGTTATCAATGGCTGGAAATGGCATAGAAAGATGGTAATATGATATAGTGTCAGGTGGAAAATCAAAGGTGGAAATGGTATGAACTGGTAATGCGGTATAAAGGGATCTAGTGAAGGTGAAAGTGTTCAAATATGGTGATGTAGCCTATTTTGTCTAAGAACCTGGAAGTGATACAAAGAAGTAATGAATTGTGATGAAAGCACAAAAATGTAAAGCTGTCCCGAGATGTCCAGTGTCACCAAGCAGTCCAACACACAAACTATGCCTCCACAACTCTCCTTCATACACGCAGCACCGCGGTCTCTGTACACCGCCGAAACGGAGCACCGAACTGCGTCAATGCACTCCCGAACCAGTCCTGACATTTTCAACTCTGGTAAAGAATGATAGTAACTTTGTTGCTGCAGTCTGCAGATCCAACGAACATTCCCGAGCATACGTTGCGAATGCGTCCCCATGGTGACGACCACAAACAAAATTATATCGACTAGACAATTCGTCGATATTATCAAAACAAGCAGCAGGAATGCCCTGAAAAATTTCCAGCCCACTTACTGTATATGGTATAAAGGTAAAAAGTAATAGCAACCTAGAGGGTGTATGAAGGTATAAGTTGAGGGATGAATGATGTCGATGGTATCAATGGTGTAGGACAGGGGTGGCCAATTCCAGGCCTCGCGGGCCGGTGTGTATGCAGGTTTTTGCTGCCGCCAGTTAACAATTATTTAATTAGCCCAATCGTTTACACGATCTGATATTTTAATCTACATATCCGCGATATGAAAAGCAGCTGATGAATGTTCTTGTGCCGGTATGCGTCAATGCGTGTATTGTAGCATTTTATCGTTCTGTAATTTACAAGTGAATCGGTGATTGTGTGTATGACTAATTAGCTGATTGAACCGTGGTAACTGGTGGCAGTAAAAACCTGCATACACACCGGCCCACGAGGCCTGGAATTGGCCACCCCTGGTGTAGGAGGAGATTCTCAAAAAGTGGCGGAATAATAATAAGTATGGTGAAAGGTGTGGTTTCACAACCACACCTAACGAAGGTCTAAAACCTTTAATTGTATCAATATAGAAAAGCTGTATCTGCTTTTTTTCTAAAATATTGCATGTTGTTATAAAGCAATGAGTCTTTTATGCTCAGTAAAATGGAGTGAGCGTAGACCAACCTACCCTGCAAAACAACAACAAATAAACAACAATGAAGTCTCCCCATGAAAGCTATTGTGATTAAACTAGTACACTCTAAATCCTGCAATCAAAATTCAGTGACTCTTGGTTAAATCAATACATTGCTTTTCTTCTACCTCTTCTGGCCAATACAACACACACTGCTTGACCCTGTGCAATCTATCTCACAAAACATTCAATGAAATTTATGTATTTACAATAGCAGTGGGTCTAAACAAATAGTGATCAATTATTTATAATCTAAAGCACTTCCTGCACTGGAAATGTTAGCCTCCCACCACTTTTAGATCCATCATCCATTCATTCATTGAATTTATATAGCATTCCATCCCAGTTCTGCCGGGCAGCCCTTTTCTTTCCAAGAGGTTCCCAAGATGCTGAAGCCACTATACCAAGCCCCTGCTATATCGCATAGCTTTGAGCCTCTTAATCCACTACTTATTTACTTTTGCAGAATGCTTCTAAAACAATTCTTGCCATTTGTGTAAAAGCATCGTCCTTATCTAATGTGTTCCCATGGCACATATACAGTATATTGCACTTAAAACAGCTCTAAAACATTTTTGTTCTCCCATAAATGTTCCTAGTTGTTTGAAAATACTAGAGCTGTATTGGATGCCTGTTTCTGCCAAACAAATGTTTGCCAACCTTTTTCGAATGAAGCCTTGAATGATCGTGACATCATCATTTTGGCCTGCTGTTTCAGGATACCCTACATGCTAAACTATTTTACTTAACAATTGAATAAAGTGATGATTAATATGAGAAACTGAAAGTCACACTTTAAAAAAAAGCTTTAAACCTGTTAACACTATTTAGTGCAGAAAGTCAATTCTCAGCTATTTAGGGGGTGTTCTATTTAAGGCTTTATAACTCCAGGTGTGAGCATCACATAAACATGGAAAATGGTTTAAATTAAGCAACACAGTTGTACCATTTACACTACTATTTAGATTAGTTTATTTTCAGAACTTATGTCAAAATAATGTGCCACAAATGCAAAGAAATATTGGCAAAAATGCTAAACAAAGTTTTTAGTTTCCAATGAAATACTCAGAGCTACATATGTAAAACTATGCATTTCCTGGATCATACACTTCTTGTACACAAGTGTGCAAAATCAGAGGGTGATATGCAAAACTACTAAAGTTATATGATGCAAAATGTAAGCAGGGTACCTTGTTGTCCCTTAGTGTCTCCAAATACTAATGACAGTGTTTATGTTGCAAAGACACAAATATGAAAGACTAATAAATGGAACTAGATGAACAATTCCTAAAGAAATTGTAGGTGTGGTTGTGGTTGCTTCACAGTGTTATCAATTGCTGGAAATGGCATAGAAAGATGGTAATATGGTATAGTGTCAGGTGGAAAATTAAAGGTTAAATTAGTATAGGGGGATAGATAGCTATGGGTCCAAAGATCAAAAACCTGTCATAAAATGATTTTTTTTAAAAATATTTGTCCGTTATTAAGCATATACATTTGCCCCTTATATTGGTTTACAATGAAAACTTTGATATCACACTGGTACACACACCTACATATGTAGCCTAATATGCAAGCCCTGGGTACACATTTTTCTGTTTCATAAATGTTGCTTTGTACAATTACTCCAAGGAGAATTTTTACATTTATCTAGCACATATCAGCAAAGTAAATTTGAATTAGTATTTTCCATGCCCTAAGTCACAATTATAGCCTAGGGAGTTACAAATATACCATTGGCTGCATTTTATGCGACTACAATGAAATAATATTCCACCATCAGTAAAAATGCTGGCAATGTTCTGGCTTCACAGTAAATCAGTGCATCAAACATATAACATGACTGACCCTCCGATGAATGCTTATCATACAATATGGAAAATGCTCTCATTAGAGAATACCACTGTAAGTCATCATGGGTCTGCGGTATCAAACGGGCCTCAAACCATCACTCTGCTGCCATATATGCAGTAGATATGGATGGATCACTTTAAGGGTTGTTTTTCCTGACAAATGTTCCTATTGAACTCTATGGAAAAATAAGTCAGGAGAAGAAACCCTTCAAGTTATCTGTCAGACCCTTGATGATTTAGAGCCATTTAGCCAACCATGTGTTTCATAGAGTTCAATAGTAAAAATGAGTCAGGGGAGACAACCCTTAAAGTGATCCATCCACATCTACTGCATATCTGGCAGCAGAGTGACGGTTTCATTTGCAGAGTGATACTCATTTGATACCGCAGACCCTTGATGACTTATAGCCATTTAGCCAACCATGGATTCCATACTATTCCCGTGCAATTTACAGCTTAATCTAGTCCCACCCCCCAATTCCCATAGAGATCCATTAAAATGCAGAGAGTATCGCTTGGAAAGGCCAGTATATAGTCTAGCGACAGACATTTGGTTTATACTTCGGGCGACTGTCGTCCTGCGGTCACTGCCACGGTCGCTGAAGATGTCACTGAGACATAAAATAAATTCTACTTTGACCCTGCCTCTGTTGTTATGGAACGTTTGTCTCGGACAGCGGAGCCTTCGCTCGAGCTGTCAACTTACTAACTAGCACATAAGTTAACTGTGAATGGACAGATTTTTTTGTTGGAAGATTTTTGCGTGCAGCCATATGATAGGCTTACCTACCTAGCAAGCGTGTGAATAGCATTATGAATAAGAACAATTTAATATTATTATTATTACTAGCCTAATAATAATAACAATGGAATGTAATTTCACCGATTGATGCTGAGCTACACTGTGTTGAGAAAACGTTAGGCTACAATCCAAAATGAGAAGCAGCTCACTTCCAATGCTACAAGTTACCAATAGCCTATTACTCTGTAGGCTATTGTGAATGGTTACAAAGACACATTTGTAGCTTGACTACACATTTGTAGCATTGTATGTGCCTGTGAAAGCATTGAAGTTATTTGCTTTAACAGTAACTTAGATTTGCCAGATTAAGATTTGCGCAACGACTCGAGTGACAACTGATAGCGAGTGAAATGTGTGGCGAGTGTGGCTAATCCACATGTCATTCTTGAACCTCATTTCTCTAACTAGAAAATTGTAGGCTGCTCCCCCAATGAGTCCCGTCTTGTAGCTCGCTATTTACATCCTTAACGTAGGCTATGCCCTCCATGTTTTCTTACTAAATAACATTTAATATGAGTTGCATCAATGTTGAGGTTTAATTACAAAAAACTCACATAGCCTACAAGTGTATGAAAGACACAGTGAAAGATATTTCAAACAATACGGTGCCCTCAAAATTGACATTTATAAAATTAATTTCAGAGGCCTCCGACAAAAAAACGTGATGTAGGCTAGCCTATGAAAGCTGCTTTTTCTGCCATTGCCCCCTGAGTGTAAACTGTCCCTGGAGTGCGTTTATACTTTTTGCGAACGACAACGACCACAGTGTATGTAGAGCGACAATAGAATGTTCATGAAAGTTCTGCGATTTCAGTCGAGCAAGATACTGTCGCTGGACTATAAACTGGCCTTTAGAGTACCTGAAAATAAGATATCAAGAGTCTGATGTTTTTTTATACCCAGTCATAATAGCATTACCTGTGAAATGTTCCAAACAGGTGTTTTTTGAACTTCCCAGTCTTTTTTTTGCCCCTGTCCCAACTTTTTTGGAACGTGTTGCAAATATATGGATGAAAATACCCTCAAATTAAACCTGACAGTCTGCCCTTCAACCTCATTGTCATTGTATCCTTTCAAACTCAAAGTGCTAGAGTACAGAACCAAAATAACAAAAAAGAAGGTTGCATCACTGAAGGAACGAAAGGTTCACAGAACCGTGGCCTGAAACCTGCTGTGATTCGTCGAAAGGATGTCTGATTGGCTGCAGTAGACACAGTAAAAAAAATAAAAAAAAGAAGCTATTTGTGGATATTTTCACGCATCTTGCTGTGAGGATTGTCTCCAAAATCTGCAAATAAATGCATGCGATTCCACAAGGGCCAAGCACCGCATAAGTGCACAGTTATTAGTTCGGGAGACATTTGTTTGTGAGTGCAAGAACATATTTGTGAATCAGTCACATTTATTTTTGAATCAGTTCTATTTATTTGTGAATCAGTTGCATTTATTTGGGGATCAGTTACATTTATTTATTAATTTTTGAGACAATAATACCCCTATAAAATTTTGCATACATTTCTATTTTGTGCAAATGCACCGTTTATAAATGAGGCCCCAGGAGTGCAGACTTATCGAGACATCACCGGTTTTAGACTTGTCATTTTCTGACAGTGATTGTGAGTCATAAAAAGTTTAAAAAAGATCAGCTCTAAGTTTCAATAGTTTGTCATTGCCATGTGTGCTATAAAGTTTGAAATCAAGTTCAGTTTACACAACTGTACATGACCATCCCTCTCCTCATATAACTCCAACATAACTTTGAAATAATCTTATATTCTACATAGAAGACTCAGACGGTGTCAGTTTTTAATGTTATTCTTCTATCCTTTTTCCAGCAAAGCCTCAACTGCACTGACAGCTCAGAGGCAGCTCATTTGCATCCCTTGTCTATTTAAGCACCTCCCAAAAAATCAGCACCAATGACTGACAGCACAGGATAAATGAAAGTTCAGCCAGCAGGCAGAAAATTCACATCGAACATGCCAAGATTTGGACCCATTTGGCATTGGGGCACTGCTGATTTTATCATCTATTTACTGCTACATTGCTCTAATATCTCCACACAGGGTATAGCAAATTCCAGTTCACTTGGTTTTCATTTCTTTTAGCTTTTCTTGCTCAGTTCAGTGCATACATTGCTGAGTGCCCCCTATAGAGTTTGAGAGCATTTCATTTCAGACTGACATGTTCGGTCTGTTCCCACAGAGGTTTGGCTGCTTGTCAACAGCTGGAAATTATAGAGGAATTCAAGCTTGTTTTACAACAACAGCAGTGAGAAATATGCACTTATAGAAATGGGAAATCCCTCCACACTGATGCCTGCAACAAAAAATCTCATTTATTTTCAGCAAGGTTACCCTCACACCATACGTTTTCAATGATTACATATTTGAATGGAGAATAGAATAGAAATTACACGACTGAAAATTGTACATTTTAACTAAAAGTCGGTACACCCTTCTGTTAATATTACTGTTACTTCTCGTAGATTTGGATATAGAACTGAAATGAGAGAGGTAACATTAGTCAAAAATGTTTCATTTTGACTGCGTTTCATAAAGTGTACACTATTAACATGAACAGTTTTATAGTGGCAGTTGTATTCTGTCCCTGAGCAATTCTGTAAAATTACATCAGATAATGTTTCTCTATTATGTTGCATTGCCCATCACACTACAAGTCCATTATCACCAACTACATTTATGCGTTCTCTGTGCATCTCATATGATTGAAAATATTTAATTGATAAATCGGCCCTAAAGTAAAGAAGCGTGTAAAGGCGTTAAGTACAGAGGTATGCGACCCTCACACTAAGCAAGGTGTCTTATCTTGCAGTTAATGTGATGGGGTTTGCTACCTTTTCCCTTATTTCTGTGGTCGTCCCTTTTTTCTCGTTACTATCGGACGCTCTATCGGATTGTCCGTCTTCCGTCCCGTGATTTCTCATTCTCTCGCCACTCATTCCTTTCACCCGTTCTCATTACCTGGTAGGTATTTAAGTTCCTCACTTCCGCTTCCTGGCGCTTCTGTATTGTTTAGCCTTTACAATTCAGAGCCGCTTGTACAGGTTAGCACTGTAGGAGACTACTTTGTTCCAAATAATATTTATTGGAGTAACGTGGGACTTTCCTTGGTGCATTTAGATTTCAGGATTCTTTCTTTCTATCTGCACTTTTTGTCCCTTGTTTGTGTTTTTCTTTCTCGTTTGACCGAGATCTTTTTTCTCTCATATTCTTTTTGTTTCCTCTCTAGAGTCTCTTTCGGTTTCTCATTTATTTTTTTCATTCTTAGTTTTGGAGTATTTCGCCCCGTTTAATTCGGGTTGCTATTATTTCTCTTTTGTTTTTTTTTGTCTTATCTTCTTTTCTCTTTATTTAGAGAAGAGGTGCATTTCCACTAATTGTTCTCGTGTCTACGAGCTATTCGCCCGACGTGCTGCGGGTTGTTTTCATTTCGTGCATTTTCACTCCCTGTTCATTTCTTTCCTGTCGAGAGCTTAATAATTTTTTTTGTTTCCATTTAATACCTTCTTTGTCTGTGGGGTTACTCCGCCTTTGTGGTTCTCTCGAGAAAACTTTTAGATATCCCTTAGCTGCGTTTGGTCTTCCGAATCACATCTCCCCCCATCACAGTTAAATGTGTAGTAGCTGTCGAGTAAGTAAAATATTTTTTTTATGAAGCCAGGGGTTCCAACAGTCAATGCCCTTGTTAAAATGTTCAGCATTCTGAATACTGAACACAAGGGATATTGCGTGCTAGAACCCCTCACTTCAAATATGTTTTACGTGATTTAATTTAATAATAATTACACTGTTACATGATTTATTTTCAGAACAGACAGACCCATCTAGGGATAATTCTACAGTCTTCTACAATCTTATCCCATGTACACAGCTAGAAATTTTACTGAACTTTTTGGGTGAATACTTTGCTGAAGGGCACTACAAAACAGATATGCTGGGATCTGAACCTACAACCATGAGGTTACATGAGGTAACACGCACTGTGCAGCCATTTTAGATGTCGTAGCTCCCCTAGTAACTCGCTCTGTCCGTCCTGTAAATTCCTCCCCCTGGTTAAACGGTGATATCCGAGGGCTTAGACGTTTATGTCGCAAAACGGAGAGGCTGTGGAAATCCACTAACCTCCAAGTCCATCGTATTCACCTCAAAGAACTGATTTGTAATTTTAATGATATGGTTAAAAGCGCTAGAGCTGCCTATTTTAACAATATTATTTCATCCAGCAAAAACAATCCCAAAGTGTTATTTAACACCATCAGCACTATTGTCAGCCCCCCTCTTCCCCCTGTTCCAGTGTTCTCAAATGAAGACTGCAATCGTTTTCTTTTATTTTTTGTAAATAAGGTTGCGAATGTTAGGGCAAGCATCACCCCCTCCCCCTCCTCCTTCCTCCTCTGTCCAGTCATCCAGTCATCACTGTGCAGTTTCTCGCCCATCTCCCTGACGGACCTTTTAGACATAGTTAGCTCTATGAAGACCTCCTCGAGCCCCCTAGATATTCTCCCCACCTCCATGCTTAAGGAAGCTATTAACTCGGTAGGCCCTAGTATAGTCACCATCATTAATAAGTCCCTAGTCTCTGGCTCTGTCCCATCCTTCTTTAAGCAGGCGGTCGTCCAGCCCCTCCTTAAAAAGCCTAATTTGGACCCCTCCACTCTTAAAAATTACAGACCCATCTCCAAGCTGCCTTTTATTTCAAAGGTTTTAGAGAAAGTTGTGGCCATCCAGCTCACTACCCATCTGTCAAACCACAATCTCGCCGATAAATTTCAATCTGGCTTCCGCAAAAAACACTCCACTGAAACTGCCCTCCTCAGAGTCTCAAATGACCTCATGATGTCAGCTGACAAAGGCGAATGTTCCATTCTCGTCCTGTTAGACCTCAGCGCAGCTTTCGATACGGTCGATCACGGCATCTTGTTGGACAGACTCAGAGAGTGGGCAGGGATATCTGGGAGCGCCCTAAACTGGTGTGCCTCCTACCTTAGGGACAGAAGCTTCTCCGTGGCCGTGGGCCCTTTTAAATCTGACCCCTCTGCCCTTTCGTGCGGCGTGCCCCAAGGTTCTGTCCTCGCCCCATTATTCTTCACTCTTTATATGCTCCCCTTGGCTCTCCTCATTGGTAAATTCTCCGGCATTTCCTACCACTGTTACGCTGACGACATCCAGCTGTACTGCTCGTTTAAACCGGACAAGTTGGAGACACTCACAGTCCTACTGGAGTGTCTCTCTGCCATTGAAAATTGGATGAGTTGCAATTTTCTGCAATTAAATTCCGCAAAATCGGAGGTCCTGATTATTGCCGCCGACCACATAGCAGCTAGGGTGTCCACGCACTTGGGCACTTTTAAGGAAAATGTACGCACCCACCTGAGAAACCTGGGCGTCATTTTTGACCAAGCCATGCACCTGGACAAGCACGTCAAATCCCTCACCCGCACCTGTTTCTTTCACCTCAGAAACATTGCAAAACTCCGGTCCATCATATCTCACTCTGAATTGGAAATGTCCGTTCACGCTTTTATTTCATCAAGACTAGATTACTGCAACTCTCTGTTTACCTGCCTCAGTAAATCATCGGTCAACCAACTCCAATTAGTCCAAAATGCTGCCGCTAGACTGCTCACCAGGTCTAAAAAATCATGCCACATCACCCCCATCCTTGCTGCACTGCACTGGCTCCCTGTAAACCTCAGAATTCAATTCAAAATCCTGGTCTTCACCCACAGAGCCCTCCACGGTCACGCCCCCTCCTACTTATCTGACCTCATCCTCCCGTACTCATCCAGCCGGTCACTGCGATCAAACAATCAAGATCTTCTGATGGTCCCCAGGACCAGACTCATTACCAAAGGGGACCGAGCCTTTGGGGTGGCATCCCCAAGGCTCTGGAATGCCCTCCCCCCGGCCCTGCGAGCCGCCCCTTCTGAAAGTTATTTCAAGCAGCAGCTTAAGACTCACCTGTACCGGCAGGCTTTTAGCCATTTTTAGTCATCCATTGTGTTTTTCCCTGTCGTATTCGTTGTTTTACTGTGTTTTTATCTTGCTGAGTTTTTTCTTTTTATCCCTTATTTTATTGTATTTTATTACACTGTATTGTATGGCATTTTACTGTTGTAAAGCACTCTGTGCACTCGTGCTGTGTAGGGTGCTATATAAATAAAGCTTTACTTACTTACTTACTTACAAGCTCGGTTCCTTAACAGTAATGCCACTCATCTGCAATGATGCCCAGTTCTGCCTCTAGAACTTTTAATGAATAAACGCATCTGTCTTGTTTTATTGTACACAAGTAGATGCCATTGTTTTAATTTAATTATGTTTCTCTCTTGGAAACTTGTTGTAAACTCACTGATTTTAGAAAGGACCCAACAGTAATAGAGGGGTAAGTGTATTTTAAACATATTACCAATTGATTCATCTTTATTCAATCCTAAAATTTAGTATCATTGAAAATAAGGAGCATGGAAAGGCATAAGTGCCTATGCTGCATCAGAGATCATACCCAGTTGACCGGTCAGTCCTTCTTTAAGAAAGAAAGATGAGTCCCCTTCAACACACTTTGCATCTCTCTAATGAATCAAGTTACATTCCGACATACTGATAGTTATAGCACAGTGGGTAATCTATTTTCCTGGGGCAGAAGGTCACACAGATGACCTTCCATGAAAATTACAGTTTTGCATGACTGCTGTCAGCAGGGAAGCTGTGCTACTTATAAAGAGAGGCAAAATTACTTTTGTGTTTGTGGTGTATTTATACTATCTCCTGAAAGATATATTTCTTACAGCACTACTACAAATTATAAAACACACAAAATTATATAGCCAGATAATAGCCTTTACAATTTAGCGCTGAGGTCGAAGAGGATCAGCATAGCACAGTCACCAGAGTCTGCCATATGGAGCAGATCATTACACACTTTCAACAGGGCTGACTCCGTATAGCGAAGCGCCCTGAAACCAGATTGTTTTCTTGAATGTTATTTTGATGCAGAAATGATAGAAGCTGGGAGTAAATGACCTTTTCAAGAACCTTGGATAAAAATTGCAGTTTTGAGATGGGTCTAAAATTGTTAAGTATTGTGGAGTCTAAGGTTTTTTTTAGGAATGGCTGGACTACTGCATGTTTATAGTAGAATGGGACAGAACTGAAGAAGAGAGAACTGTTGATAATGGATAGGAGGCTAGGGCCAACTGTGTCAAAAGCCTCTTTAAGGAGACCTTCGGGGACAAGGTCAAGGGAACAGGTAGTAGGTTTCATGTGAAAAACAGTCTCATTTAAGAAAGACAGAGCAATAGGTTTAAAGAAGCTCAGGACAGCTGTGTATACCAGAGGGACAGTTATGTCCTGGACAGGGGGTGAGATGTGTAACCTTATGTTTTCCACTTTGCTGACAAAGAATTGAAAAATTTTTTCACACCTCAGTGGGGACACATCAATGCCGGTACTAGGAGGGGGGCTGATAATAGAATTGACAGTGCTGAACAGGACCCTAGAGTTGTGGAGGTTCTTTGAAATAAGGTCAGAGAAATATTTTGTTCTTGCTACTTTAACTGATTCCTGGTAGTTATACAAGCAGTCTCGTATTTTATAGGAGGTCTGAGGCTTATTCATTTTCTACTTACACCCTGTGTGTTGTCATTAAGCCATGGCTGAGCTTTATATTCAGATTTTCAATCCTGATGTCATTTTAAATTCAGAGGGGGCAATGGAGTTGAGAATGGTGGAACAGGTGCTAGAAAATAAGTTCCTCTGTGCCCAGCTGAGGAGGAGAAGCCTCTAATGTACAGGTGTTAGGGGCAGCTAAGAAGGTATCAGAGAATTTACTGGTGTTGGAAGAGATAAAGTAGCAAGAGCAACGAGCAGGGGCAGAGCGTTTGGGGATCGAATGAGGCAGAGCAGTGCCCAACAATCTAAATTCTATCGAATTTAGGCATGATAGATGACATGAGGTTGGAAAACTGCGCAATAAAATCTTTATATATATTGTATATTATATATATATATATATATATATCTATATGTTGGCGGTCGGTAAATTAGGATAGTGAGAAGAGGATTAGCCAATCCCACTTTTAATAATTGTAGCTACCTCAAAGCTGGAGAATTGTTCAGCGTTCAGGAGCCGGCAATTAAAACGTTTCTTAAAAACAGGAGCTAAACTCCTGCCGCGTCCGGACGTCCTGGGGGTGCTAAAAAAAGTCACAATCCGGTGGGCAAAGTTCCGTAAGAGGGCTGAACGCACCGGGATAAAGCCACGTCTCAGATACAATTCCCGGGAGGTGAAGAAATCATTTAGGACAAACTTCTTGTTTGATAGTGACTTCATACATTTTCTGGCAACATACTCACAGAAAAACGCTTATATACTTAAAAAAATGTAGACTAAACATTTGCTACAGAAATAAACAAAGATTCTAACCCCGATCTCTCCATGCTTATTGCTGCACGCTAACCTCTCACCAATATTATTCAACGGTGGTAGTTGTAGGCCTACTTTAATTACTATTGTATAGCCAACACATAGTAGATATCATTTTTCATTAGGGTGTGTGTTCGCTGGCTATATGAATGGGCTTATTTGAGAATTATTCATACTTAAAAAATAATTAAAATATTATAATAATTATATTATAATATTATAATTATAATAATTTATAAAGTTTTATGAATAAGGCAAGGCGTCTCATTACATTACAGAACACTCATAAAAATAATTATTGAGTTGTTACAGTGTACAGTCATTTGTTAGGCTACTAGATGAATATATAGCCTATAATATTAGTAGGCTATATTATATGACTATAAAATGTAATATTATTAGTATATTATAATACTGTATGTATTTGCTGGGCAACATTTAACATTAGACGGCTGCTTCCCGTCCAACTTTGACACATGCGCTAAATTCTTCTGACCAGCAGATGCCACTAGTGCTCACTGTGTTAATCAAAGCTTTGAGTAATGAACCCATTTTCAACACAATGGGCTGGAAAGCTTTGTTGCTTCAGAAAGCTTTGTTTCCCCATCACTAGTCATAGGCAGGCGTACCTGATCTCGAGTGAACGCCGGGAGATGAAGCGACATGATTGCGCAGGACAGAGACTGTGTAATAGCAGGCCAGACGGAGTTGAATGGGGAGGTATGGAGCGGGTTAGGAGCACCCTCGACCTCACCAAAACACCTCCTGGACAGTGACACATTTGTTGTTATTTTGTTTCTGTACTCTAGCACTTTGAGGTTTAAGTGCAGACTGTCAGCTTTAATTTGAGGGTATTTTCATCAATAGAACCGTCTAGAAATTATAGAACCTTTTGTACATAGTCTTCTCTCAAAAATTTTAAATATTTGGTCGCATATCCTTTGCATGCCATGACTTCCTGATGTCGGTGACCCAACAATATCAAAATACTCTTGATATCTAATTTTCTGGTACTCTTACAAGTGATACGATAACTTTTCTGCATTTGAATGGATCTCTATGGGAATTGGGGGGTGGGACTAGATTTAGCTGTAAATTACACTGGAACAGTATGGAACACATGGTTGGCTAAATGGCTATAGGTCATCAAGGGTCTGAGGTATGAAATGAGCCTCAAACCATCATTCTGCTGCCAGATATGCAGTAGATATGGATGGATCACTTTAAGGGTTGATTCTCCTGACAAATGTTCCTATTGAACTCTATGTACAAATAAATCAGGAGAAGAAATCCATCCATATCTACTGCATATATGGCAGCAGAGTGATGGTTTAAGGCTTGTTTGATACCTAATGTATATTTAAAAAATAATGCACACCTCCCACCAAATCAGAATAGAGTATTCAGCAAAGCCGTTGTACACACATTGTCATTTATAATAATGTCACTATAGTGCCCTTTATTATTTATTATAATGTCACTTTAAAATTTAGTCTCTCATAACTTTGGTTCCCATCAAGTCAATTTACACTGAAAGTTCAGCTGGACAGAAAACAAATCAATGGCTTTTTTATAGTGTATGAGCCAGATGAGCCAATGGGCTGGATTAAATCAAATGCGCTCAGACTGTTTAAGGGCACATGCAACCCCTCTGGCTTAATCTGGCGCCATATCTCAATAAACTCTACTTTGCTGGCTTTATTGCTTTATGGCAAAAGAAAGTTAGAGTTTCCTGCCAATGAAAATGAGTCTAATTCATAGGTCAAACCACTTTTAAAACACCTGCCTTTAAGGTCCCTTGTGTCAAACTTTCCAAGTTGATTATCTTATGTTGTTGTATTAGTTTCATTTTATTTATTCCAGGACAAGGCCAAGTACACTTGTGTTTGTTATAAATGTATCCTAACATTGTAAGCTACCAGAGTTAAAAGACACAAAGGTTTGTATTTGGTTTGTGTTGCTTATGCAGTTTGTAAACATTTATATTTACTTCTGGCAAGCGATTTTGTTAATGATGAACCTGTGCATGCAAGTGAAGTTGCTGATTTGGAGAGGATATTATACAGGAGTGACACCAAATCAACATATAGTTCCTTTGATTATGTACATATTCCCTATTCCAGTAGCTGGCATTTTCTCTTACACTATTTTGAATGTTTATGCAATTGAATCTACGTGATGAGTTTTCCATAATTCCATTTTATGTACAATATTCACTTATTCAAGCCTTATTCAACAGCAGCCTCGTCTACGGGCATGCACACCTACGTCTAATTAGTCATCAACCCAGGTATTCCTAGTTTCCTTCCTTATGTTGTTACTTAGGCACAGCATGCCTTACTTTGGACAACAGACTTTACAGGGATTGAGATGTTTCGGTTTGTTTGTGTCTCTGCCGCCCGAATATGTAGAACAAGGACTTTTTTTTTCCATGTCATTTTTTTCTGAAATTTTTCTGGGTTTTGGGTTTATTTCCTTCTATAAGGGAAATATAAAGCAGGTTTTGGCCTTTCCACAGGGTTTTCTGTACCTCACCAAATGGTAGTCACACCCAATACCATCCCACCTGCACACTTTAGTGTGTAAAGCATTCTGTCATTATAACAGTAATGAGGCAACATAAAGTAATGCTGAGCTCGGCATTAGGTATTGTAATAGTAAAACCTCAAATCATAGTTTTAATAGAAAAACTACACTTATTTCTGAAAAGTACACAGACAAGCCGTTTAACTTAAGCAAATGTCCATTAAGCTATTTAAGCAGAAATTCCATATTACACACTTGCAAAATATTTGGCTGTTCAAAGGTGATGTCTAACACTTAAGTATACCTCTGGCTGTTACTGTATACCATGGTCGTGTTGAGTTCTCGTTTCTGATTGGTTGGAGGGTGTACATTAATTTCATATAACCAGACGCCTATGAAGTAGTTCCAACTAAGAGGCGCAATCACCGTTCCAAATGAATACCCGTCTGTTATCTACTGCCAGAGCCATAGATTTGTCTCTTTTATGAATAGTAACCATAGCAACAGTATAACAGCTGATTTATAAAACCAGTGGTAACTAATCTGCCGATTTAAAAGTTTGTATTCGGAAAATATCTTAGTTACAACAAGTTAATCTTGCAAAACAGTTTTGTGGTCAGTGGTGCAGTATTTATTCAGTTTGGTAATAATGTAACATCTGTATATATCTAGTATTTTTTCCCCCATCCCATGATGCAAATCTGAAATGTAATTTCATTATGTAAAATAGGCTACACTGACCAAACCATTTTAATACATTACATTATTAATGTAACGTATGAGAAACCAACATTTTAACCCATTTTATGTTCAAGATAGAGGGAAACCTACAGTGTATGGTAACCATTTTGTGAGTGATATGGAATAGAAATCAGACTAGATTTATTTATTGCTCAAAAGTCACAACCACTTCAGTGATGGGTGAGAAAAGATAAAAAAAATGCTTTAGAATGTTAATTGGAAATATGACATGTATAATATGTTTGGTGTGATCATATCACACCCCTAAACATAATGCACCATTTTAAACAGGATAACTGGGACTTGCGATGTATATACAATAATATGTGTACTTTAACACAATATCATCAATTATCAAAAACAAAAAATTTAAATGGATATCCTTCATGAGAAGCCTAGGTTTTTAACCATTACGTGTTCAGAGGGAAACTTAAAATGTGTGGTATCTCCACCATTTTGTGAGTAATATAGAGTAGAACTGTTTTATCATTTACTGCTCAAAGGTTATAACCACTTATGGATGGATGGGAAAAAGGCAAAAAAAAAATGCTTTAGAATATAAGGTTCATAGGAATTTCACATTACCGCTTATCCATACTCCTAATGGGCCACTGTTGAGAATCCGTTAATATAATGCAAAAATAAATTTAATAAATATATGACACACTGAAATATACAATTTATGTGTTCATTGGAACACACACTTAAAAAAATAATATATATATATATATATATATATATATATATATATATATATATATATAAATTAACACATAACATAGTGAATGGATGAACTAAGTAAATGGATGATATTTAAAACAAATAAAAAACAAGATTGTCCTCCATGTCATGCTCTGCAATGACCCTCAGCTCATCCATTGTCAGCACCCTCCCTCGTCAGGGACTGTAGCAGACATCTGAATGTCCCTCCATCATAGCAATACATAAATGTATAATCAGTTGCCATTTCATTAATCCATAACATATCATATAAAACAATTTCGGAGTCATTAAAGAGCTGTATACTAGCAATAATGACATCTTACAGCAAACACTGTATGCTTATGCTTGTGTCCAGAATAGATAAAAAGCTATTCTGGACACAAGCATAATGTCCATCCATCACGGCAATACATAAATATATAATTAGTTGCAATTTCAATAATGCATAAAATACCATATAAAACAATTTCTGAGTCATTAAAGGGTTGCATACTAGCAATAATGGCATCTTATAGCAAACACTGTATGCTTAAGCCGCCTTCACACAGAATACGACCTCCACATCCGACTGTTGCAATATGCCCTCTAGTGGCCATCGTAGTACATGCATCTGTAGATTTTCAGGCAGTCGCTGTATCGAGTCATTATCGAGTACCGTAGGAGAGAAGCTCATTCTCGCAGTGTCTGAGCAGCTGGTCATTTAAATGTAAAAAGTAAAAACTAATATAGCCTAATACAATTTTCTATGTTTTGCTAACTATAATGTGCATTGCTTAATAATTAAAAGTCTAGTTGGTTTAAAAACGATAGTAAGCTAACCTATTCAGCCAACAAATCAGTTGGCAGCAAAAAAACAAAATAACAAAATAGCAGATCCACGTCACCACCTTAATTTTTATCACCTTAATATTATCATCATCATGGTCATCATCATTAACTAGTTTCTTGCTGGGAACCGTCTCTCCATTGACTTCTAGTCGTATGATCAGATTGCATTGCACAGTAGAAGATGAAAAAATCCAACACACTAGATGCCTCGGTCGGATATTGAAATATCTGCATCGCACTTCGTCAAAATCCCTCGCAAGCCAGTGTATGAAGTAATTAATGACGTCACATAGGTAATTAATTACTTCCGATTGGTTGTTTTCCATAGGCTATGTTGGATTCTGTGTGAAGGTGGCTTTATGCTTGTGTCCAGAATAGCTAAACAGCTCAACAATAACACAATGATAGACTACTTAGCATAATGTTCATAAATGTTTAAGAGATGTTCTGAATGAACATACCTAAATCATCAGTACCATTGGCTCAAATTAATGATGTCTTTCAATGTCATATTAGTCTAAATAAGCGAATCTTGCTCATATCAAAAATGTGATGTAAAAAAAGCTAACATTACCCTTCTCCATTCATGTTCGACAGGACTGATCAACAACAAATGCCCAATACCTTAAAATTTATATGAGAACACTAGCTAGTTAATAGATGCTATTGATAAAAGACTAATAGTTGAGTATAAAATTGATAAAGATAGCTAGACAGACTGCAGAGCTAACGTTACAAGTTAAATAAAACTCCTCAAAGGATAGCTGTTTGCACCGAGATGCTGAAACCTAACTGTTAGAGTAACGTCACTGTTTTAAGCTTTAGTTATTACTTAGTTATCTAGTCTACACAAAATACGGAAAAAATTCACATCTATCAGTTCACTTATGTAAATGGTATGACAGACCTTTTCACAATTTCATCTCGAAATGAGCTGGGGGAAGAATAGCACCGTATAGTTTATTGTGCTAGAGCTTTACACTAGCGAGCAAATTTCAAGTTACAATCTGAGAAAGTTGGTGGCCCAAAAACAGGATTTTATCCAAATTCAATTGTTTTTGAAGCAATATCCATGGTTAAATATCATCATGGTTAAATATCAATAAATAAATCTTTTTTATCTTCATTGGCTTTCCCGCAGTAGCTGTCAAGTCACCAAACTAGACTCTTCTTTCCGAGGTGGTCAACTCCATCCACGGTGAGGCAAATGGAGATTTATATGGTTGATGTGCAGTTTTATCAGTTTTAATTCCCACCCACTAAACCCATGAACCAATGTAACAATTACATTGGTTCACCAATGAACAATTTTCTAAATTACAATCAGTAATTGGACAGCAGAGATATTAAACGTTAAGCCACCAAAACTATAGTTTTGAAATTTTAACACTCCGGCTTTAATGAATTCATAATTACTTTAATTAAACTCCAGCTAGTTAATTCCATCCATATTTTCGGATGAACTAGGTTTGTTGAATAACATATTGAATAAGTGAGGAGTTTTAATGGTTGTTGCTACTTGTGTTCTGTATTCGCAAGAGTTAAACAAGGGTGTTTTTACTTAATTCTCACTTCCATGGCAGGGGTCCAAGCATAAAGCACCAATATGTTGCATCTACAAAGACATTTCACACATTTACAAATAATTACATAAAAAGTTTAATAGTTTCAACTAAAAAAAATACATGGGCTGTACTCTACCCCAAACCTCAGAATTGAAGGTCAGACACATTACAGCCCACACCATTGAACAGTGTATTTAAAACCTGCAACCACACTTATAGTGTTCAGGGATAAATCACCAACAATTAATGGGCTTAACTTAGCAGAAGATGAGTGTTAACAAGTGCAGACAAGTTTCTGTTATTGTAAAAGAAGCATAATGGTTTTATGTTACATTTGCAAACAGTCACAATAACTAAGTCAATTAGTTAGAAATGAGTTAGGGGACAGAAACCAAAAACATACCAGTAGCATCTGATCTTACCATGCAAACTGTGATATCTGTCTTGGGGACAAGAGAGGGCATCTGCGCTCTAAATCTATGCCTGAGTGGCCAAACAAGCTCCAGAAAACACTGCTGGGAATTAATTATTGACTGAAAGAACCTGGAAAGCTCAAGACCCTCCAGTAACTTCCATTCTGCAGGGGATAAAGTAAATATTTTGTTTTTTTACAAATGTTTTTAGAAGTGCAGTGAGTTTTTCATGCTTTAGTTTGTGGACCATTCAATACCTTTTACAGAGGTCTTGGGATGCAACGTTGAAGGCCTTCATAAATCTATCCAGTAGATTTTTGACACATGGAATTGTCACATTGGGAGACTGTATTGGGATGGCAGGTATGCCATCCACCAAGCTACGGCTTGGGAGGGCATGCCCCATACCTATACAGCACGAGTCTACCACTTTCCAGGGTTTCCAACAGAAATAACCACAATGACCACAGACTTTCAGCTCTTAAACACAGAATTCAATTTAAAGCTTCACATGTCCACACAATAAAGCCCCGAACTAAGGTTATTTTAGTATTTTTACTGCCAATTTCATCATCAAAAGTACCCTATACCTTCATTTCTGCCCATTGGATAACAACATAACAATGTCTGATCAAAGTAGGCAATTTCAGGATTATATGGACAAAAGCCTTATATTGCATAGCTGTTACCATGAATCCACCTTAGCTTTGTGGTCAGAGCAACAGCTTTTCCCGCTGGAGATCCCCGTTCGAGCCCCCGCCAGGTCCCAAGAGTTAAATTTACTTTCGACAAAACAATGTGCACATGTTATGCTTTTACATATAAGAATGTTATTTTCACATTAAACAAATTTTTTTTATTGCAAAGGCAAAGAAATTGATCAATATTAATGGTTCAGTTTCACTCGTACTTAAACAGAGGTGAAAGTCAGCCGACATGGTCCGGTAGCCTATACTCACTACCACAAAAAGATTTACCACAGGTAAAGTTACACAGTACGGGGAAGATATATCCCATTCGTCAGGCAGAGAAAATAAAGTTTGAATGCAAATGATCATCTGGTTAAGTTGTTGCATTAATGTAAAAAAATAAAAAGAACTGTGCCATAGGCTATATGTAGTACAAGTATTTATTTTATTACTCAAATGTGATTTGAACCTTTGAAGCTTGATGCACATGGTCACACAATATTTTTCTGACTCAACTGAACAGTTTATTAGCAAAACAGTTTAGAGTGGCAAGCCATATTGCAAGAGGCAAGAGCAATAGCATGACTGACATGGCAATGCTTTGCTAGATGTGTAACATTGTTCTAAGTCAGTCTTGTAACCTCATTCTGACCTCCCAAGCAATACTGATTCATTTGTATTCAATGATTCCAAAGAATGTAATTATTCAAATTCAGTATTTTACTCCTGCACATCTTAATAAGATGGCAGTGAATGGGATGACTGAGTGCTGGAAATGTATTTAATTATTTATCTGTTTATTATTAGTTTTAAGGAAGTGCAGCAGATAATGTCTGTTTCACAAATACAGTCAACTTTGACACACACAAACACACACAAAATAAATAATACTATGCATTTGTATTCATAAACTAAAAACCTTCACTTTAACTTATCTAAAGAGAAGATAATATCATTGTTATCATGTCTTTTTGTCTAAATCGCAGATATTGCCTGTGTGTGGGCCACCAGTTTGTCTCTACCACATGAACTGCAAGGATTTGAACTTGTATTTCAATGATTATCCTCCAGGGGTCCCCATATAGGCACTCCAACGGTATAGTAAATTGAGGAATCAAACAATTGCATTTCTAATTGAGATATTTCTAAAATATAATTGGCTGATCTAATATGGGGAGAGTCAAGAAAGAAAGTGAATGTCAGATATTTTGCGGTCTCCCAAGGGTAAGGGAATTGAGAGACGGAGCTATTGCGGAGAAAATCACGGTAATTGATTGAGTAATTGAATGATGGAGTAGGTACTGATTGTGGGATTGAAATATTAATGCAGAGCACACATGGGGAATGCAAGGGACTGGGCCACGGGGGAAATAAAGGAGCCACACCTGAAGCTAGGAGAGAGAGCAGAGGTCGATTCCTCTGTACTCGCCAGTGCTTGGGCAGTTTCTTTTTCGTTTTGTTATTTTTATTTTGTATGAATGTGAGTGTAGCGTGATCTCTGTGACGGCGGAAACACCACAATCTGGTTTAACCGGTACTACGAACGTGGTTATCAACTTAGTGAACACGGGCTTTAGTAATCAAGCTCTGTGCGCCTTCCCATAAAAGGGGTGGTGTCTGCAACAACGAGCATATAGCGGTACAGCATGGGCTGTACTAGAGCAGCGTATTTCTCTCCTGTGGGGAAAAAGACTGATACGGAAAGATATAATGGACGGATAAAAACATGAAACAATTAGTGATGTGCAGTTCGGCTCTTTTTTCTGAGTCGGCTCTATTCGTACTATTCAGTTTGAAGAGTCGGAGTCGGAGTTGCAATTTTGGTACTTCCGGTTAATACAGAAGAGCCGTTTGAGCCGCATCTTTGAGCCGCATCTTTTTCTTTCAGCAGCGCTACTCGTGAGCTGGAATTAGAAGCTGTTTCAGACAGCAGACCCTAGCTGGTAACAAAGTAGACAAAATAAGTTTGTAAACTAGCCTTGATATTTTATTCAGACCCAAATCATCTGAATGATACTCATTGCTAATATTCTCAAGCTAGTTTGCAATCGCAGGTTACGTTTATTTACGACTTTCCCATCTCCGTTTTTTCGATCATAGATTGTAACATTAGATCTTACAGGTAATAATAGACATTGAATGGTTATATTTGTATAGTGCTATTTAATCTATGCTAATATTAATCTTATTTTTTTATCAGATCCCAGAATCCAGTAGTCTAGGTCAACTTAAAATGAGGTGGATGGAAGACTGTATAAGAGAGATAGTCAGCCAAATTGGACAAACAAGCCAGATATTTATTGTGTGTGTCAGTGTGTGCATATGATGTACAGGAGCCTGTGTCGGTTATTTATTTGGACACCATAAGGTTATTTAAATGTGTTTATTTTAACTGTACTTTATTTATTATATCATACGCAATTGTAGGCTATTTATTCTGTTCACTGTTGTTGTTGGTCAAGAGTTCTAAAATAAAAATGCCACCACTTTAAATAAGTGTTTTCTGTCCTTTTTTTGTAGCCTAATCTAGCTGAACACAATCGCAATATCGCATATTTGGCCTAATTGTTTCATAGTTGACTGGAATTCGGTTGCAATTCTCGCAAAAAGTTCAATAATTTCGTAATATACAGTCGGCGTCTCGGAATATCATTAGATATAGGCTAACATAATTCCTTTGTCAATAGGGTTTCCGTTTGAATCACGCTGAGTAGTAAACCCGATTAATAGCTTAATGGTGTACTTCATTTTGCCCTTTGTTAAAACCACAGAACTCTATAAGAACAGTTATGTGGTTAAAACACAAAAATTACTTCGGTTTGTGTCACGGCTCTGTTCCGGCTCTGTCTGGAGCCGTGGAATATTGTTACGGCTCATGGCTCTTAAACTGAGTCGAGTTGATTTCGTGCTGATCAGCTGGGTAGTATAGCTACTGTAGCTACGTATCTTTCTTTTAACCATTAGTAGTCATAATAACTTTGGAATGAGCTGGGGCGATTATTAACTTCACAAAAGTGTGTGCAATATTGTTAGATCAAATTAAAAATATATATATTCTTACGTAGGTTCTAACTTAGCAATCAGAAACTGCGCGCCGCGCATTAACCACTGCTGAGTGTCTCGGGGGAGTGTCTCCCGGCTGTAGTAGAAAGCAGGCAGAGTCAGAGCCAGAGCTAAGAGCCAGAGCCGAGAGCCGAGAGCCGAGAGCCCAGAGCCGGGAGCCAGAGCCGTGAGCCGAGAGCCAGAGCCGTGGGTTAGCACGATTCACTCGAACTGGCGAGTCGACTCAGATGACTCAGCATAAAGAGTCGTTCAAAAATACCGATTCGTTCGCGAACTGCACATCACTAGAAACAATCATATGAGCAAAAAGCAACACCGTTGCCTCCAACAAAGCCAGGAAGGAGCTTTTGTAAAAAATAAAAAATGCTCATCGTGTAGATTAAATTCGTTAGGCTAGTTAATACCTTATTCAGCTCGTAACAAATAAATCTATACTCTCATTACATTGTCATAGTTTATTCCTAATGTGACAACTGTACTAGCCTACTACATTCTAGAGATCTAAACTTAAAACTTGATACAGCATGTTTAAAATATTGCTGAAGCAATCACATCAACGTTTTTTCATTTTAAAAAAAAGTCTCAAGCATTTTCTGGAACTCAGACAATCTTTTGCGGAACTCACTAATCTCACCCTGCGAAAAGATTCCCTCAGTATCCGCACATATCTCTAAGAGATCCTTTGGAATGGAAACGCCTTTTTACAAAGCCAATGAGTTCATTGGGCAATGGGGGTGCTTTTATATGTTTAAATCTGTTATTCTGAACATAACCTGCCCCGGTGCAGGTTAGCCGTGCAGAGTAAGTTGCCGTGGCAATATACCCCGATTATAAGTGAGTCGGCTTTGTGATATAGAAAACCCAGGGTTGAAGCTTAATTTAGCTCGCTATCCCCTTAATCTAGCTTCGTAGTATACCCCTCTGGTTATGAAGCTACAATTGTTTTGTAACCCTGAGTCCTGTACAGTTGACATTTTCACAGGGACCACCTATCGCACTTAGGGCTGGAATACATTTCTGTTATGTAAAAACACACGTGCTTTTGTACTTTTTAATTATTATTTTTTTAAACGTACGTAAAATCATCGGTTGTGTTTTATGTGTATTATGTATATACTGTATGTGACGACCAGAGGTCGCGCTAGGATTTTGAACTGCCGGCCAGAATATCCGGAATGATTACAGTTTGTCGGACATATGATTTAAAAAAAACTCCCATATCTATTTTCAATGCATGAACGACAAGCAGGTGCATTTAATGATGTAGCCAAACAACATAGCCTATGTTACAGCATAGTATTATATTTTGGACTGAAAACTATTTGAAAATAATGAATAATATAAAAAAATTATATAACAGCTTCGCCTTGCACAAGCGGATGAATAACATTAAAATCGCGTATTTGGTGTGCGTGACTGCGTGCATAATGTTTTCTCAACAAAAGAAGCTGTCTTGATTTTGCATTAGTTTATTAGAAGACATTTTTCTTCAGAATAATGAGCAATAACCTCATTTTTAATAACGATTTTAACATTTATTTAGGCTACTCCAAGGCAAATTGCAAAGTTGCGGAAGATGCTATAAGGAAAAAAGCCAGCAACGATACGTAACAATTGGGATCTGACCTAACGTTAACGAACAACAATTTCTGGAAAGTCAGACCAGAACAATGTAGGCTATTGATTTAACAAAGGGAAAAATGCTGATTATATCAAGCTTAGAGCCTATTAAGTTCAAGTAGCCTATGCCTATACTGACAGTTTAAAGCTGCCTTTTTATAACTGGCAACAAAAGAAACCGCGCAATCCATTTAGGCTCTTTTCATTTGCGACGATGCTTCATTTCATGGAAGTGAGCAGCTGCTGATTTGAAATCGAATGTCTCGTAAGTTTGTCCGGAGGAAATTACATTTTCCAACCTTTGTCATAAAAAAACGGTCAAAACCGGCAATTTCCGGCCTAACGCGACCCCTGGTGACTACTCTGAAGTAAATATATTCTGTTGCAAATTTCTGAATGATACAGCCTCTTCAATTTAAACCATGGATGTGCAGTGAATATTGTTTGAGATATTGACACTTAAATAAGACTAGTAGGAACTAGAAATTGCCTCTGGACAGACAAGTTAATCATGCTTTTATTTTTATTTAAATGTTATATAACTGCAAATTTGTATTGTGGCATTTCCCATTGCTTAAAACAAATCCTAAAATTCCCCCTGTACAACATTTAAAACTACTGCAGCATGTCCATGGTAGTAAGTGATCAAACTGAATTTAACACACATGTAGCTTGTAAACATCGCGGTAAATCATTGTGTATGCTTAATTGGTATCAATTATCGGTTTGAAAAATAGGCTATCGTAACCTCTAGCTGGCGGCAGACTGAAGTACCATGTAAGAACACGAGGAGAGACTCAAAACTGGTGGCACTACTTGTGTGGAATGCCTATGGGGCTTGTGGGCAGACAGGAGGGGGAAACATAAATACTGCTAGCAAGCCACTCACCCATTCTTGAGAATTGGGACAAAACCTTGTTTTTTGGTTCGTTTTTCACTCTTTAGTTATGCTGGGGAAATATCTCCCAGTGATCTGGGGCTCTATCTTGGCGATCTAAGCGCTTGGTCTAAGCGCATGGCATTAAGTCCATTTAGGGCATGTCCAAGTTCACTTTAGCTATTTTAACAGCGTGTTTTTTCAGCGTTAAGCACGGCGCAACATGCAAATGGGCTGAACCTAGTCTCTTCATTAATTATAGGTGTGTCTTCAGCGTGACATGCAATAAACCAATCAAAATGTCATATCCCATTCCCTTTAAAAGCCTGCTTTTCCAGATTGCTTGGCAGATTGCTTATATGATGGTGAAACAGACATTCTCGTGCATGTTTAGTGCGATCAAGGAATAAGCTATATGGATCAATAGTATGATAAATATTATTCGGACTAACCATTATGAGTTCCCGGTAATTCCCGACAGTGCTGTAATTTTCCAAAATATATGCGGTTAAATTTTATTAAAAGCACCTGCAACAGCTGAGAATAATCTACCAATGGCTTCCATCACCTTAAAAAACGCCAAATTAGCCTGCTTGTTTAACAAATTTAATTTTATTATGCAATGAACTCATGTTCAAGCTTCATCCGAAGTTCATTACCTGCATTCTAATGTTGATTAATAACATAAATAACGTTATTTTGCCTCAATGATGACACTATAAATACAATAAAGCTGTCAGGTTGGCAACCCATAGGTTCACGCATATTTTCCCTTGTTTTATAATGTCCTGCTGATGGAAATATGACCAATCTGTTTTACTGCTAGTGTAATGCTTTAAAAAATCCACTTTCCCAGGAAGACAGTGAAAAGCGTGATTTACAGCAGGGGAAACAGACCTGTTTCACCATCATATAAGCAATCCGCCAAGGTGGAAAAGCAGGCTTTTAAAGGGAATGGGATATGCCATTTTTATTGGTTTATTGCATGTCACGCCCAAGAGAAGAGACTCGGTTCAGCCCATTTGCAGTGCCCATTGCGCCGTGTTTAGCGCTGAAAAAACACACCCTCAAACTAGCAAAAGTGGACTTGGACACGCCCTGAATGCACTTTACGCCATGCGTTTAGACAATGCGCCAAGAGTCTTTTGATGTTGTTGGGTCACAGCCATCAGAAAGTCATGGATATGGATATGCGACCAAATTTTTTAAATGATTACTTTATTCTATATATAAATGCAGGGGTGCCAAAAATTGTGGCACATGTGGTTTTGTTAATTATTATTTCTTGATGGCTTTTTTTTCTCATAATACATTTATTTCAATTAAAGGTTTCAATCAGTGTGAGATTAAGCTAATTCACCAAACGTGAATTTTTTATAACCCTTTTTACTCATCTTTACTATGGGTGCCAATAATAGTGGAGGGCACTGTATAACATCATGCATAACACACATTAGGTGTACCATAGCAGATTTTGTATTCCAATAGAATTTTTAAAAAATCATGAATTGTTTTTCCATGAACTGGCATATCAGCAAAATGGACAGTTTGTACTACAAAACCTATTTTTATACAAGATATTATTAAGGATAATTATAGAATATCCATACAGCAACACCATATATTGTTCTGGTAAGGATTATTCCTGTTAGAAGTCTATTATACTCCTAAAAAGGTTAGTGTTGTAGCCTCAATTTGTAATGTTTTTGAAGTAACCAGAATCATTTGTTTAACTCCTCTTGTAGCAAGAGGTGGCTGATAAATCTACATGCAAAATCATCACTTTAGCATTACCATTTTTTTTAAAATACCAAAGTTCTTCTCTGTATGCCTCCATGCATGTAATTAGTTCATCTTCATATTTTAAAGCTAGCTCAATCAATTTATCAACATTTTATTTAACAGTGCACATTGAATTTATTTTAAGCAAAATGAGCTTAATTAAGCTTAATTTCCACAAAAATCTAAGGAAAGCACCTCGGGCACTATTATTTTCAATATTTAAATGAGAACGAAACCTTTTTTTGCTTTGCAGACTAGAGCTATAGTGCATGACTCTTTTTGAAGGAACAATATCTCATCACCTTGTCAGCAGGTTATCTGATGTACAATATGCATTGCTGACAACCTGAGTGCTTGTGATGCTCAAATGTCTATCATGGCTCAAGATTTTAAGAAAACTGACACAAAGGAAAATGCATGGAGACAGTACATCATGGATTTACCATGGCAGTTGAGGTTATTAATAATAATAATAATAATAATAATAGTATTATTGATATATAATTTAAAAAAAACATTAACCATAAAATTTATTTGGTAACAGGATACTTTTCCAGTATGTTTTCACAAAGTCTTGGAAAACAGCGTAGAGATACTGAAACAGTTTGTTTTTATTAATGTGTTATGAATTGTTACTAAAGTTTACAAAATGCAGGTTAAAATAGACTAGCTGTGTTGTACCTACATATCATTATATCAATGTTAGTTCATTTCAGATACCATTTATCATAAACTCCTGGTGGACAATTGTGCAGCCTAAAGAGTATTTGTAATGAAGATATGTTATTGTCAAGTGCCACATGCATGTGCAGCAGGTAATAAAGTGATTCATCAACACGTCTTGTCCACAGTTTTTTTTACTAAAAATAGTTACATTTTAATTACAGACAAGCTCAATGTGAGATAATCAAAACAAAACATTGAACTACCAAATATGTGGCTGTAATATACAAATTATCGGTCAAAATTTTTTTACGTAACCATCATAAGAACGTCATATGAATACTAGTCCTGATATCACTGGCTCTATCAAAGCTGTACAAATTGTGCAAATGCAGAAAAATCTTAAACACCATAAAGGTCCTTAAAAGTATGGAATCTTAATACTGCCAAGTAAAATTAAATGAAGTCTGCTGCCCTCCTTGAGGGAGGACATCCTTTTGTTCATGGTACATTTAAGCCGCAATCACACAGTGCATCTGGTACACTTAAACCTTTGGCATATTCATGAGGATCAGCTACTGTGCAGGGGACCAGTCACTGACACCCGGCCTTGCCTGCTTTTTTGCTGATCCCCAGGAACACACCCTTCGTCTTGAGCTCAGGGGGACCTCTGATGGCCCTGCGGCAGCTCCCAACTGATACAAATGAAAACCACCTTAACATTTGTATAGCTGGAGAGCATCAGAAAAAGCATATGGGAAGCTCTATTCCATGATGTGCTAAATTTAGTCATGTAAAAAATACTTTTTTAATTGCCAGTAAAATCAAAAAACTTTTTTAATTGCGTTACTACATTTTGCATGTTGTTACACTTGAACTATTTACTGAACCAATGGATTGGGCTCATGGTTCCAAGTAGTGTTGGGCAGATTGCTTGAGAAATGTAATACAGTAATATAGTACTGATTACAAATTACATGACTAAAAATGTAATTATCACTGTAATCTTTACAGTGGCAATATACTTATAATTGTGGCATTGATAAATATAGTCGGAGGTTTACATACACGTAGGTTGAAGTCATTAAAACAAATTTTTAACCACTCCACAGATTTCATGTTCGCAAACTATTGTAATGGATTTTTCAACGTGGCGCCCTGTTCAACTCTCTTATTCCACCTAAATAGTCCACTAAAATATGTTTCTGAAAATATTTGAGGTGAGAAATAGGCCATGCAGTTGCTGAATCTTGATTCATTTTTGATGTGCAACGTCTACTTTGACAGTTTGATCCGAGTTATACAAAATAAAATGTAATAAAATTATTTTATCCACTAATGTACTAATGCTTTAGCTTTATATGAAAGCCTCTCAAATCTCTTTTGCTTTGAGCTTTGAAAACAAAATGTTCATAAATTAAACATTTTATTTTAGAAAATGCCCCGTGTAAGGTTGTGTAGAAATGCAGGAAATTTGTTTTAAAAAGCTCAAATTTTTCTGGGGGAGGACCCCTAGCAAACTCTGGCTTTAGGGAGCTCTGCTCTGCTCAGCCTGCTTTCAAAGAAGAGCTC
Source organism: Ilyophis sp. 1 JC-2022 (assembly GCA_022702515.1). Lineage (NCBI taxonomy): Eukaryota > Metazoa > Chordata > Actinopteri > Anguilliformes > Synaphobranchidae > Ilyophis > Ilyophis sp. 1 JC-2022. Next base: position 107,295,534 of record CM040403.1, read on the forward strand.
TGCATGTCTGGTGGCAACCATGCACATCATGAGATTCCACCCCTCAGGGAAGGTGGCAGCCAGTGAAGGTAGGTGAAAAGGAGATTGCTGAAACAGCAAAGAGGTATGGGTAAGTGACCTTTTAAAGGGTCTGTGGGCATGTGCTACATGCACCAAGGACTTCCACATTTTGTTAAAACAGCATAACCGCTATGCGCTCAATTTTCCGGCGAACAGCGCTTAGGCGCAGTCAATGGCACAGTGCATGGGGCACTGGGCGTGGCTCAGGTGCTGCCCAGGTGGAAAATGGGTTGGATTAGGCAGAATATTTTTCAGATGGATATAATTATAGTGGGCGTGTTGCAGCTGGATACAATTATAGTGGGCGTGTTGCAGCTGGATATAATTATAGCCAATCAATAGCCTTTTTTCATTCCCTTTAAGAGCTGTGCACAATTTCCATGGTCTATTACTGCAATGGAAGATGAGGATATATCTGTTTTCCATTGATAACAGAAAAAAATGTATACTATTACTGTAATAGTGCATTTGTTTCCCAAGGGAAAATGTGTACCTTTCTGTAGTACGACATTCGTAGTACGACATTCATATACTGAAATAACCCATGCAGAAACTAGCTTATTTATATATTTAAATGAGCAATTAAACAACCAATCACAAATAATTTAATCTGGTGACATTATGCATTGATATTATACTCAAACATTTTCACTAATTAAGCATTCAATCATCCTTTTGTACAACATCATGTGTGAATAAATGAAAATCACAAATTTGAGTTAATCCATGATCAATACAACGATACAACACAATCACTTGAACTGCAGAATATTGATAATCATCATTTGGACTGAGCCGAGCCTTCTATTTAGAGTTTTGTAGCTTACAGTGAATAGTCTAGGCTACATCTTTTCTTGTGATGAAACAAGCACTTTCCTATGGTGCCTTATTGCTGCTAGGCAGGGAAAAAAATTCCCCCCAGTATATCATTATAACTATATAACTTTATTATACTATATTGTTTCTCATTAAAACAATATCTACTGTATACCATTGTATTGATATACCATCAATGCACATGCTTTCATTTTTTCATTAGGCCCATAATTTATTTTTAAAGAATATTTATATGTTCACAACAATTAGGTTCTTCATCCAATGGCTTGGATTGCTCAAACCAACAAGTATTTAGGGACCATCTGAAAAGTGCATTTGTCGTTCTTTATAATAAGGTACTTATATATATCAATTACAAATATTATAGATATTATTTACAAACACTGCACGGCACGTACTAAACAGTATACACATTCAGTCACAGCCACTTAAAGTGATATTAATTACATATATTTGTGAGTTTAAGTTGCTATATTGCCGTAAACTCTCTGAGAATATTTTGACAACCGTGGCAGTGAAATTGTTAGGCTCTATGAATTAAGTTTAGGCTACCTAATAAATCTGTTGAATACTACTGTACCATGTATCTCACTCTTGCTCTCTCTCTCTTTCTCTCATTCGATCTACCAAGGTAGATTTATTTACCAAAGTAATCAAGTAATCAAACATCTTGTAATGTAATTTGAAGTGCAGATTTAGTCAGCTGTGATTCTTGACTGATTACTGATTAGATTAACACTCCATACCTCATACCTCAAAATCTCTAAGTACACTTAAGAGCATGTACTTTTATACTTTGACTTAAGTATACATTTCTAATTGGTACTTTAACTTTTACCAGAGTATTTTTTTATGTGGGTATTTCTACTTTTACTTAAGTATGGTATTTGTGTATTTCCTCCACCTCTGGATAATGTAATAATGAATTGCATTATCAGGTGGTTATTACATAATGCATTTAGGTGGTGCGAATGTCTTTTCAATAAAAGTGACTGAATTACCCTGGATATTATGGGATTGAGGACTTAAAATCAAACAGCTAATTAAAGAAAAAACATGCATAGGTGCAGTTAATGGTACAGCGCATGGGGCATTGGGCGTGGCTACTGAATTTTGTTATTTTCGTGACCAGAGGAGAAAACCGGACTGAAAATTAAACATCCAATTAAAACATTTTTTTTTTAATGGAATAAAGTGGTTGACAAAATGGACTATTTCCTGAGTAGAAATAATAATGTATTCCTCAGTGACTAGTTTGTTGTCATATTCCAGATGGCAGTTAGACTTTTTTGTATTTGTTTTTCTAAAGTGAGTATCAAACTTTGTTTTTTATATTTTTGGTCTTGTAATGACATGGTTTTGACTTATTTGGTTCAGAGATACTGTCGTGTTTGAATACAATTGAAACCAGCCATACAGGTATTTTCTGTGGTGCTAGGGCACAAACCTGAACACAGGCCTTTTTCTTTCTTTTAATACAGATCTGCTCCAGTTTCCAGCTAGAGTTCTGCCCCAGTTTCAAACTAAATTTTGGGTGAGTTTCCAGTTTGGGTGAATTTCAGTTTCCATGGGTGGATTTCAGTCCGGGATTCTGGAGTACAGATTATGGAGATCAGTGCCAGTTCTGATCGAGGGAAGTAATGGACTCGCTCCGCCTATATATACTGAATTTTCCTACCATTTTTTACTTCGCCTTTTTTTTCCCCACTCAGTTTTGTAAAGTAGTTTTGTTTTCTGTATAAGAGCCTATATTTGTTTTCTGTATATTACGTTTGGATGCAGAGGATAGGTAATGAAGCCTGTATCACTGTGTACACATCGTTCAGCACCTTTTAGCTTAGTCGACTGACTTAGCACATATACTATACAAGCATTGTCCACAGATCCTGCACAGCAAAAAGTCATGCCTAAATCGAACACCGTTGGTGTACATTTAACACTCTAGGGTGTTTATATGAGACCACGGTCTCATATAAACACCATAGGGTGTTAAATGTACACCACCACTTTTGCTGTGTGGCTGACTAGTACACAAAGCAGTCCATAAATGCATGCTGGGAGTTGGCAACTAGCTGCAGAATGACTGAATGGCATTCCTTCCAGCTATAGTAGTTGGCATTGCCATTAATTAGTCCCTGAACTGAAATATGAATACTAATGAGAATGACTGATTGCTTGATTAGAGATTTAGAGACATGTTTATGGTGTGACTTTTTCAGTAATACAAGCATGTTATGAACCAATGGGCCATGTAATATTCTTTTGTGGGTAAAATGTTTGTCCTCTCACAAAAAGTGACGAACAAGGTACATGCATAAACCCTGTCAAAACAGAATGGTGCAATAGCACCTTGGAGGCTTCCCAGGTTAGCAAGGACCAAACAAGAACACCACCACGCATTCCTGATAGATGTGAAGCTATAATGCCATCCGAATCACCAGAAAATAGTTTTCCATGGAAATTGATTAATTTCAGTTAAACATTGACGTGTCCAATGTCTATATTGACATCCCCAAATTCACTCTACTGCACATTGGATGCCAATAATCCTATAATTCAAGCAACAACATAACTTCTCCTGCTTTTACAGTATGTTTTCTTAAATGGCATAGAGCTCTGTAGTCCCACCCCCTCCTATCCCTGGCAGGTCCCGGAAGACTGCCGGAAGTCATTACCTGCCCCCACTTTTGGATCTTTCAGTCACCCTTATGAGGATATTATGGCATTGTATGGACCAAACTTTGACATATATGTGATACAAAGTCCATTATATACTCATCACCATGTTTAAGTCAAATTTGAATCGTATAATTAACGGAGTTTGAGAAACATAACTACACTACCCAGAATCCCTGGTCGTACATCGCCAGCTCCCGCTTTTGCTAGTATGCAGTAGCTACCGGCCGCTCTGCTAGCGAAAATTGCAATCACTTGGTCTGCTCTTGTAACTTATTATAGAAGTAGTTACCAGCCAAAGAAAGTAGCTACCGGCCGATCTGTTAACGAAAATGGCTATCACTTTGTCTTATTATGGGAGTGAAACTAAGTGATTCTCGCTGCTGGTGATACTCTATCAGTCTGGCCATGTCAAAAGTATCAGCTTTATGGCTTTCACTCCAGCAGTGGTGGTGAGTGAGTAGCCTGGATGTTGTAGTCGTTTTATTTTTATTTTTTTAAACGTGTTTGTTGTTTATTTGTTGGACATAATTTCAAATAACCAATTTTATAAATTATTTTAAAATGTGACAACCCCTCTCTTGGGTGTTTTGAACATCTTGCTGCCTGAATATATAAAAAAAACATTTTCAGTCCATTGACTCCCATTATATTTTTCCGAAAAGTGGCACCAGACATTCATCACCAAAGTGGGTGGGACGACAGAGCTCTGTCTTTTGTGTAGAGATTTGCTTGATTGTGATTTAACTGAAACATGAGTGCTGAATGTAATGCAGGTCAACATGAGAAACTACTTACTACTTCGTGCACAAGAGATGCAGTCAGCAGTATATTCATGAGGCTTTTTTTTTCATTATTAGTGGCACAAATATTTGTCATCTGATCATTCTTTTATTATTCATTTGACAAGTACTCCAAGACTGTTTGTTCTATGTGCATGCTGGTGCGGTAAAAAATTAAAAAGTTTATAAAAAAACCTTTGATCCACTTGACACTTAAGAGTGTACAAAACATATGTATCATGTAAAAGTGAAAGCATGACGAGCACACATTTATTTAAGTGCGTTAATAAATTTATGTAATTTTACTCTCAGCTACTACTGACAGTTATCAGCATTTTACAAAAGAATGAAGGTAGTTTTGTGGCTTGCATTACATTACTTCTTTACTTATTTTCATTGGAATGGCAGGAATGACATCTGCCTAGTTACGGCTTGGTGGGGCAAGCCTTATATAGCACAGAGAGTTTGGCACTTTTCAGGGTTTCCTACAGAAATAACCACAATGACCACAGACTCTCAGCCCTTAAGAACATTAAGTTCTGTACCTTACCTTATGTAAATACACAAAATTCAATTAAAATTGTTCCACTTCCACACAATAAAGCCCCAAACTAGATTTAGCTATACATCTGTCAATAACAACATCTAATCAAAGTAGTTTGATCAAAGTAGCCAATTGCAGGATACACAAGCAAAAGGAACGATGTGCACAGATGTGAACATGTAATGCTTTTGGACATATAAAAAGTGCACATGTGATGCTATGTCAGCCAATAGAATAATGATTTAACTGAAACATGAGTGCTGAATGTAATGCAGGTCAACATGAGAAACTACTTACTACTTATATAGAATAATCACTGCAATATTTTTAAAACTTGATCATTGCCATCTTTGTTTTATGTGAAAGCTAGCTGGCTTGCTTGCTAAGTAACAATTGCTTTTACAGATGTAGCCTATAATCTTTGTGGGAAGCTCATATCTCTTTTTAAAAAAATGCATTCTCAATCATTTCACATGCAAATCGCACATAATATCGGTTCATGACTCGGATAGCTATGACTACAAGGTAGGCCATAAAACCTCAGACTCAATTTGTAACTCTAAACCCCAGACAGCACACTGAGCACAGGTAAATCTGTGGGGATAGGTGTTCCATCTGTTGTTACGCTGCTTGGAGGAAGATACGACATCTGCCACAGACGGACAGCGTCAGGGAGCCTACATTGGCCTGTGTTGTCTGGACCAGGTGCATGCCTAGCTAGCTTGCTAACTTCAGCTCAGTTCAGTAAAAAGAAAAATAGCCAGCACTAGCATAAGGCACAGATGATAATCATTAACGTTAGCTGGACAGGTAAGTAAGGCATTCTCTTATGGCATAACACTAGCTGAAACATCTGTACTAGAACATTAGATTGTATAAAAAATAACTGTACACAGAAAAGCTGTATTGATAGCCAAAAAAAATTTTTTGGTTGCTGCAGTGTCATTTACAAATGATTTTGTCTTTGTACATCTTTGTATGACTTTGTACAACTTTATATGAGTGGGTTGTAGCTAGCTAACTGAATATACTGTATAGCTAGTATAAGTCATAGAGTAATACCTTATAATGGTTAATGTTACATTTACTAGGCAACCATTTCATTTCACAACATTACACATAGCCATGAAATGATAAAGAATAGGCAAGATAAATGACGGTTAATTAATGGCCATTTAAGTAAGTAAGAGTTTATTTCCTATGCAATATTGATATTGAAATTATGTCAGAATGTTCAGTACATATGTTTTTAAAAAGTCACAAAGGGAGAACCATGGATTTCACAACACCAGATGTATAGATTTTTTTAGTGACAATGGTTAAAATGAACTAGGAACACATGTTATATTAACTACTTTGACTAGGCTACTGTATGTACCTTGCAAAAGGCAAGTTTTTACAATGAATGTTATCTACGCCTATAGATCATCTATCAACACACAAACCTTTAGTAGGTCTACTGTGTAGGCTACAATAACCCACTAAAAACACTTACCACAAATCGGTTTAAAAATACCATCTGAAAAGAATGTGGTCATTCAAACTTTATGTGTCACAGCAAAGTGTCAAATAATAAAAATTGCCTCATGGAAGAAGACATAATTTCAATGAATATTGTAAACAGCTGACAAAAAATGACACTCCAGAAAGGATTTGTATAGACCTATACTTGGTTGTCAAGTGCATTTTAGAAAAATGTACATGTTTTAAATTGCAACTTCCTAGACAGATAGATAGATAGAATACTTTATTATCCCCATGGAAAGGTTTTTTTTTTTAGCAGCATATAACATTCAGACTTACAAACAGATATTTATACCAAGAAACAAATCCTTCTTTATTCCTATCCACAGTAGCCCCCTAGTGGTAGTCGTTGACGTGCCAATTGTACGATTCATATTTCTCTGAAAGTGTAATTTACAGTTTCAAGAAAACCCCCAAAATTCTGATGCAGGATTGTTAAAAGTGTCACTGCTTGCGAAAACATCAGCCTACTTTTTTATGTATTTATTTACGTATGTGTCTCTGTGTGATGATTGTTAAGACGGACAAGGTTTAATTATCTGTCCTCACTACAACCAGATGTACAGGTGGAGCTAAAAAAATTAGAATATCGTGAAAAAGTTCAATATTTTTTGTCACTCATTTCAGAAAGTGAAACTCATATATTATATAGATTCATTACACATAGAGTGAAATATTTCAAGCCTTTATTTCTTGTAATTTTGATGATTATGGCTTACAGCTAATGAAAACCCAAATTCAGTGTCTCAGAAAATTAGAATATTGTGAAAAAGTTCAATATTGGAAACTCATGGTGTCACACTCTAATCAGCTAATTAACTCAAAACACCTGCAAAGGTTTCCTGAGCCTTTAAATGGTCTCTCAGTCTGGTTCAGTAGGCTACACAATCATGGGGAAGACTGCTGACTTGACAAATGTCCAGAAGACAGTCATTGACACCCTCCACAAGGAAAGTAAGCCACAAAAAGTAATTGCTAATGAAGCTGGTTGTTCACAGAGTGCTGTATCCAAGCATATTCATAGAAAGTTGAGTGGAAGGAAAAAGTGTGGTAGGAAAAGGTGCACAAGCAATAACCGCAGGATAACCGCAGCCTTGAGAGGATTGTCAAGCAAATTCCATTCAAGAATTTGGGGGAGCTTCACAAGGAGTGGACTGAGGCTGGAGTCAGTGCTGAGTCAGTGCTGATCGCCTCCATGCCACGCATGATGCAGTAATTCATGCAAAAGGAGCCCCAACCAAGTATTGAGTGCATAGAAATGAACATATTTTTCAGAAGGCTGACATTTCTGTTTAAAATATCCTTTTTTATTGATCTTATGTAAAATTCTAATTTTCTGAGACACTGAATTTGGGTTTTCATTAGCTGTAAGCCATAATCATCAAAATTATAAGAAATAAAGGCTTGAAATATTTCACTCTGTGTAATTAATCTATATAATATATGAGTTTCACTTTCTGACATGAGTGACAAAAAATATTGAACTTTTTCACGATATTCAAATTTTTTGAGCTGCACATGTATATGTAAACACCCTACAAGACTATGAGTAATATGATAAGCTGCCGATAAATAAATAAATAAACAATACATAAATAAAATGCCAAAAATAATGTTTTTGATTCCAAAGGCCATTAAAGACATCAAGACCACTACATCAGATAAAAACTAAAAACAGCTCAATCACTGGGCTACTGGATGGCTTATTCGGTGCATGAATGAGCCTCACAACCTCAAATTGAATCCAGACAGTGCCTGTTGCTGTTGCCAGTAGCTCCATAGGGCGGCGAGCCATTGCCAATTGCATCCCCCAGGGTGTGGGTGGGTTTAGTCGGTTAGGGATCCACATTCGTCGCTGTCTTGCCCACTGGTTGATCGGGCATGTTTGAGCTGCCTGCAAAAGCCCCATGTGGAAGGTTTATCTCAGACTGTGCTCTGTGCGAGATTGGCGACACAACGTGTTTCAGAGGAGAAGCGTGGATGTCTACACTCCCAAATCGGCAGTAGGGTTCACAGCATGAACACGGCTGTGGTTGCAGACGATTGGCGGGAGGGATAATGGCAGGGAATTGGAGATGCTCAGCCCCATGTTGGGTGCCAAATTTATATGCATATTAAAAAACAGCTCAATCACAAGCACCAATCGGGCAGGATAAAGAAGTACACAATCAGAAGACTGGAAGTGACAGAAGGAGATGAACTGAAAATCCGACTTTTACTATTGTGCCTTGTCATAAAATCAAAGCAATTCAAATGTAAGTGTTACTTTGCCTGTGGCTGATTCTAAGACTCGTGAATGAGAGTAGAGACAAGCCAGAACCTTCCAATCGTTCCCCTGGGGAGGAAATAATATTGATTCATATTTTATTTTCAGTTTTCTGCAATATATTATGTGAATATATGGCTCTGTCACTGGTATATACACCTGAAGATCATTGGCAATGCAATTCTTAAATACATGGTTTTCCACATTTAACACAGGAAGTCAAGGCTGACATTTTGATGACATGCACATGAAACATTTTAATTGCTTTGTGACTGTTTAAGATAGGTGATTCCCCCTTCATTGCTTTTCTTAGACGTGAATTTATTTAAGCAGGATAAAGTAAACAAGTCTCCTTAAACTACCAAGTGCAGACAAAATTATGTCTGCTTAGTTTTGTGGGTGTCTGTCACAACTGTTTGCTGACATACATGCCACCCTATCACTTTAGTCAATTGGCATATTGTACAGGTCACCACAATACATAGATAGTTTTATTAGAAGCCTAAATTATGTGTATGAATATTTTTCTTAATCTATCCACTATATCTGCACAGACTAACCCCGATCATCAGTTAATGCACTTCAAATGTAACGTTACTTGGTACATGATAAGTGTTACATTTGCCATTATGCTCTGTCGAGAGACAATTGTTCGATTGCAATCACAGAACAGTCACGAATGTTACGATATCTGCCCTCACTGTCTATGGTTGTTTAACACAAAATGTATAAATTCACTGTAGCGATACAACACTTAGTTTTCAATAATGCCAAGAAGAGGCTGCTTTGATTATGTCTGGTGCTTTACTCGTCAAAAAAACACAAAAAACCTTTGGCTAAAATAACGTACATTAAACAAAAAATGTAATTGTTAACATTATGTTCAATGACAACATTCAAGCGAAAGGCCTGGTAGGCCAAGGAAGACCTCTACAGTTTCTCACCATAATGAAGACAAAAACCCCAGATCAGAAACGTTCTTCTGGAGGCAGGCATGGATGTGTCATTGACTAATGTCCACAGCATACTTCACAAATATAACTACAGAGGCTACACTGCAATAATGCAAACCACTAGTTTTGCACCTCAAAAACTGGATGGCCTGATTACAGTTGGCTAAGAAGTACCAAAAGGAACCTGCAGAGTTCTGGAAAAAGGTATTGAGGACAGATGAGACCAAGATTCATGCGTTTCAGTGTGATGCAAAAGAGAAAAGGGTGGAAAAAGAACTGCCTAAGATACAAAGCATACCACCTCATCTGTGAAACATGGTTTGGGCATGTATGGCTCCCTTGTACTAGCTCACTTGTCTTCATTGACGATGTAACTTTGATAGCAGTAGCAAAATGTATTGTAATGTACAGAATTGGACGGCGCATCCTACAGCGAGACAATAATCCCAAACATACTGTAAAAGTAACAAAAGAGTTTTAACTTAACTAGCCCCCAAAACAGGAGCTGAAGATGGCTGCAGTACAGGCCTGGCAGAGCAACGTCAGAGAAGATACTGAGCACCTGGTGATGTCTATGGGTCACAGACTTCAAGTAATCATTGCATGCAAAAGACATGCAACAAAGTACTAAATATGACTTTTATTTACATAACATTGATATGTCCCAAACATTATGGTGTCCTGAAATGGGAGGGTTATATATAAAAAGTGCTGTAATTTCTACATGGTGAAACCAAAAATACAATGTAAGAAAAGCTGTCCCAAAAATTATGGAGGGCACTATAACTCTGGACTGTGTGGGTACATCATGCCCAACTGGTGCTGAGGCCAGTATAGACTGCACATCAAACCTCCAAGTAGTTAAGTGTTTGTTCAGAGATATGTCTTTGCCATAGTGTAACCTGTTCACTCAGGCCCCCTAGTACGGAAGCCGACGGGTACAAAACACAATGACAAAGATGAAAACAACCGCAAATCAGCCGACTGGTGCAAAACACAACGACAAATTGGAAAACACAACAACAAGTTACAAAACACATCAACAATTTAGAGAACAACTGCAAATCAGAAAACACAACGACAATTCAGAAAACAACTGCAAGTCAGAAAATACAACGAGAAAACCCGAAACAGATTTACAAATCACTTTAAGGAAAGGGTAGGTATTAGGCCCGCATGAAGTTGTTTTGTAACTTGTTGTTGTGTTTTCTGATTTGTCGTTGTGTTTTGCACCAGTCGGCTAATTTGTCGTTGTTTTCTTATTTGTCGGTGTGTTTTATAACTTGTTGGTGCGTTTTCGGATTTGTCATTGTGTTTTGTAGCTGTCGGCTTCCGTACCCTAGTGGTATAGACTCCAATATCCTACTGTACACGTCAGAAAGCATGGTATCATGGAAAACTGTATATCAGCTTCATCAGTGCTTGAATCTAGGGCCTGAATATAGGTAATTAAAGCAGTTTTTTGCCTGCTTACTTATTAGAGTGAATTTCTGTCGTCATCACATAATTTCCTTCTGCAATCAAAATCTCTCAAAGTATGGAATAAAGACATAACCATACCCAGATTATTAAAACAAGACATGTCCTTTCTAATATTCTCTAGTTTTAGTATTTTCTGACTTTTCTGTCTGTATGTGGTATACAGTGTAAATTTCAACATGGGCAAAATTGACAATACAGCAGTATTCATGTTTGGGTAGGTTTTTTTTACACCTATATTCATTCCCCTAATCTTTTGCAAAAGTTGGAATTTATCTAATAATATGGATGCAAATATATTTCCAATGAGTCAAAAGAGTTATTGGGATGCACAAGTATCCATTTTGGATAGATTTGAGCAGTAATACATATCATTGCCCATAATTTACATATGAATTAGGAAAATCAATTAATTTAAGGCATGATAATAAATGGTACAAAGGTCATCTTTAATTTCATTAATTATTGGTGTTTGTCTAATGATGACATCTGGAGTTATAAACCTTTACACAGAACAGTACAAAACAGGTGAAACTAGGCAAAATTAAGGGGTTAAGAAAGCTGACTAACTCACTCTCCCTCCCATAATACCCAAAAGTACTTTCCCATGCTTTTTATTTCTAGTTGCCAAATTTAAGAAAAATATAATAGAAAAAAAAAAATAATATACTATAAAGGTTCCCTCGTGCAAGGGATCATCTGTTCAGTATTAAAAATCAGGGACCTTATCTTGCTACCATGTGTACAGTGTAGAAAGTCTCTCTGGGAGTACAAATAATTTGAGTCATGAATGGTGTAGGTTTTATCCTCTGCTGACAGAATAGATGTGCAAGAAATAGAAAGAATAAATCACAGTCCTAGGTGTATATATCCAACATCACTGTTCATACAAAATGTGATTTTGCTTGGCACATATGTACCATAAATGTGCACTTGATGTTGGACAGGAGAGCACTGTTTGAAAAATGTATTACATTAGGCCTCACTCAGCCAAGTGGAAGTTGTTGAACTGTATCGTAATAGAGTTCTTGTGTCTTTTGTAGGGCAAATAAAGATTATAGGTATTGCTGTCCTTTCACCCCTGCTACAAGCTTTTTACAAGGATTGATCCTGCCCTATTGAATAATTCAGTAAAAGTACACTTACCAGTTTAAAATTTCCAAGTTGTTAATTTGGGCAATTATTGATTCCAAAGCACAGAAGAACAGCCATATCTTTAACAGTATATTATATTTATACTGAGAGTTACACTTCAGGAATCCCAAATAGAATATGTAGACACATACACTTTACACACAGATGTACACAGCCAGCATTTCCCTACATTATTCTTGTGTCAGTGCCTTCCTGAACTGTGCATTTGCCAGTATATTCATTATTCGGGGCAACTTAGTTCCATGCTGTGCTTGATATTTATCAACACAATGCTGGTGATAAAGGTTCTGTAAAAATAACTTCCTCTTGGTTAACAATAAGCACAAAACACAATAACAGGTGATTGTAATCAGCTGCATTTCAAGCCTAACTATTACGGGGAAAGCTATGCATGACTCAAATAATGAGAGTAAAAAGAATTTATTTTGAATCTTAAACAGATATAAATAGTCCAGATAACACAGAAAAACAACAAAATCCATGAACAGAGTATTCAATAATTCCATACTACATATTATACAAAACATGCTACTTTTTAACATTTCTTTTTTCTTGGTTTTACTCAATTCTGGATTGAGTAAATACATAAGAGTTTTGTTATTTTCTTAATTTTATGAGAACATTTCTGAGATTAAAAGATTCTGAGGTTGAATTTGTTAATTGAGGGTTTGTGGTGGAACTAACATGGTAAATTAAGACATAGTAGATTACGTTCACAGGCAATTGAAAAAGTATAATAGTAGTTCTTACTTCCAGTAGCAATCCATGATTTTGAAATGAGGATTCACATTTAGTATCTTTAAATGGATCTCATAGGTCTCAAATTGTTAGAATAAATTTTTTTTGATTAACAAGCATGGCCATTATCTGAATAAGCCACTGGTAAGTAATCCCAAAACCTTTGCTTAACTGTGTCTCACACTATTGCATTTTTTTTTTCTTCAGTGTGACATTAGAGAATGTAGGCGATAGGATTCAATTTTGTAAAATTTATTTAATCAATTTCAAAAGACACACTTGAAGGAAATCCCGCCATTAAACGTTTATTGCATTATAAACAACAACAAACTTTTTTTTTTTTTTATGTTTAAACTGCTGAATCTGTGCAGATCGTATTAACTGAAGTGAATTTTGAAGTCACATAATGTGTCCCGGTACAGACTAGATACATGTCTCATCCGACCATTGCACAGGAGAGCCTGCAGAATGCTGCAGAAAACCGTGACAGACTGCTCTGTCACAGTCAAGTTAATTAGCGGTTAGCCAAAAAGACGATGGTGGTTTGCTCATTTAAGACTATGGGGACAGCTTGCTACCTTTCTAGCGCCGCTAGGGATATTTATAATAAAACTGGTCTTGTCAAAATAACATATGTGATTTATTGAGCGTCAATATAGTTTGTGGCAATAGCGCTATAAACCCTATGTTCATCTGTATGTGGTGATGCAGTGAGTCAAGCTTGACACCGAGCTCAGCTGGTGGTAGGCTATGCTATCTAACGTTAACTAATCAAATTAGCTGATTTCACTGAATATAAATTGAAGATAACTGAAGGAACACTAATTATGTGACGAATACCACACATTCAATGCAAATAAATGACACAGTAAAATCGAGGATGAAAATTAAATGTTATATTATAAAACATTAGCAACTTAAGGAAGTTTACCGCGAGTTCGTTTTGCACAATGGTGGGTTTGGTCAGGTGATGGGCTTCTCCACCCCTAACTGTCAATCATCTGTGTCTGGACCATGAAGACCATATCCGGTTGACCCTGCTCCCCACTTTGGCTCCACGGAGCAGACGCAGTTTGTACAAACAGGCGGCGAAAAAGACACCCAGAGCCTCAAAACAGTTTTTATGAGGCAGTGGGAACGCAATGGGTGACGTCACAGTGACTTTGTCCATATTTTTATACAGTCTATGGTTTTGTTACCCTTTAAGTGGAGTAGACCAAGGGTCCAGCTTTTGGCTCTCAACCTCAGCACTGGATATAATGTCGCCCTCTGCTGATATCTATGATTTGCGCTCAAAAAGCCAGTTTCCCATTGCAGCATTCTGCAGGCTCTCCTGTGCAATGGTCGGATGAGACATGTATCTAGTCTGTACCGGGACACATTATGTGACTTCAAACTTCACTTCAGTTAATACGATCTGCACAGATTCAGCAGTTTAAACATTTTTTAAAAAGCACTAAAGTTTGTTTTCTCGCACTCAAATATAATGCAAAAAACGTTTAATGGCGGGATTTTCTTCGTGTGTCTTTTGAAATTGATTAAATAAATGTTACAAAATTTAATCCCATCGCCTACATTCTCTAATGTCACACTGAAGAAAAAAAAAATGCAATAGTGTGAGACACAGTTAAGTTAAGCTCCATTCATTTTTGACAGCAAATAAAAAATATTTCCATTAATATAATGATGTTAACTCTGCATTATATTTCTTTAAAAAAATCAATTATCATCAAGTCATTTTTTTTATTCTTACCACACAGACAAAAATATGATTTTTTGTTGTATTATTTACTTTGGTCTATCTGCACCTTCCTCGTTGTACATGTGACTTGACTGGACACAACTGCGCATGTGAGATGAGCGCAAAATTAAAACTTCCTGGTTAAGGGAAAAGGGGGGTCTTGCTAGAGGGATTCTAGCGGGACTTCAGGGTATTACACCCCAGACACTATTACACGTTAACCTTTCTTGGGGACAGAACTCGCTTCAGTTCAAGGTCTTTATTGATTCCGAGGGCCGTGGAATGTTTTATTGAAGCCCAGTGGGCTAGAAAAGACAAAATACTGGTCCAGTGTCTTGACTAATCCCGGTTGGTTACCGCTCTCGATAGTTGCCCGTTGGGGTCAGGCACCATTAAGGAGGTTACGTCTCTTCTCACCATGTTGACTCTTCAACAGAATCACATTGAGAGCATTTCGTTTCTGTTGGTCGATTCCCATGCTTATCCTCTGGTGTTGGGTCACACTCGGCTAGTTAAGCATGATCCCCATATTAAGTGGGGAGGGTATACGCTAGTCATTCGTCAATGGGGTCCCGTGTGTACCGCGCAGGGTCACCTCGCTCCTTCCAGTTTGTCCGGGGAACGTGTTGATGTTTCCGATTCCGATTCTGAGCTGGAGGAGGTTACCTCTCCGCCCAATCAGGGAGAGTCTGTCTCAGATTCTGAGGCTGGTGACGAGAGCCTGGAGTGAGACTTTCTGGCTGACGGATGTTCTAATTGGAGGGAGCTCTCATCTGAGGAGCTCTCTGACTCTGAGATTCAGTGGTCTCCTCCTCAGCCGCCTACTCAGAGGGAAGTGACTGGGATTGCAGAGACACTTGAATTTCCTTTGCCTCTCAAAGTTCCGGCTGAATATGCCAAATTAGCGGAGGTTCTTCGTAAACAGAGGGCAACCACCGCCCTTACCATTGTGCCATAGAACTCTATCCGGGTACTACCCTTACTATAGGGAGTCTATATTCCTTAGCGGCTCCTGAAAGTGCGGCCATGAAGGAATATATTGAGGAGGCGTTCGCTAATGGGTAGCTAATAGCTAATTAGCTTAAAAAGAAAGATGGAGGATTAAGGCTATGTACCGATTATCGATCTATGAACGCCATTACAATCAAGAACCGGTATCCGCTTCCCCTGATGAATTTGGCGTTTGAATGTCTCCAGGGGGAAACAATTTTTTTCCAAATTAGACCTCCGCAATGCTTATAACCTGGTGCGCATGTGTGAAGGTGATGAATGAAAAACTGCTTTTAACACCCATAATAGCCACTACAAATATCTGGTCATACCGTTCGGGCTCACGAGCTGTGTTTCAGGAATTAGTGAATGACGTACTACGGGAGATGTTGGAAAGATTTGTGTTCATATACTTGGACGGTATCGTCCATATCGGTCATGTTGAACAGGTGTTGAAGGCCCTGTTGGAGGCCAAATGATTTGTGAAAGCAGAGAAGTGCTCATTTCACACTAGCACCTTGCTGTTTTATTGGCCTATAATGCAACTAGAGAGGGCGATGCTTTCGCAAGGACTTTGCCTGTTTTTGTCAAGCTGTAATGTATAATTTCGGAGAAACGTGCATACTGTAATTTCGACGGATACGGATATGACTACCACTAGGGAGGCACAGTGGATAGGGCTACTTCTGTAATACAGAGGTAAATTTCTGTAGGACCTTTCGAGTACTCAAGTGAGTATGTCATACGTGGGCGGAGTCTGGTTTCGGAAGTAAATTCCCTATGACAGATAGAACGGGTTTAGGAGACTATCGACTATTTCTTTAAGTCTGATTTATAGAATGAGTCGAAACATTCCTGGATTAGCATGTGTGGTATAAGGATATAGACCATATATTACATGTTCCAATTTTTTTTTTTTTAAGTAATGGATTAATGATTGTAGTTAGACTTGTAGTCCACTTTGACGGACTACATATCCAGTACTGCAACGCACGGGTGGTTCTCGACCAATTAGATATCATCATCTCGTCTGTCTGGACATTTTTGGCAGATGGGAGTACTGCCGCTGAAGACAAGCTAACGTTAGCTTGCTAAGTAGAGAAGCCTGCCTGACAAGGTCAGAAACTACGCTTCGGTTAAAGGGTAAGTAAAAAACCACCTTTTTTAGCTGATTACTAATATATTTGGACATATCCATGTGCTAGAGATTGATCCTGTTGCAAATCGCAACATTTCATCGCAATGCTTAGCATGTTATAGGAAGACTAGTGTTTTGGTGGTGAAACGTAGGCTATTGCAGTTGTAATTTACTGTTGGCTGTTGTACAGTATATGTGACGTGCAGTACATATGATGTCTCACCAATTGGTGCATCTGGCTACGCCCTTCCACCTTACACTATAAATACATTTTTTTGTTGTTGTTCCAAATCCAGCAAGTTGAGGAGAGGAGCATTTGTGTGAGCGACAGGCTATTGATAAAGAAAAGATGGCATAGGTGTTAACCCATATAAACATATTTTAGTGGACTATTTCGGTGGAATAAGAGAATTGAACAGGACACCACGTTGTTCCGGTTTAAAAACGTGGAGGCGAAACGTAGCGGATCTAATCAATCAGGTGCCGGCTGTTTTCGCTGTGGGCGACAACAATTATCCATATGACGTAGAGGTACCTCCAAAGAGGTACTCTGACATCACGATTGGGGCGGGGGCAGTGTGGGGAGCAGAAAGGAAATTTCAACCATTAGGGGCAGCACAAAGACGCTTTTCTACCAGTTTCTTATGATATACAATATTATTTCAGAATTGTTGAAATAACAGAAAGCATTAATAAGTTTCATTATAAGGTAGGCATACAAACACGTTTACAGTGAAAAAAAAAGTTATCTAGAGTGTAGATACCCTTTAACCACATAAAGCAATTTTAGCTTTTAGTCCTTCAAGCTAGCTAGCTAACGTTAGAAAAAAGTGTTTAAAAACGGAGCTGTGTGCTACTGCTGGCTAACGTTATATGACAAGGGTGTATTTTATGATGAGAAATGGCAGAATTCACAACAAAATTTTTCAAGCCAGTTTTCTCAAAATCACAATATTCAAACAGCCATATCTCCAGAAACATTTACTTAATCTCATAGAATGATACCTCATTTTGTAGCTCTGATTCTTTAACATGAGATGAAAAACTCAAAAAGTCTCATTTTTAAACAAATATCCAAATCAGGGATCTGGTCACATATTTCTTGAATTTGGTCAAGGAAAACAAATTTGTCCCCAAATTCAAATAATCTGTAAAACATGTTTGACAATAATTGTATGCAAATTGTAAAAGAATAATACCATGACAATATAAAATTGTGAATATACAGCTAGTTGCCTGTGGCTAATTAATAATGAAAGACAGCAAAAGGAAAACATTAGTTTAAATTGGTTGTGGCCTCCTTGATTCCCAGCTCAGCTGCTGTCACTGCTTACTGTTGTGGAAGGGAAATAACTGTACTAAAAGAGAAGCATGTGCCCTATCTACTGCGTCCTGTCTTCTGTGTACAGTGTACTGGAAGATGTGTGCTGTTTTATGTGCACTGTTTAGTATGCGACATGCATATTATTTTCCAAACGTACTGTGTAAGTGTCGTAAGATGTCCCACCCTGGCATGGCCATGTCACATGTTGCTTTTGTTATTGAAAGAAAACATCAGCAAAGCTGCGTGCCATATTTATGCAACCAAAATGTTTGCGTACTTTTTGAAAAATGTGCTCCCAAATATACTCAGCGAAACCCCAGAAGTTCATATATAATATGGGGTTTTAAGTATACTCCATTTACAGAAAATTTTGCCTACTTAACAACTTTCTCATCCTGTCTACTCAACAAGCCTACTTAATAGTATGGAAGGGTGCTGATTCGGACAAAGCCTTAGTATTTGTGTGACTCTGTTTATGTATTTGTATGGATTACTTTATCACTGTATGTTTTCTTTTGACGAGATGAGTGCATCAGAGAATGTTGCATAACTACAAGTAGGCTCAATATTTTTCTTATTTTATGTATAAGGCTTACTCAGTGATATATGTGTAATTATGAATGAAAAGTTACATTATCTTGTCATTGTTTAAGTACATAATTATTTCCATCAGGTACTAATTAGTTTGGAATTAAACAATAATGTTCTTCTGTAAATTTGACCTTGTACGTGTTTAAATAGGGACTACACAAGTGTTCTTTCAATCAAAGCTTAATTGCCACAAGAAATAAAACATTCAGCCAGCTACTTGGTAAAATTATGCTTGCGTGTTTTAGCCTCTGTTGCTTGCATTGTACTCACAATGGCTTTGCATGCGATTAATATCACTTATTTCATCATCGTGTGTACATTTGTTACCTCCTGTTTTAGCCATCATTTATCCTTCACTAGCCAAAAGTGGTAGTTGCAGCTTTAGATTGATGACTTCCATGAATGTGCAGAAACTTCTTGATTTGACAAGGGCTTTAATTTAATAGTTTTTCATAGCGAGGTCTGCTCTGTGTTTAGAGGTGTCAGAGATACTATAAATACAGTGGAATTCCGGTGCAAGTATGTTTTCCCACCCGTGAGCATCTTCTTAACTTGAGAAAATTGACACTTTCCAGTCTTCACAACGAATCATCTTCCAATATCAGAGATAATTGCAGGCATGCAAGGCAGGCCTGAATAACTACTTAGAAAACATGCCAAAAATGGTTAAGCAGGTATGTAAGACTTCCGAGTGTGAATATGGCCCATGGATTTTAGTTCAGTCCCATTTGCATTTGAAAAAAGGTTATTTTTTCTGAAAATTAAGAACTAAATAAGGGCATTCAGGGCTGTGACAGTGCAATGAATCTAAGCTGCTTCTCTTCCTATCCCAACATGCCCTACATCCCAACATTATGGTCCATGTAGCTTCCGTTACTTTAGTGCCACTGTAAAAGCTAAACAAACACTTGCAGTTCCACATTGCATACTATAATATAAACAATCAAACTATGTCAAATTAGGTACATTTGTGTTGGATATAAAAGGCCATTCAAGTGAACTTTAGCAATGCATTTCCTTCAAGAAAAAAAACCAGAAAGAATGTCTCTAAATATTTTGCAACATCTTGACTGCTATCTTGAATGCTAACATTGATTCATTATTGTTGGGTAAATACCCCGTTACTATTGAATGTATCAAATAGCCTTTAAATATGTAGTAAAAACTAAGTGCTAAGTGCAGAACCACTATTTCACTATTTTTCTCTTTTTATATGATAGTAGGGGGTTTGCTGAACCAAATTTTTCATGAAGTAACTCAGAAGTTGGTTTTACAAAACATTTTGAGAGAGGAAGCTAAGAGTGATAATGATGTTCTTATACTGATAAGATCCATTTTAAATAAATTGCTATCATCATAAGTCAAATATACTAGACCTCAAACCAAGTCAAAATGATCAAATCTGTTGGAAGGAAGACTGATCAAAACTGTCTTCACCATGTCAACTCATATCAATTATGATTGTTATGGGATTTTTAAATTTAGCATCGCGTTGGTTAAGGCAGGCCACGCGAGTCAAGCCAGCTCTGCCTCAATCAGGTGATGGCTTGGTTGAGTAGTGCTGTTCACCTATCACAATCCATTCACATATTTAAAAGGCCTCTCTCCTCATTTGGCTGCTCCCTCTTGCATGCATGCTTGTTGATGCATTCATCCTTTTGATGCTTCACACGACAAAGTTTAATGTCACAAGTGGGATGCTAGGCTGGCATCTCAAACTCTACTTACCAAAACTGAGCTACCTTGTCTGTAAGCTATATCCTCCCCCACCAAGGATTTCTCCATTACCCTTGAAACACTGGATAACTAACTGAGAACAGTTACCTGAGCTACGAATTCTTTCTCTGCAGTATCCACAAAATTGGAAATGGTCATGGTCATTGTGGTGTCCCAACTGGACTACTACGTCTTTCTTTGATAAAAAAACACAGTCTCCCTGCATGTGCAATCAGGTCCTTCCAGCTCATTTAGAATTCTGCTGCATTTAATTTATAATCAGCCAAAGTAGACGTGTGTCATGCCTCTCCTCATCTCTCTCCACTGCTTACTAGTTGTTGCCTGCATATAATTCAAATCTGGTTCCACCCTATAGGGCAGCAAGAGTAACTGTACTGTAGATCTGTTGTCAAATCTTGAACTCCTGCCAGGCCACTCCACTATGCAACTTCTGAGCACTTTTCCATTCTTTCTCAAAAGGGTACATTTTCTCAGTCTTTTCTATTCTTGCCGCCAGTAATGGAATGAGCTCTTCACAACAGTCATGACAACCAAGTCACTGTGTCTCGGCATGCTAAACGTTTAATCCTATTAACTTTGGCCCACCAAAGACAAAGGCACCTGATTTCTACTATTCTTATATAAGTGTCAATATTTTAAAAAGTATTCACTGCACATTCATGATACAGTTTGAATTGAAGAAGAAGCTGTGTCATTCAGAAATTTGAAACAGAATACATTTATGTCAGGATTGTCACATACAGTATATACCTAATACGCATACAATACGTTAGCCTATTGAGTCATTTAGCTCCACACGTGTTGACATCATTGAAATAATCAATAAAGGGAATTATATAAGAAAAATATAACAGTTGTCAAGAAAAAGAAAAAACAACATGACTAACTTCAGGAAAGGTATTCTTCTTGAAAAAATGCCTAATGGCAATATTGGCAATACATTTTACACAAGTATTTGTGTGTGGCAGAGCTCAGTCTGAGGGAGGGAATCGGCGCAATCTGGGAGCACACCTACTGGTTAAGTAGGCACACACATTTGGGTCGCAATACCTAATCAGATCAAGGGTTTAAAACGTATCGGGTGAATTTGTACCTGCATACAGAAGATACACAGTTCTAAATACCAAAACGCCATCGCATATGGTTTTCCAGGCAGCTCAGGCGTCTGATGGCATTTGGGGCAAGATAAAACACTTAACTGATTAATGTTCTGACTGTATTGGCATGGCATCGGTGTGTACGATGTGCCCACACTATCAAAAAGTATAACTCAGCAACCATTGCAAAAGCTCCATTGCAACCATTACCATTAATTGAGGCGTCTGTGAAACAATTGCTGTGGACCTTGTTAGGCCATTAGATCAAAGCTTCAGAGGCTATCACTTTTTTTTGGTCCCGAAGTGGTACCCCTCTATGGAGAGACATTAATAACACAATTCCGTATCTCTGTATAAAGATTCCGTATTTCCGTTAAAAATGTTTGTGCTTGTAAAAATTATTTGCATACCCATTATTTAATGTTGTGAACCTGTAAATTAAACTTTGTGGTTGTATTTGTGATCTGTGTTTGTGACTCTGTTTTTTACTTCCATTTTACGACTATTTTTAAAAACATATACGAATAAGAAAAAGTACACATGCTGAGTCTGCATGCGCTCGAAATTCTGGGATTTCTGGCAGCTCTATCTTGTACTCGAGTCTTGTATGCTCATACAGGAGTTTTGTGACCCTGTAAATGGCTGACTTCACAAGCAAAGAGGTGGGACCAGCTCTCCCCAAACCACCATGGCAAATCAAATACCACTATTTCTGCCCCCTAGTATCATTAGCTCAAAATCACAAGCTAATCACATACTAATCTTTTTACAAGCACACAGAAAGAAAAAAAAAAGAAGAATTTTACAGAGATACGTGATTAATGTCTCTCCATACGCCTCCACAATATATCTGCTAAAACTTTCAGATTTTCACTTTTTCTCCTAGGTGGGAGAAAAGTAATTCTCGCAGATTAAAGCCTATCATTTGTGTCATGTACATTGAAGGAACTTTACAAATTGTTTGGCTTGAAGTCCATTCAAACCAGTGTTGGAGCTGGCTTGTGGAGCGCTTCAATAAGACAATGAAATTTGATTTGTAAATTTCTTCTACCTGATATGAGAAATTTACCTCTGATTGACTAATTAAATTGACCCCTACTAAATTCCATGTGAAAGGTTCCCAAAGCATCCACAGGATTTTCCCTTCAATTATTACAAATGGGTAAGACCCCAGGGGAATTTTGGACCCATTAAGGGAAAAGCTTCAAACATGCTAACATGACAGGGACTCAATTACAAACATTCAAACCAAGAGACAGTCCTGGTTTTTATGCCCATTGTCTGCGTCCAAATGTCTCGCCAAGTAGTAAGGACCATTTGTAGTCACACGATGAACAGGGGATGTAGAATTATGAAGTAATTAATTCTGATAGGGGCGGAGCACGTCAAATCGATCACCTCAGATTCTGTGGAGGGAGACGGACCCTGCTCTGCTGGCCTCCCTGGGAGTCACAGTGGATGAGTTGCGGCTGGAAAATCCAAATTTGGCCAAAACAACAATGGTTTCAATTGACAGCCATCTCACTCCAGGCATAGGTAGCTCAGTTACAACAACAGTTTGGTTGATGTGTTTTCACCCCTGCTGGGAAGAACTGATCGCAGAACACCACAAACATGCCTCAAAAGGCACTGTTGCTAGGAGTCTTCTGTATCAGTTACCTAGACATGGGAGTAATCGAGGAGTCGCACAATGACTCACGTAGCCCCATCATGCTTGTTCCTATGCCCAATGGGTCTGTTAGTTTCTGCGAGGATGACCGAAAGATCGACACAGTTTTGAAATTTGTCTATCCTATACCTCAGATTGACTGTTCATTTTTATTCAATACTGGATGTTACTAAGGGCTACAGGCAGATTACCTTGTTGCCAGCATCCAAGGGAAAAAATGGCATTATCCAATCCATTCTGTTTACACCAATTTGTCACCCTTCCTGTCAGCTCGCATGGGTTTCACTCTTGGTGCTGCCTATTTGAATGATTATTTGCCTTCAATGATTGGCAGAGGCGAAATATCTTTTTTAGAGTTTTCTGTCAGTAAAAATATTGGGGGCTAAGGGTAAATTAGATAAAGATAAATTCTGCATGGATATCAGCAGGCGATAATGGCAAATTACTGACTGCCTAACATATTGTACACAGCCAATGATGTGTACTTGCTGGTCCAGGCCTCAAAAAGCCAAATACTCTCCTGTATGGGGTCTGGAAATGAGTATTGAGAGTGTGGAGAATTTGAATCTTATTGAAGCCTCTGGATTTTGTCGAGCTAAAGTGCACTTTCCTTTTAGCCATAACATCAGCTAAGTGAAATGAAGAATTTCAAGACCTATGCTCATCTCTCCTTTTTTTGGTATTGCCTCTGTACGGCGCTGTCCCTACTTCACCTTTATCAGTCTATTGACCCGTGTCTGTTCTGCTCTCCACAGTGAGTGACAAAGAAAGAATAAAATGTGTCTCCTGTGACCTGCTAGGGCTATTGGGAGTCAACACAGAGGAACAGAGAATCACAGGCAGAAAGATTAGTTGCTGTAAGCCTTAAGTATTTGGTCCAGCCCTGTCCAGAAACTAGGCAATCCACACTGGATGCTGTATAAACTCTTGGCCAGTATTCCTGTGTGTTCCAAGCTGATATTTTTGCAGCACTACATGGATGATCCTTCTCTATATTTACAAGATCCTACCAACTGCATGCCACTGCAACTGTCTTGTTTGGATCAACAGTGGCCTAGCTCAGAATGCTTGTAGACTGTCATATGGAATGTGGGTGGAAAAAGAAACTTTATATGGTATTGCTATATGGTTTTGGTTTTGCTATAACATCAGTTAGTTTTGTGAGAGACTGTGTCTTTATCTGATGGTGTCTCCTGATTGACTTTATACAATATGGAATGTAATGGTTTTGCTGTAACATCAGTTAATTTTGTGAGAGACTGTGTCTTTATCTGATGGTGGCTCCTGATTGAGATGCTTTGAACAAATGTAAATGTTTTGATATTCTGTTATACTATAACTATTAGGATTCTGTTTGTGGAATTTTGTTACAGCACGCAATCATATTGCATTGAAATATAGGTATAGACATAAGAAAATTGTATATGCTATATTCAATGATTATCATTTGGAAGTGCTTTTTCCCTGCTAATTACATATTTAAGTCACAAACACGTGACTATGAAATACAATTGAATGTGATATAGAATACCGACTGTTTTTATCTATTGAATTAATACAGTATATCTGCATGTTTCTAGAGTGCACTACTGGATTGAGCTGTGTATTATGTTGGGGTGTCTTACATCAGAACAACATATTCATTAAATAAAATATTATTTATTTTCTTCTTCTGGGGATTATGTGAAATTATAGAAGTCTCTGTGTTGCATTCATGAAAGCAGCACAGAAATAGTCTGCATCTAAATTATTGATATTTGAATTTTAAACATGTTTTTTTTTCACAACATGTCCTTGTCATATCCAGGAAAGCAGAGCCTCATTCCCTGGAGTAGAGCATATTGCATCAAACTGGGAGAATGCAACGCTGAAATAAAACTGTAATAATAATAATTAAATTCATTTATATAGTGTTTGTGTTTTTCCTCAACTTAGAGCACTTTAGAAAGATAAATATCTGTCCTTTAATTATTTGGTCTGCAAGGAAATTTGTTGAGGGATAAACTCATGGCATTTTACCTGATTATATGCATTTTTGTAAACATGTGCTTGAGCGGAACCAATCCTCCTAATGTGTGTGTGTGTGTGTGTGTGCGCGCGCGTGTGTGTGTGTGTGTGTAATTAATTCAAGATCATAATTAATGTCAGTTCATTCTCCATAAAATTTCAGGTAGATGAAACAGTTCATCAATAACTTGATTTGTCCAAAAAATAGCAATATGAATGCCAACATTTTTTGCAGAGATATAAAGATCTCTCAGTAGTAATAATACTGCCAACATTTTTTGCACATGTTCCTTTACCATCAAATCTAAAATGAATACTGTGTTCTGTGCTCATCTTGTTTTAAGTTTAACAAGTAGAATTATTTATTTTCAGTGGCAGAATTTGGTTTAGTTTTATCACATCCCTTTCTATACTAATTTTGATTATTTTGTCAAGGTAATTGTCAGGCAGAGATGTGTTTCATCGAAGCATATTGTAGTACTTAAAGTGCCTTTCAAATGAAAAAATTTACTTTGTAAACATGACTAAAATGAAGCACATACAAGAGTTTGTGTCTCCATCATACATAACTGTTTTCACTAGATGTGCCTGAATATTTTTGTTGTTTGTTTTTTTATTAGTAAAGATTTTGTTCTATTTGTTAAACGTATTCTCAGATCCATTCCAGCAGTATCATAGGTCAATTGCTACTATCCTATCCATGTCACAATGCTTAGATTGCCTTGGTTTCATTCGTGGGTTTGGAAGGCACAGACATGCACCTGAATATTCCATTGTTTTGTGATGCACTGTTGTTACAGAATACAGTTGAGAGAAAACAACATATTGTCAATATATTGAAAACAACATATCTCTACATTGCACCTGCTAACACAGTGTTCAAAACATTTGTGGTATCAATTTTGTCATTGTAATTCCCTCAAAATAAAAAAGCATGCAAAACTATTTTGTCTTCAAAAAGACAATTAACCTGAAGAAAAAGTAGGTGAAAACCTGAATATATGAACACAATTCCAGTTGTCCATAACCAACGGGAAAAAAACCTGTACTCGTGTGCACCTGACTGTAATATTCCACCAAATGTGTAGTGGTTTGTATCTATCTTTCCTGGATTGTTCAATATAACAAAATGGCCGAATTAGCAAGGTGGTATGCACTGCCAAAAATGTCCAGACCATGGAAAGTTTCCACCTTTCAATATTGCAACCCTATTCAACAGTCATTTCATCTTACGCTGCAGGGCCATTTCGTATTATTCTGACGCTTTTTATTTAGCATTAAATTTTCTGTCATTTCTGAGGCCTCATAGCTTCATAACTAAAAGTGCTAGCCACATTACATTTTCAGGGCTCAAAGACACATTGGAGTTGTGTTTAAAACTGCAACCAGATATATTTTACATGCATAACACTTCTCACAATCTCAAGCCAAAATCTCAATTCTGTTCAGCTCAATTTTTTCTACAACCAACTTTGGCCACAAATATCACGGGATTTATCATAGTATCAACGTTCAAACGGCACCAGTTTAATGTCTGTGGCCTAGTCTAATACACAGAGGCATTGGTAGGCATTGATAGCTTCATTAAATAGATTCTGAGGGGCCCGGTGGGAAGCATTGATTGATTTTATATGGAATGACCTATATATATATATATATATATATACACGTATATGTACAGTATATATATGTATATATACAGTGTATACTGTATATACAGATGGGTGACAGATTAAAGCTGGCAGCTGGCAGTTCATTGCTGGTCTCCCTTGGATAGGGTAATTCAGTTGGTGCAGAAGGCTACAAACAGTTTAAAATATAGCCAAAAAACAGCATTCAAACGTGTTTTATATGTCAGTGACGGTGCTTGCTTACTATTATGATTCGGACAGCACTTTTTTAATTTATTCAATAAAATAAATAACAGTTTCCCATTTTATTAATCTCGAGTCTCTTCGGGAAATCCCACGATGCTGTTCCCAGTCACCAACCGTACACTACCACGTACATCTCCATTCAGAGTGGAGTTTGGCCACAGGTGATGAGGTGATTTCATCTGTGAATGGCAAACAGTGAAAATCAAGAAGTACGATATAAACATAAAACATAATAAATGCGCAACCTTTTCCATTGATTTTCCCAAATGGGGTTGTATACTAATCACTGCATGATGCTAAAATGAAGTCTGTTTGTATCACATTTAAAAAAGAAACACAATGAAATTCAAGCACATGATATTTAAAATGTGATATACAGTAGGCTAAAAGGTTCGCTTTTCACTTGGACTGGAACAAGATAAAAGGAGCTGAAAGTATCTTGTGTGCTTCTTATCAGACCCCAAACTGATAAATTGGCAAGCATGACAAATTTCCAAAGGTATAAACCAATGTAACTTGGATGCAGGTAGCAGATTATGCAGCTAAGAGAAAGTGTTTTCCAGCACTACATTTCTCAACTTACTGTCGACGGTGCTGTTTACACAGGCTGATAACACTCTCTTTAGTGCCTCTGATGTCTACATAGCCTGCTGTGAAATGTGGTCATGGTCATCACAATTTTTTTTTTCAAATAAAGGATTTTTGATTATTTTGGGTTCCACTTCTGTTTTCTCTCCACATTGGCTCTCTAGGCCCTCGTAGTGCCCATAGCTTCTCCTATCACTTCTATGCAGATGCTTGCGTTTTTTCTTCCATTCCTTTTCCTTCCTCTGGCTTTGTGAGGAATCCTTTTGGATTTCAGTTTGCCATGTGGGCCCATCCTGGATGCATGCCCAATATATTGAAGTGAACCATTCAAAGTCAGACCCCTTATTCCTCCCTGTTCATTCTTTCCTCTCTGCTGACATCTCATATTTTTATTGCTTCCGACCTGCCTTTTTTGGGTAAAATACACTCTCTACACATCTTTCCCTGTCATTCAAAAAAGGTTTTACCTTTTATTTTTTGCTTGCAGCATGTCCTTCAGAAAAGCTGCCAAGTTTTTGGTTATTTCTCACCCTAATTGCTGTGTCTCACCCTGATTGCCGTTTCTCACCCTGATCGCCGTTTCACACCCTGATTTCCGCACCTACTCCTATTCTTTGTGTCCTCTTCGTTCTACATCCTCGTTCACACTATTGTGTTGGTACTCTGCTGCTGAGCTCCCTCTGTGGGCTTCTCATTAGTGCTTGACTTCTCACTGCTGCGTTCACCAGACTGCTTATCCATATCCTCATTTATTAATTCACTCCTTTTATCCACTGGAGTTAGAATACTCCTGTTCTTCTAAGTCTTGTTTTCTTCCCTTTGTTCTCAAGTAGTGGCTGAATTGTCTGCTTATATTAGAAAGGCATTCTTGAAAATAAATTCAAAGTGTTCATTCTTTTCTTCACAAAACATAGTTTGGTAAGTTCAGTGGTCACCAAAATTAATGAAGAGAAGGGCAGTCCACCCTCCTTTTGTATTTTGCTTTATTAAGAAAGTAGAGAGAGCAAACAATAGAGAATAGACTACAGCAGAGAAAATGCCACGGTGGGAATCATGGCTCGAGAGTTGGCTGCTCTGCAGACTCCGCCACACTAAAAAAAAGTATCCTTTTTATAATGTACCTCAGGATATTCATTCTATTGTTATTTAAAGCACAATGGTGACAATGTTCCAGTCTGTCCTCAGAAAAGAAATGTCACATCCTGTCCTGGTGGATTATTTCTTTGAAGGGGAAAAGGCAAACAGCTACTATACAGTCACACCATGGCTGCCCTGACAGGTCATGTAATCTGTTACACCAAAATATTATAACCGCATCATCCCTTCCCTATCTTATACATGGGAAAATGTAGTTTTGAAAAATCCTACATGCACTAATTCTTCTCTATAGTGTCATGATCAGCCATAGCACTTTTAATTTTCATTAAATAGCTATTACCATCTTTTGGCACGGAGTATTGGCTTGACACTGCAATTTTCAGTGGTCACTTCACCAACCAGAGGAAACTAAAAAGATAAGAAAGCAAGAAATGGGGAGCATTACCACTCTTGAACTTACTGCTCTTGAAGTCACATACTCGATACAGTCATCAAATGTATGGGACTTGCAACAAAGTATTGACCGAGCAAGTCATAAAATCAAGTCATTAAATTAGTCAAAACTTACTTTGTCCCAATATGCAGGCTGACTTGGAATAGGGGTGCTTGACTCATTGAATGGAATTGTTATAATATAGTTCAAATTATGTTTAGAAAACCACATGAAATAAATGCACACATTGTGCATTTTGCCTCCTAGTCCTTTGAAATACAAACTTGACCCAACTGTCCCAATACTTTTGCATTTAACTGTATATCTGAAGAAAAACAAGCAAATAAAACACTTACAAGGGATTTGCTTAGATACTTGTCAGTGTTGTTTTTCACAGAACCAGTGTGCTTGTACTTTTTTCATATTTCCTTATCACCAACGTTAAGTTTCTTTTAGCTTTTATTTTCCAGCATGCAAAACATGAAGGGAAATTATACATGAATAATAAATACTCAAATTCCAAAATATTCATTATACTTTAATGTTTGCTGTTTTCATCCTTGCCTTTCTACCATAAACTTAAGTCAGCACGTACATGTTGCATTGGAATGAGAAAGTTTTAGATGGACAGTGGGGACCAAAATTCATGTTATAACAATGGAAACAGACTGCCCATACCATTAACATCCCCTTTTTTCTGTAGAAATTAAACAATACATTTTTGTATCTTGACCATACAAATGCAGTGGTTGAGTCTTCACTGGGATGGTTTAGGATAATTGTGGTTATATCACTACGGTTAGGGCAAGAAAGCCCGATTGTTGAATCCATCTTAGGAATTTGTCCTCAGCACATACTACAAAGTCCCATCAAAGTCTTACCAATCCTGTGTTGTGATGCATTTTTCTTAGCAAGTATACCATTAAACTAAATAAATACATAAATAAATAAACATATAATATAAGCTATGATATCTGAACCTTAGAGTTCTGGGGGGTATACTAAGAAAGGAAGTTTAACATAGCCAGGGTTTCTGTGCATTAGCTGGCTTCAGAAAGCCTAAAAACCGCACTTAACCAGTCTTAATCAGTCTTAACCAGTACTACGTTACTGTTAATTGAACACGGGCTTTATTAATCAAGCTCTGTGCGCGTTCCCATAAAAGGGGCGGTGTCTGCAACAATGAGCCTATATCAGTGCAGCATGGGCTGTACTGAGGCGTATTTCTCTCCTGTGGAAAAAAAGACTGACACGGACAGATATAATGAAAAGATATGAAGAACATGAAACAATCATAAAAGCAAAAAGCAACATCGTTGCCTCCAACAAAGCCAGAATTTTTTTAAAATAAATGCTCATCGTGTAGGTTAAATTAGTTAGGCTAGTTAATACCTTATTCACCTTACCACTCATAACAAATAAATCTATACTCTCAGTACATTGTCATCAGTGTTAGGGGTCTCGGAAAGCAAGGACTCTGACTCTGACTCGGACTCTACCCTTCCGGACTCGATGACTCGGGTCGAGGCCGACTCGAGGCTTCCAAATTTGATTCACATTTTTCCCAACAGTTCCCTTGTATTCTGTTTCAATTACTTTAGAATTTTGCCCTATTTTTGAAAACTTACTTGAAAATGTATTGTATCATGTCTGTTGGAACTAGGGTGGGAATATCGTTCGCCATCGATCAATTCTCTTATCGATCGACGATTCCAGCATGTATTCCCGACAGCTATGCTTAGCAAAACAGCATCATGTCATTTTTCATTCAGTCAATGCATGCTGGCAGGCAGAGTTTGGTATATATTTTTAGATTTAATATCTAAAAATATTCAATGTAAACGTCATTTTTTGAAAACTAATTTAAGCTTTAAAAATCAATATAAAATGTGTTTGCGTAAGCTCTCCATTTTGTGATCAGTCTTTGGAAATTATCAACTATTCAACAGATTTGTGGAGTGTGTAGACTTCCCTCGGGAGCCTATAACTAACTACAAGTGTAAAACTACAGTGTTTTGATTGGTGGTAGACTAATATCTGACAACAATTTCCTGCTTGGTCACGCACAGATGAGTAGATTTGGAAAGCGAATAACTAACCTAAATGAGCTAAATGATAATCTTAAATCTTCAGCTAATAAGAGGAACTAGCTTGCCTCCAAAAATGCTCAGGTAACATTAAAAATCTCGTCTTTCTTCCATATAAATGTATAGGCTAAATGAGATAGGGTAGAATGGTGACAGTTGAAAATGTTCTGATAGTACAGAAACCATAAAAAGGCACAAAAGCCACAAAAGTCATAAGTAAAGTTTGTGATCTTCATTAGGGAATTAAACTCCTAAATATCCCAATCACAGAGCAGCGGTTAAACAACAATATTTTAGCCATCTGTTTTGACATTGATCATTTATTCTCGTCTCGCGTCTTGGCTTTTTCATTATTTTCCGGTGTCTCTTATTTTCTTTGATGTCTGATATTTTTAAGCAATCGTATTGATCAAGCCAAATTACATTTACAATGCCATCTCAATTTACATAATTATACAATTCTGACTGTTTTATTGGATGCTCTGCCACGTGTGCAGGCATACATATAGAAGATAAATATGTTCCATGATATGACTTAAGAAATATGAATGAAAAACGAATGCTTTATACTTTATAAATATTATGTCATTGAATCCATTTTAGATGACCACCCGATACTAATAGTAGCCTAATAGTTGATTTTTTAATAGCCTGGGAGCAAATTATATTTAAGGAATTGATAAATCTGAGCTATCAGCTATCGCTATAACAGCCCTTTCACATATGTGAAACTAGAAGTGTTACTGATACATACAGTCATAAATGCACATGAATTCCAGCAAGAGAACAATGTGCAAAAAGGCTGGAACATCACCTTGCAAAGAACATGTGGTACCGCGCCAAAGCAAAACATTTGCATAGATTACAGGTTATTCATTTAAGAAAGATCTTTCTACCTAAGAAATTTGAGTCCGGTTAAAACTAAAGCTACAGTAATGTAAGTAACCATAACATTAAATCTTTAAAATGCAAATGGATGCATTTTGACTTCCCTTTCAAAGTCACAAAGATGTCAGTGTTTTCAATGACTCCCATTGCCAAAGCTTTCATATCTCTGAGGTTCTTCTGTAGATATTTTGAGGGCACCCAGTACAAACCAATGTGTCAAGATTTCACATCTTCCAATTAGCTCGTTAGGTAGTCACTCCATTTTTGCAATTAGCATTTTTTTTTTTTTTTGAGTTAGGGACACTTTATTCACATGATATAATAATGAAAATGTGTATTTTTTATCTAACCACTACAATCTGAAAGTATTCTTCAGTAATTGTCCACAGTACGTTAATGA
Organism: Ilyophis sp. 1 JC-2022; assembly: GCA_022702515.1. NCBI lineage: Eukaryota > Metazoa > Chordata > Actinopteri > Anguilliformes > Synaphobranchidae > Ilyophis > Ilyophis sp. 1 JC-2022. The sequence continues at coordinate 107,328,213 of CM040403.1, forward strand.
GAATAAACCATAATTTGTTTTGTTATTCTGTGTAATAGCACAGCATTTGGGAAATGAGGGAAAATAAGTCTGAAAAAATAATTGTGTAGACCTTCCTGTTATTCAAATGGAAAGTCCTGATTATTTTCACAATGTAATTGGCCATATCTTGCAAAAGACATGGGCAGCAGACTAATGAAACAACAGAACATAGGGTGCATTGGCGTGATTTTGAGAGGTGATTTCCACTGCTTACTTGCAGTGGACTGCACTGTCACCTCACAGCAAGAAAGTACCGCGTTAAAATCGTGGGCCGAGGGATCAGTGTGGAGTTTGCATGTTCTCCCAGTGTGTGTTTCCTTAGGGTACTCCCACAGACCAAAGACATACAGGTCAGGAGAGTCTAAATTGGCCATAGGTATGAGTGTGTGAGTGAATAGTGTGTTTTTCCTGCGATGGATTGGCAACCTGTCCAGGGGGTATTCCTGCCACTCGCCCATTGCATGCTGAGATAGGCTCCCACAATGGATGAATGGACAATTACAACCAGTGGCATGATGTCCAGTTATAGTGGGTCAGCTCTCTACACTATCAGGGATTTTCCGTACTCCATTTTTTTATGGTCTACTACCACCCATGAAAATCACTCATGCGCATAAATAGTATGAAATATATGAAACCATACACTGTTGCCATACAGAGTAGCCTATAAGATTTCACTCATAGCATAACATGTAGACCTAGTTTTCCTGATATGTCATACATAGGGTAGGAATAAAAACAAAAGGTAAAGCATACATTGAATAGCCTAATGCAATCACAGCATACAAGTCACTCATGCAAGTGAGGATCACGCAAGGGAGTACTACCTATAAATACAAAGAAAGGAAAGACAGGAAATAATTCCTTGTAGCTAAACAGCCAAGTGAAAATCAACCCAATAGGGTGCACTCGAATACACGAGTGAGAACACAAACTAAGTCTCCCGTGCTCAATACCGGAGCAAAAACTGGAAACTTAGTAAAGAAAAGAACACCTTCGGCACGTAACAGTAAAACGGCCGGAAGAAGGTGAAACAAAAATTAAACCACCAAAGAAAAACTGTGGTTTAGAACAGCAAAGGAAAATAAATAGCGCAGTAACACTAACAGGAGGAACAAATCCTATACCTGAAAATAATGCTAGAAGCAAATCCCTCGTGAAACAAGTTTAATATCACGAGGTCGCTAGTACCTGGCTATACCTGGCTCAATGTGATAATGAAATGACAAAAAAGCACAGGGGAAGCGGAAGTGAGGAACTACCCCGCAGGTAGTAGCACAGGTGAAAAGAATAATCAGCGAGGTGAAGCAAAACCGCAGAACGGAACGTGGAAAAAATTCTATGGATTCTCAACAGAAGAGAAATGATGAGAACCGCAGTGGAAAAGGAAACAATAATCCACGAACCATGACAGTATAGGTTTAGTATACTTGTAAAAAGGATTTTAAATGTAAACAGGGTGAAAGATGTAGATCCACCTTTCAAAAACTATCTACCAATAATATCATGTTAACTATCAATATTGGTGGAGGAATAGAAAAATAGCCTTCACAAAACTGCAGTAGGGAAATACAAAGCCTTCTCGTACAGGTCACTATCATGAGTGGGAACACATCCTCAAGAGTATGAATTAGGCTCTTTCAGAGAAGGTTTGAGCCAATCTGCCCAATGATGAGTATGTGTTGTTTGAAATACAGTCGACCAACATAGCTACAGAACTATATAGCAGTCAGATATAACAGAGTAGGCTACTGGAAATCTCTGAGAGCTGAAGTTCGGCTTGGTGGTGCTCATTTGAATTTCCTTTCTTTTGCGGCTTTTTACCAAGCCGAACTTCTCACTTAAAACATTGCTTTTTGTTATTAATATGAATTTAGACATGATATATATGACTGCAGTTTAGAGACGGCATTTTCCACTCTGCAGCTGCATTCTGTCTAAACACCAAAGTGGCTGTTCTGCAAAGCCAGGCATGATTAATATTTCTGTGGGTTGGGGAGAGCCCTCATTCCTTGTTCTCCAGCTGTATTTTCTCTGAACATATAATGACATCTGAGTACATGAGCATGAGGGAGGACTAGTACCCCCCCCCCCCCAATAGACCCTTTATAAATGACAGAAGATTACAGAAGATGAAGAGAAGAGTGTTTATAATATCTGTGCCTTGCCTGTGAAGTAGTCATTCTTGTTCTTTACATCCCTCAGGGATTCCACTCTAATGAGCATTAAACTACATTATACAAACAAGAACATAGACTGCTGTTCTGAACATGGGAAACGTATTCCACCACCGAGGGGCCATAACAGCCAACAGACATGGTCAGATGAAGTGAAGGGGAAGTCCCTTTAGTCCTCTAGGCAAACACCATTGTTTTCAATTTGATGCGAGTGGTTACGAGTAGCCAGTGGACGGCAGTGAAGAGGGAGGTTATGTGGGAGTGTTTTTGGAGGTTTTAGCAGCAGTGTTCTGGATGAGCTGCAGGGAGGCCAGGGAAGAGAGAATTGCAGTAGTCAAGATGGGAGAGGACCAGACCCTGAAACAGAAACTGGGATGAGTAGGTGATGAGAAAAAGGTGAATTCCCCTGATGTTCTCGAAGAAGAATCAGTATGCCCAGCTCACTGCCATAAAGTTCACAGCAGTGTTAAGTGTGTCATATTTTACCACTCTGAGTTTCTTGGTGTTAAAACAAGCACAGTGGTGTCACCCAGTGCATACCATAAGAAAAACAATATTTAACCCCTAAAGTGATTGGTTCTCTCTTTATCACAGAATAATTTAATCATAACACTTCTGCAGTCCTCTTTTTTTTATTAACAAGGCTTGAACTGGATGTAGAGGTACTTCAGAGAGGGAAGAACGGTGATTTCATTGCCCAGACCAGGGTAATGCAAACAACAGTAAATATAAATAAATAAATAAAATGTAGGAAATTTCTCAAAACAAGCTATTATAATATTGACATTGGATCCAGTAGGCATAAGATGTTTTCCACCAAGCACAGGCCTCAAGGCCTGTATCTCACATTCCAAGGGGTAGTGAATAAGTCTTGTCAACCCACATGCAAATGGCATACAATTGAAATTTTGGAATTTTTAAAAATCTACAACACAATAAAGTTTGCAAAAAGGGTATGAATACTTTTGAGCATCACTATATGCACAATTTATAGTGTTAGAAAAGGTACTTCAGAGATTCAGAGATGCTGGAGCTTTGTTATTTTAATGAACACAAAATTTAAGAGAAAGCATGTCCATTACTGTAAAGTAACATCTGGCTCTCATGACCTCATTTTCAGTTATTTCTGAAAGCATGGAAACATCTGCTACGAGGCGAAACAGCTCATTATTTACTTACTTCAGAACGATTTAGTTAACTAAAATGAATGAGCACACTTCTGCTGTGGATACAAACCCGTGACATAGTGTAATCTCCTGAACAGATGAAAATATCTCTGCATCAAAACATTTAACATAAATTAGCCTAACACTGAACAGTAATGCCATTCAACTGAACTATGTTTTCATTTTGGTTGTAAAGAAATTGTATTCATCAGAGATCATGAAATGAAGGATACTACAGCAAACAGTTACCTTTTAATACTTTAAAATGTGGCTAATATGTGTGCCGTCTTCCCTCAAACAAATATTTGCATTTAACGTAATTAAACTGTGTTAGGAAATGTATGGCATACTTAACAGATTCATAGTTAATTTGTAATCATAGTGCTTGTTTAAAGTAAAGTGTTAGGCCAAAGGTTTGCTTTCCATCATTCTCTCTCTGATATTGACTAGCTGGGATGCTCTCTCAAAGCGGCGCAATGACATATAGCTTTCCTCTATCTATGTGGTGATTTAATGATACCTGCTAACACATTGGTAACCCTCCAGGTACTATTTGTCATTGGGATTGTACTCTCACACCACTTCGTACATTGCTGTAGAACTTAACAGACATTTTTGTACTTGCCAATGATTTAATGTCTTGGCTCAGCTTCTAGATTCCTGTCTTTTATTACCTAATATAGCTGCGTTATGGTAATGACTGACAACCTTTCATTTATCTGCCTGCACCTTCTGGGAATGAACTGCAGTCATTGTACCAAAGGGAGACTAGAGACAATAAAGAAGAGGGGTCTTATTGCCCCCCAGTTTCAAGCCACTCTGGGGTACTGGCATAACCTCATACACTTAATGGTCACCACCATGTTGACCTTAACATTTTTGAAGGCTTTATTTTAAGAGGGGCAGGGGGAATTGTTTTTTCAACCATTTCACTTTTAGGATGGGTTTCCATTTCTCATATGCTTGTTACACTTGCCTGTTTCATTCATACGCTGACTTTTATTGACTCTTGCAAAGAACACACAGTAACTTTTAAATGGCCTTAAATTCTACAGCCAATTAGGAGGTTTAACTAAAACTGCTGCCTACTCAAATTTGTATGAATAGGTTAACATTGGAACTTTCATAGATTAGTTCTCTGGCAGAAGTTATCATGTTATCTAACAAATAAGATAATAATAATAATAATAATACAATTTTTCCAATATAATCTCACATTCCACCACCTCTTTCTTAATGATCTCCAGCATGCCTCTTTAGACAGCAGCATGCCTCTTGAAAAGAAGGTGGAAGCTAGGGCTGGAAATAAGTTTAATTTAAAAAATATAGTTAATTATTGGTATGGCAGAGTCAGACAGATATTTGAAAATAGGTATTTTCTTGAGTCCAGATTTTTTGGTGCACTGAAATGTTCATAATTATCTGAAAATTGGAGGTTGTGAGAGTTTTGGTCTGAGAGAACCATTTTCTTGGTACCAAAATACTTAATTCATTTTGGAACAACTGTGAATGCCAGTTGAGCGAACTTAACCTCAGTCTACCATGATCCATAATCTGCTTGTGGAGGGGCAAAGGTTGTGACTAGCTGTAGTGATATTCAAAATTAATTAATTCTGTGCATACAGAGAATGAGTAAATATTACAGACTTGCACACATCCCTATTGCAGTAGCACTCATTTTGTTACATATCGTTCAACTTTAACTTTGTATCTGAATTATATGTTAAATTGTTTCTTTACAAAAACATTTTGATGAGCTCAGTAATCGCCTAAATTAAGTGACCAATCTGCATTTGTGGGAGGTAAAATAAATTACATTTATTTCTCATTTATGTCTCATTTAATGACAAATGACGATTAGCTAAGAACATTAGAGATGTCAGTGTAATACTTTAATCATCCATGGGCAATTTAGAAGTAAGTATCAAAGTTTCCGCAATGTCTAACAACTTGTGTGAAATATCAATATCAACGAAGACCGCAATATTGGTGATAATTTGTCAGGTCACTAATACACATTAATTGTAACAATGTACCAATAATTTTAACATGAATTATTACCTTTGTGCAAAAACAAAACAAAATAAAAAATATTGGCAATTATCATGACATCATCATAACCAAAACAAATGCCCTGATTAAATTTTAAACTAGACTATTTTTGGGGGTTTCAGTATATGCCTCACCAGTATACAGTAGCCCACCTGAAGATCTATTTGATGCCATCCGAATTACTCCATCAACTGATATCTAGCCAAATAGCCAATCAGAAAGACACATTCTGACATGTTTTTTTTTTCTTCATTTTTTTTAGCAGTGAGGCTTATACAGAATGTTTTGAATGCACACAAAAAATTTAGCTTGATGTATTTGATGTATGTATGTATATAATGAAATATGGTTGTTCTGCCAACATTATGCATCCGAGTTAACTGTACAGATAAAGCCACCCCACTATATATATAAAAATAATCCATATTCTCTCCCACGAGGAGACAGATTACCCCATTTAGACTCACAATTGAAAAGTGAATGGTCTGCTATGAGAGTATGCGTGAAAGCAATAAAACTCATCCTTGTCTATTGTGCCTCCTCTCAGGGCAGTTAAACTACTGTTGTGTCATTCTTGTATATTTACAAAAGGCATAATAGAACTGACATATTCATATTATATATAAAATATTAAAATAGAAAAAAAGACATTCACTGGTAATATTGAATTGGTCAGACAGCCACGCTTTTGTTAACCATTCTGACAACAGAACTGCCGAAGGTAAGTCAAGTTGTATTTTATTGACCCTGTGGTGTAATTTGTCATCTGCATTTGACCCATCCTAACTACTTCCTAACTACTTAGGAGTAGTGGGCAGCCACAGTGCAGTGCCCTGGGACTCATTGAAATGGCTCCCATTTTGTCATCTTTGATGCTACAAACTTCTAACTTGGTGGAGCACTAATTTGGTTACGATTAGGATGACAAACATAAAATTGAGACTGCTTTGCCTTTCAGACTTTATTTGACAGTCGTTTATTTAATTATACATTTGTTAATTATTAAATTTATATTGCATTTTCTGCCTTTTTTTTTTTACAAACTACATTCACACACATTCAATAACAACACATACCATGAGAATAACTCTTGAGTATGCCATTTCTTTTATCCAGGTTATATGGCCTGTATATATGTATTGCAGCCAAACCTTAATAATAATAATAGGCATTTTAGCAATTACTATAGGACCCTAATGATAATTAATTTCAGAATTAAATCAGATATCTCCCTTGTGGCAGCAAATGCTACCCACAGTGATGTTGTAAAGGAGTAAAAATACGTGTGCACCATTATTGATAGCAAATTGTCATGGAAGGCAAACACCACCTCAAAGAATGCAAAACTTGCAACATTTTAAATAAATTATGTATTTGTGTGCAAATTAAGAGACTTTAAAGTTGACAAAACAAATGTTCAAATTTAAGATACTGTGGTGCAACTTTGGGAGCGGTTATGGAGGAATGATATATTCCACACTTTTGGCTGCATCCCATATTGACCCTCCCAATTGACAGCATGCCACTTCTCCATTGAACTCATGGATTATTGCTCCGCTAACAAGCACTGGTTTCAGCCTAGAGACACGAAAAGTGGGGTGAATGCGCATGGAGCGCGGGAGTTGTAACCGGATTTATTTTCTGGATGATTTTAAATGGAAGCGAGGAGTGAGTTTGCGGGACTCCACGCGCAGGGGGAGGTCCCGCGTAGCGAGCCACACATGTTGCCCAACTCTATAAGAGGGAGCCAGACTGCGATGCCTATCTGCCGCAATTTTTTGCGTGGCATGCAGAAGAGAGGCGCGCACCCGCCTCCATACTGCTGGAAACTTCCGAACGAAAGGAAGCTGCGGAGGGGACCTCCGCAGCCCTCTCCAGCTCTGGAAATAATGAAACGGAGACTGAACATGGGAAAAATCAAAACAACCCCAATACTTGGGCCAAATAACTCGTAGGCTTTGAGTAAAAGAAACAATGAGATAAATAATGGCAAACCCAATAAAAGGGCGAAATAACTGTCAGTTTGTGAAAATAGTCAGAACTCCCTTAGCTCCAAACAGTAGCGAGCTAAACAGGAGAGAAATAAAGACTAGAAAATAAAGCAAAAATAAAGGGAGAGAGAAGATCCTAAGATCAACCCTTATATCTAATACTAAATGGGACTTCCTGCTTTTGCCTATTTGAAACAACAGGCGAAAACAGTATCCCTAAGTCCTAAACCTTACCGGCAACCAGTGAAATGCGAAATAACATGGAAGCACAGAAACAGGAAGACGCATAAATAACGGGTGGAAGAGCCGCACAGGTGAAAATGCTGAGTGCCGGGATGAAAAGAAAACCCGACACAGGCAACAAAGAACAGAAAGTGCGTATAAAGGACGCTAGAGGGAAAACGGTAAACAACGGGAAAAGAAGCCTGCCAGACCATGACAGGGTGGTTTTCGGGTCGTAAAACACTACCAGTCATTAACTCAAGCATTGCAAGCATAAAAATAAACTTGCCTTGTATCAGTGAATAATAGCTTTCAGCTAACCTACCCTGAAGCTGCTTTAGTGAATAGGCAATGCTGCTAACAAAAGGAAGATGCTGCCTATGAAATATAATGGGTATTAGTTCTATTGAGGTGCAAAGGGAGAACATTTTCATTTTTAGTGGAAGGTGCTGTTTAACGAATTGATAAACAATGTTATAATGTAATTTCAGTTATATGTATTCACATCTTTTTTTAAAAAGAATTCTACTCATCCTCCTATGGGCAACTGCCCCTGGTTTCTCAACTGAATTGATATGTATTTTTTGTAGGTATCTTGAACTAAAACAGATTTGAATGGGAAAATCAATGAAAATTTATAAATTGTTCAGGTAACAAGAGGTCATGTAACTTTCTTCTCGGGTTTTTAGCAAGATGGAGTAAAGAATAATCATGAATTTGCCCCAGTACTCCCATCATCAAGCAACAAAATGTCATTATTAGCCTACTGAGTGATGCATACTATCTCATTGTAAATTACTGCATGATTTAAGCGAGGGCCACATTAAAATCTCTAATATGACAACTTTGCTAAACAAAGCATACTTAATTTAACATGTCCTTGTTTTCTCAATTTCATGCAGGAAGTTTGACTTTGAAAATTATTTTTATCTCAACCACTTAATATGAAATAATAATTATTATTATTGTTATTATTATACATGAATCTACAACTTAAGTTCGATTATCAAATACATATGTTTCATGTTAAACACATCTCTTGTATTGCACACAAAACAAGTTGCTCTAGATATGGAGGATTATTGACCCCACCCTCAGGTGTCTGGAAAAGAGAGAGCAGCTGGGGAAGAATCCCCAGCCCCTCTCTGAACTAAAAAAAAGTGCCAGATGCTCATACCACTGCTTAGTCTCTTGCCAAGGCTGAAGAGTGTCTTGCTCCTGGGCCAACGACTGCATTTTATGTGATACGGGAAATGTAAACCATTAAAATACTTAAGAAGAAAATTAAGCAGTTGGAGGGCAAAAAGTGCCCTTGAGTATCTGTTCGGCCAGAATATATTTTTTTTTACACTTCTTGAATGCAAATAAGAAATAAAGTAACATGGAATACCAGCCTTTTTAACATTCAATCTGCATTCTTTATTTTTTATGCAGAAAACATTCTTGCTTTTGATGCAGAAAACATTCGAAACTTGATAAATATACATCATTTTTGAGATATACATCATTTATATATATATATCATTGTATACCGCCTGGCTATGAAGTAGCGCTGGCAACATTTTAATCACCGTTCTAAATTAATACGCCGTCTATGTTATCTGCTGGCAGCGCCATTAGAATCGATCCTTGTATGGATGGTAACCATAGCAACACCAACAATTAATAAATTTAATAAAGCCGGCAAATAACGCTAAATCCGCTGATTAAAAAGTTTTTGTTCGCCCAATATCTTAGTTACAACAACTTTAATCTAGCAAAACAGTTTTGTGGTTAGTGGTGCAGTATTTATTCAGTTTGGCAATATGAACGTAATGGCTTTACCTAATGTACTATAACGTTAATGTGAGCAACGCTGGTTGCAAATGCGAGCAAGTTACTTCACAAAGCACGTTAATCTGTGTATTAAAAAAACATTTTATCCAGCGAAATGCCTTAGATATGACAAGTTACATCTAACAGTAACAAAGTCTGTATCTATAGTAGGCTATTTTTTCAGATGTTCTCATGATGCAAATCTGAAATGCAATTTCCTTAGCCTTGGCTGTTTAAAATACGCTGCGTGACGAAAGCATTTTTAAAAAGCAAGATGGAGGGAGGTAAATTGAGTTGCGGTTTCGTGCAATTCTCTTAAATAATGTAACTAATGACAAAAATAACCAAAATTGGCGCTAATTTTATGGTATAAAGTTGAGAAGGAACTATTTTTTCCTTATGGATTCAATTATTTTCAGAACTACCAACGATAGGTTTTTGCGTAAATAGAACTAGTAACCTGAAATAGAATTAGCAACTAGATGTTTTCTGTTCAAATAAAACGATCAACTAGCAGTTTTGCTTGACAATTGAAAGCAACATGCCAAAATGGCCTCGGAAGGATATTTCCATTTCAGCTGATTAAGTCGATAAAAATCTCTAAATATAAATGTCACTATATATAATCATTGTTGGTAACCATGGTATAAGCGCAATAATGAACTCGGAGCCGGGCATTACAGTTTGAATGCCCTTCGCAGAGGGAAATTGGCCGAGGCGAATTTACTATCTCCCCGTCCCCATCTTCGGGCATCATAAAATATTGGACAGTTTAATATAATGTAGAATAAAGTAATATTTTTGTATATTTGGTCGTATATCCTTTGCATGCCATGACTTCCTGATGTCGATACTATAACTTCTCTGCATTTGAATGGATGCATACTATCTCATTGTAAATTACTGCATGATTTAAGCGAGGGCCACATTAAAATCTCTAATATGACAACTTTGCTAAACAAAGCATACTTAATTTAACATGTCCTTGTTTTCTCAATTTCATGCAGGAAGTTTGACTTTGAAAATTATTTTTATCTCAACCACTTAATATGAAATAATAATTATTATTATTGTTATTATTATACATGAATCTACAACTTAAGTTCGATTATCAAATACATATGTTTCATGTTAAACACATCTCTTGTATTGCACACAAAACAAGTTGCTCTAGATATGGAGGATTATTGACCCCACCCTCAGGTGTCTGGAAAAGAGAGAGCAGCTGGGGAAGAATCCCCAGCCCCTCTCTGAACTAAAATACTAATACCGAATTGTGGGGTGGGACTAGATTTAGCTGTAAATTATGCTGGAACAGTATGGAATACATGGTTGGTGAAATGGCTGTAAGTCATTAAGGGTCTGAGGTATCAAACAAGCCTCAAACCATCACTTTGCTGCCAGATATGCAGTAGATATGGATGAATCACTTTAAGGGTGGTTTCTCCTGACAAAAGGTTCTATAATTTCTAAACGGTTCCTCCAGTATGGATGAAAATACATCCATTTCATTTCAAACTCAAAGTGCTAGAGTACAGAACCAAAATAACAAAAAATGTGTCACTGTCCAATTAATTATGGTGCTCACTGTATATATACATTGAAACTCAAGATATATGGGTCATTCCATATATAATATGTATGGGACCTGTATGGGACCCTAACCCTAATTCTAACCTGGGTGGGAAATTCACTTTCTAACCTACCAGCCACAGTGGCTGGTAGATGCAAAATTTTACCAGACACCCTTTTTTCTTGGTTTTTTTCTGTTTTTGTTTTTACATTATGCTAGAATAACGTTTCAGATACCTTACAGAAAATGCATACTCATGTTTAGTAGGCAACATCGAGTATTACAGGTCAAACAGTCAAACATTGTGTATACATTTATTACATTTAATATTTATAGAGATAGATATAAATGATGTATTAGCCTATCTATTAACGTAACGTTTGCCATTTTTATGAACGTACACAAATAACGTTTGAGCGAGCTGTCTGGAGCTTTCACTTTTACCTTAGAGCATAGGCTATTAGTCAGTTTGTTTTGTTTTACTGTGCGATGCTGGTGGTCTTGCTAGAATTGCTTTAGTTATAGTAAATCGAACGCAAATTTCTGCCAGCAATCTGCCTCGGTATCGAGTATTTTAGAAACATTTAATAACATCAGTGTTTTTATAACTTTACCCCTCCCAAAACATTTAGTAATTCAATGTATGTTTATCTTTGAATTTTAAACTGAAAATTATGTATAGGCCTACTGTTATGGATCGCGCCTTCCTTTCCTTATCTCCGCGTTTTGTATTCCTTTTGTCATTTACCGGTAATCTATCGGATTTTTCTGTGTTGCGCTACGGGTTTTGCTTTCGCCTCGGTGATTAGTGAGTTCACCTGTCCTGCATTTCCGCTCACTACTTATACCCCGCTTCCTCCTTTTCTCGTCGCTTCCATGTTATTTCACGTAACATTCTAGCCGGTAAAGGTATAGAAAGTTGTGCTGCTATCGACCACTTTGCTTCTCAACGCGGGACTTGTTACCAGTAAAATTTAGAAAAAGTAAACTGCACTCTTTCGCTTTTTTATTTCAGAGCAGAGGTTTTCGTTTCTTTGTTTTCCACTCAAACTAACGAGTGCTCTCACCCTAAGTTTTAGGGGTCTTTTGTTTTTCTCCTTCCTTTCTTTTTGTTCGCTCCACAATGGGAGTTAGATAAGCGTGACTGCTTATTTATTTTGTTTTGCTCGGATATTGAGTTCCTCGTTTTTTATCGCGAGGTTATTTGTGTTCTTAAATTCGTCCAATATTTCCTCCGTTTCTCTGGCATAGAGATCCCCAATACCTACTGCAACATTGTGACTATAAGATAGTGTTAATTTATTTTGCATCATCATCAAATCTGTTATAAAGATACTTACTGAATTATTTTCATCCATGCATCTCTATGTTTACCCCATAGGGCTGAAATCAGTTTGTCTATTGTATTGTTACATGATTTTGTTTTTGTTTAATTCTCCCTACAGACAGAACTTTGCTCAGCCTAACCTTTTTGGTTGTACTTACCTCTCAACCCACAGGTTTTCTCTTGGGGATGGTCATAACTGAAATCCTATTCTATTTTATCTGTTCTATACTTCTATTTTAAAAGTAAATGAGAAAAGATCTGTGTACTGTACCGCATCCGTGCACTCATAAATGCCAGATTACTAAAGACTTTTAAGAAACTCGGCTTTGTGACATTCATTGGCAAGGCGATTAATTGTACTGCACAAGTAAAAAGCAGATCCCAAAAGCTGAGAATTATTATTGGTGCAGCTGAAGAATTGTTGGGCATCACAGGAATCCCAATGCTAGTGGTGTGTAATCTGCTGAACCCTACTAATGTTGATAATGTATCGCAAAATGTCATTGATTAAAGTTCTAATGCCTTGCCTTACTCTTCAGTGGAATACAAGGTCTGATAGCGAATGGAAAGAAATTCAAAGAATATGTTTTAAAAAGGGATAGTCCCCTAGACTTCATATGTGTACAGGAAACCTGGCTCAGGCCACACCTGAGTTTTGAGATACCAGGTTATGATTCTATTTGGCATTACAGGAGCATTGGAGCAGGTGCTGAGTAAGCTACATTTATTCGGGAGGGTTGTCCATATCTTGTCCTCCCCACTGCTGATGAATATGAATGTTTGGTGGTAGAAGCTTGTGTAGACAGAGGTATGGTGAAGATTATTAATTTCTACAACCCCTGTCAGGCTCTCCATATGGATACTTTGGAAAATATTGGTGGTGGAATAAAAGGTAGGGTGATATGGTGTGGGGATTTTAACACACATAATAGCCATATGGAGCAGTAGCACTCAGGATGCTAGCGGAATGGTGATAAAGGAATACTCGGATAAATGTTCCCTGGTATGCCTGAACGATGGGAGAGGAACACGGGTTCATAGGGGTGGGACCTCATTTCTAGATATCATGTTGGTGTCAGCATCGCTTGCTAGCAAATGTGCATGGTCAGTGGAAGAGATTAATACTAACGGTGATCACTTCCCAGTGTTCTGTTCGAGCAGGACTCTTGGCATACATTTCCAGACATGGCCGTCCACCTCTCAGGACACGCCGTGACATTTCAGTAGAGGCAGAGTCCATGAATTAATCTGGATTATAAACAGGGTGGGAAATTAGCTTTCTGACCTACTAGCCACAAATTACATTTTTATTTTATAGTGTGCATGCGTGCATGCGTGCATGCGTGCGTGTGAAACCAGAAGATTGCGGAGACACAATGTCACTCCTTTTTTGTTTCCAATCAGCTACCTAGTTTCACCTTTCCTAGTATGATCATACGCTACCTGATTATATGGCACAGAATGAAAATTACAAGATTATTCACTGAAGTACAATATCTCCATTCAAGTGAGATACAAGCCTTGGTGCCTACAATAGCTTGTATACATTTTAAGTGTTTCTTGTTACAGTATGTAAGTCTAGGCATGGGGCTTATTTTCCATATAGCTTTCATACCCTCATAGGTTAAGATAATTTTGAACCCTGGTGTTTAATATCCACATGCATTTTGACACAAGTTCTTTCTCTGCTTATGTAGAACTAAATATATAGGCTAAGGGTAATGCGACTGGGGCCATACCTACTAAAACAGTACAAATGGCAAGGAAATGGTGGACTCAGCAGGTAGCTGTTATCACAGCAGAAGTCAGAGAATGTTTTTCCATTATAATTTGATCTCTAAGGGGCAGGTTTATCAAAGCTTTACGGAGCTGCAAGGGCTATTAAGCCTTGTAGAATCTGGCTGTAGAATTACACCATTCAGTACATACTACGGTAGCATGAGTACCTTTGTGGTGGTGAAATGTGGCAATGTTCATTTTCTTGTATTTACCTTAATTCATACTGCATGTAATTTGAGGAGATTCAAATGTAGGACCACTAAATCTTTGGAGGAGAGAAACTAAAGTATACATACATATTAGCCATTAGATGGGATTCATGAAGATATCACTGATTGTGTTTATGAATTAAATTCTGTAGAAACCAGGTGTAAACTTTAGCACAGCAGGTGTTATCAATGTTAGGAGGAGAAACTGTAGGAGACTAAGGGTATTAGGAAAACATATATAAAAATGTGGACATGCCTGAGGAAATAAAAACACACCCATTTGAAACCCACCCTGTACCACTCTTGTTATTTATTTTTATACTTCGGAAGAGCTTCTAAGTCTGGCTTCTTGTGTGGTATCTAGAACTGAATTAAGTACTCTCAGTAAAATTAAATAGTATAATCTTAACACACCCATATTTACACATAATTATTCTTATTATATAATTTTGATATGTATCTATTATTCTGTTTGCACAGTGTAGAGTTCTGTTAGCAGTTATGTCGAATACTTTTTTATATTGTACAGACTATCATTCAGTACATTCCATAAAATCAGTCAGACACCTGCCTTCCAGGTGGGGGTATTGCACCAATCAGGATTACTCAGTTAGCCAGGTAACTTCTAAAATGCAACAACTTCTCGGAACATTTGTTAATAAATAGCAATAATCAATACGTGTGACTAATTGACACCTAATATATTCAAGTTTAGTTTTTACAAATTCTGATTAAAAACTATAGTCAAACATTTTTCACAGATGAGCTGACAATCCAGCTTCCTGGAATACCCCTGTGACCTAAACCTGTTATAAACAAGGCTTTTCACAAGGACAAAATTGCAAGTTGTAGTTTCAGTAGTTAACTACTACCAGCAAGCTACTGCAAAATGCAGTTAAACTACTAGTTTAATTACATGTAGTTCACTACTCCCCAACACTGCAAATCAATGAATCAGAAAAACTGATTGTTAACTAGTTGCCGTTTCACTTACTAAAGTGCTAGTTTTCTTTATCATTGCATGGTTCTAAATATTACTGCCTAGTGGTTCTATGAATGATGTAGGATAATTAAATTCCAAAATGTTCCTTTTCTCCTGGATGAGTCTGAGGTGGATAATTCCACAGCTCTGCAGTGGTTGAATTGTATTGGCTAAAGCTAAGCTAAATAATAGAACCAAAAAGACCATGATATGGGCACAACAGCTAGTGCAGGCACAACAAAAGCTTATTAGACTAATTGAGAAGATAAAGTGTAAACATTTGATTTCTCACTTTAATGTGAATTATAACATTTATATATTTTATAACTTAGTGCCCACCAGAATTATTGACGATCTCAATTAATTTCAGCAAAATGTGGATTAAATTAAATGTATTGTTTATCAAATTTCTTCTATGCTATGAGAAAACTATATAGTTTATAATTGTGATACCATTCATCAGAGAAAAAACAAATCTTTAATGCAAAATCAGTGTCACAATTATTGGCATCCCTGTATTTTGTGCACCCTCCCTTTCCAAGATTTTTCTCCTGTAGTGTTTGGATGAGGTTGGAAAACACTTAGCAAGGGATTTGAGATTGTTCCTCACATTTTCCAGGGCCTTTGGAGAAAAACAGCCCCGAAACATCACAGATCCACCACTATACTTCACAGTGGGGATAACGCTCATTTCTGCATAACTATGCCTCTTATTATGCCAAGCCCACCTTTGGTATTTATTGGCAAAAAGCAAAATTCTCATCTCGTCTGACCATAGCATGCATTTCCAAACTAATTTACGGTAGCAAACTCCAGATGCTTATGTTTGTGGTATGATGACAGCAGAGGATTTCTTCTGGCAAGCCTTCTAAATAGCTTGTTGACATAGAGACGGCATCCAATTGTACTTTTGGAGATGTGGTGACCCCTAGATGCAACTATCTTATACAATTATCAAACTGCGATCCTTGGAGAAATGTTTGCCTCTCAAAACATCACTGTGTGTGGGGGCAAACTACAGTGGGCTCCAGAATTATTGGCACCCCTGACTGGAAATGCACTAAAAATACATATAACCTTATAAACTATATAATCATTGAGAAACTCAAAATGCCAAGATGTGGAAAATATTGTATTTTAGTAATGTTTCAATGAAACCAACCAAAATCATACATTTATTTAATAAAAAATTAATTTCACCAAAATCAAGGTTTTATAATTATTACAGCATGTAGTCTTTTCCTGTAATGTTTGTCATCATACCAGTTTTTCAGCTGAAATAACTTGGTCCTATATTAGCTGGTATTATTACAGATGATATTGGAAATAAAAGCTCTAAATAAGCTAAATTGGGCCCTTAAGGCTTGTTATACATTTCTATCTATTCCAGAAAGACCAGAACGACAGAGCGCAAACATGCTATACCCAACAGCTATTAATTATTGTCTTTTTTACTTCAGTGCATACTAAAGGAGGATAAAAGAGTCACCAGCTGAATGCTTCATTCATTCATCATGTTTTCTGCCTTATCTTCATGAAATTCCTTTAAAAAGTTTAAATTAACTGCAGTCATTTTGTGTGTGCTGGGTTCACTCCAAATAGCCACCGAGCATCACACAAAAGTGAATGTTTAATTAAATCTAAGCACCTCTGTCTGTGTTATGGATAGGATGTTTTAACACTAAACCAAATAAGCTGCATATCTCCAATGCAGGGAAATTAGTTTCCACTCATTTCCACTATTCATTGTAAGTTCATATTGAAACCCATGCTATTGATAGTAGCACATTTCCTTGATTATGATAATGAAATGTAAACACAGCTTTTGAACAGACACAGATTTTTTACCCTTACCACACCAAATTCAATTTAATGACTGCAAAGGTGGAAGTAAACCACATATAGCCTAAGTATAGTATAAATGATATGACTGAAATCACTACATTGCTGCATTTTGTGTTGTAAAAAATCTAATCAGGAATCACAATTGTGACAGATTTAAAGTGCAGAAAGTTTCCATTTCTGAGGAAAAAATATCAAGATTGACGTTTGAAATGACTTTTTGACTTTTGAAAATATACTTGTGTCCTGAACAGAATATAAATGATGATACGCTTTTCAAGATCACAGTATGCATTCAGTTAGTCTAACACTATCCTACCCACTTAGAGGAGATTTTTTACCTTTGATTGCACTACACTTAAATAAAGCCCTACAGCTTTGTAGAAACAGAGACATGGCTGATTGCAGTATTTGAAGGGCATATGTGTACCATCAAAACCTATGAAAGATGTGAGGAATTATCTATGGTATACATGAATGTAAGCTTTAAACCACATTGGCTAGTGGCAAAATTATTGTACAAAGTTCATCCCTAACATTTTCACAATAAAGGTGTGCAGATAGTGTGCTGGACATTATATTATATATGATGTTCTCCTATAATATTTGTCCACACATTTAACCCCAAATTAACTTTCTTTTTTACACTGTTTACACATTGAACTAGTCAATTAAGGACATTTGGATGTAAATGTTCAAAAGTTTAGCATCTTTTGAGAAAGGTCACACCATTGATTCATTTTAAGGAAAGCACTCCTTTTCAGGGTGAGCCTTGCCCTGTTTCCGTGGCACTAAAAACCCACTCTGCAAAAGCCTGGGATGCAGGCATCGCTAACAGGTCCAGGGCAAGAGGTTTTAGATGCGTATAAATAGTTGAGCTCTGAGTGAGCCAAAACGCCATTCCTGTGTCATGTGTGACAAGTCCTCTCTGTATTTTCGTATCTCCTGCCTAATACTGCCAATGCTTGAGGTGCTGGGCCAAGATGGACATGCTTAAAAACCTAAACCTAAACCGCGTTGCCGGTGGTGCCTCCAATCTCTCTTGTTCCTCACCATCATCTCCCTGCACTCCAGGGAGCGCAGTTACGTGAAGGAAGTGTTCAGCCTTTTTTTAAAGTTCTTCGATGTTCTCTTCCTCATTGCCAATAAGGGCTTCGACCACCACAGTAGCATCCAAGAAGCATGCTGCAGTGGCCAGAGGAGAGAACTTGGGGTATTTTGGACAGATGAAGCAGTTGAATCGCTGCTCCATATTTGCTGCCATCTTTTTTGCCAGCACAGCAAGGTCCTTATAGGCCCTGATCTAGGCCTGGGAGAATTTGCTGAGGTGGATCTTCAGGTCCAGAAGTGCAGGAACAACCAGGGACAGGAAGTTAGTGTCAGATTGTAGCATGTTGGTATGCTCAGCAAATGGGAGGAGGAGGTCTCTCAGCACAGCCATCTTCTGCCACTCACTAGGTAGGAGACAGTCCCAGCCCATATTGTTTCCTACCTGAGTGAGTGGCTCCTGTAAGTCCAGTAGGCGAGAAACCATTTGGTGGGTGCTCGACCATCTGGTAGGTCAGTCTTTAATAACAGTCAGTCTTTAATAACTGCTCGAGCGGTCGTTGTGTGGTGACTGGGGACTTCCAAAAGAGCTGCACAACATTTCTGGCTTTGTGGAGGAGCCTCCTGACTGTGAACTTGATGGGAAAGGAGTCCACAACCAGCTGCAGGGTGTGGACAACACAGGGAGTCCTCACTACGGTTCCATACCTAGTGGATAGAAACAACAGACAGAGAACGCAAACACTTATTGCATTATGTAATGTTATTGTATAATCTCTCGCACTCTCTTTCACACACACACAAACGTGTATCTGTCATCATAACCAAACCTGGTTAAATCAAAGACATATATCCTACAAAAACAGTCAGTGACAAACAATTTACCTTCTTTCCTCTTCTCCCTCGTCACTCCCCTGAGCATCCTCTTCCTCAGAGATGGAGCTGGTGTCATCTGCATCTTTGGGTTTAAAAACTGCAACCATGTTGCTCCCATTGTCTGTTATCACTGTTAAAATCTTGTCTTCAGTAATGCCCCATTTCTCTGTGCAATGGTTGACTAGTGCCTTGATGGAATGTGCTGAGTGTGGGTGGCTTATTTGTTTGAGATTTAGTAATATGTGCTCTGATTTTTCTTGCTTAGTGCAAAAATAGCATGCAGTAATGGCAAAAAATTAGGCAGTAAGACTTTTTTTGTACAAATGTACAAAATGTACTTTCCCCAAATGTAACTTGGTCATGAAGGTACATTTTTTCCACTAAGTTGCTTATTTTTATTATTTTTTTGGTATAGTGAGCTTCATGTATCTATCGTAGCAATGAATGCCTCATCTTTCACTGTGTATGGAGGTAGGGCAGTATAGCCAATCAATGTTGCTTTGGCCATCTCTTTCATAATCTGCTCATGTGAGTCCAGGTTGTACTTTACTGTTGGCCCATGTAACCCACTTGGATGAGTAATAACCTGCTAGGATATAGAATAACCAACTAAGGTAAGTAGTAACCATAGGGTAAGTACACCTCTTTACTAGGTTCGTAGGAGCAAGATTAACTGAACTGAAAAATGATAGGAGCCGGACAATGTGGATAAAAGGTAGTAGAAAAAGTATTTAGTTAGAAATAGTGTTGCAACATTCAATAATCACAATATACAATAATACAATATAACAATCAATTCCTCAATGACCCGGGTCCTAAACAGTAAGCGCTTTTCAGTTCAATAAAGAAAAAAAAAAAAATGTGTGTGTGCATTCTTTCAGAGTCCTACCACACCAGACGTGTGGAAGATAGAATGATGAGAATCTTCTTGTCTTTCTCTTGGTCCAACTTAAATGGTGGCTCGCCAATTCCTCGTCAGGAATGTTCATTCAATCATAAAAGACCCAACCTGTGTTACAAACAGGGCTTTCAATCACTGGCTACATAAGAACTAGCAGTTCAATAGTAGTCGAAATATCAATTATCAATTTACAACTGTACAGTAATAATATATAATAATATATTAATAATATATTATTATTATATTAATTATATAATAATATCTTTCACACAACTGTAACAAATTCCTTTACAATTGGATAAACTCAAAATACATACAGCAATTCGCCTGTATAGTACAAAATAACAACCACTCAAAATAGCTGCAGTCAGCTACAATAGGCTTGTAGCTGCATTAGGCTCATGGGCCTACTGTCAGTAAACCTAGCACACGTGCTAGTGTAATACAAATCATATTTCGAAAATAAACTTACATAACATACCTTTAACATTATGGAAAATATTCATCATTCACATTATGTCAAACCGACATGCAACATGAAATCAATCACTTTAACTTTGGTTTAGCAATATTTCAGTGAAATGCTGAATCACTCTTTTCCTCGTGTTGAGAATAGCTCTCGGTTCTCGAGCAAGCTAGTTAGCTTTTCAAGCTAGCTACATCGTAACTCACCAAGACGAATGTTTCACACGACAGCAAGGATGCAGGGCAGTTCACCGTAGCCCCGGAGAATATGGCACGAATGCTGTCAATGTTTCAAACTTAAATCAACTCGAACTTAGACTTTTACTCGTAATTATACAAACAATATGTCGAAAAGACGGACTGATGTCTTGTAAAAACGAATTCTCTTCAGCTTCGTTTCACTTCTCTGCGTGCGAGAATAGTATCGCATCTGCGTACTGGTCAACTTTCGCGCACAACTCACGTTGCGTCAATGGGAGGCGGGACTTTCACATATGAACTGAACTTGGCTAGAAAACATAACTCCACACGTGTCACTCAAACATATATTAACCCCTTGTTTGACAGGATTACTCTCAACCAGATATTATGAACCCATTCTGTGACTGGGTTACACCCTCCCCTTCTAAATTAACATGAGTCCCTTCATGTTCTTACACAACTGCAATCAGCTCAAGGTGAGGGCTTTCATGACTCTCAAAAACATCAACAAGCACTTTGTTGAACCCTTCTAAGAGAGTTTGAGCAAATAAAACAAGTGGATTCCCTAGCTTTGGATACGTTAAGCGTCCAGGTGCTCTTCTTGAACGTTTGGGTCTCCGAGTATCATCATCAGTTTCTTCACTGGATTGAAGATTGGTTGCTTCAGTTTCTGTTGGAGTGACATCAGTGGTTGTGACTCCTTCCATTGGAACATCGTCTTCTGGACTGGACAAGTCGAGCATCGGGACATCATCATCACCTTCTAATTTATCTGTTGGCACTTCTGCAAGTGGCTCTGGGATATCTCCATTTTCCTCGGTAGGAGATTCCTCAGGCGGGGATATGTCAGAAAGCTCTTCAACTTGTTGCTCTCCTTTTCCAGCATCCTCAGAAGACACATCAGGTAGGTTTTCTGCTTCAGGCAGGACTTGAGTAGGCTGGACAACCTCAGTAGCGGAACTCGCAGGTGAGTACTCCATCTCTTGAGTGGGACTGGCTACGTCCATAGTCTCTTCCATCCTCTTGGGGATATGGAACTCTGTAGTGAATGTTCTCTCCTCCCTAGGATTTCCAGTAGTGTCGAACCACTGAGGGATGTCAGCCTCATCCTCTGACTCGTCGTTTTCCTCCTCTGTTAGGATATGATTCTGCCTGGTTCTAGGCTTACGAACTGGTTTTGGTTTGACTGTTTCCTCCTCCTCTGTCTCAGACAAGAAACCACAGGGAAGTAGGAGATCACGGTGCAGGGTCCGTGTGGGAGATTCTTGACCTTCAGGACACACTACATAGACGGGTAGGTCTCCTGCTCTCTTCTTCACAATGTAGATTGTGGACTCCCATCGATCAGCAAGTTTGTGTTTCCCGCGGGGACGAAGATTCCGCACAAGGACTCTGTCACCTACTTCTAGAGTAGACTCTCTCACATGTTTGTCAAACCGCAGTTTGTTCTTGTTTGCTACTTTCTTGGCGTTATCAACAGCTAGTTGATAGCTCTCTTCTAAGTGAGACCTCAGGTTTTTTACATACTGCGAGTGTGATTTTGATGAACAGTCGCCCCTGACCGGTAAACCAAAGGCAATATCTATAGGCAACCTAGGCTGTCGGCC
This sequence comes from Ilyophis sp. 1 JC-2022, assembly GCA_022702515.1. Lineage (NCBI taxonomy): Eukaryota > Metazoa > Chordata > Actinopteri > Anguilliformes > Synaphobranchidae > Ilyophis > Ilyophis sp. 1 JC-2022. The sequence goes on from CM040403.1 coordinate 107,350,466, forward strand.
AAACATAAGCTCGTATGGCGAGAACCCAGTAACTTCATTTTTTGTACAGTTATAGGCGTGTGCGAGGGGTTTTACATGATCACGCCACTTTGACTTCTCTTTGTCACTTAGAGTGCCTAACATACCTAGCAATGTACGATTAAAGCGCTCTACGGGATTTCCCCTAGGGTGATATGGACTGGTTCTCACTTTACGTATACCGGCTAATGCACAAAGCTCCTTGATGGTCTGCGATTCGAAGTCTCTACCTTGATCACTATGGAGACGTTCTGGGAAGCCATAATGAACAAGGAACTGCTCCCAGAGGCATTTAGCTACTGTGTTGGCCTTCTGGTCCTTCGTAGGTATAGCTACGGCATATTTAGTGAAGTGGTCTGTGATAACTAGAATATCTTTTGTGTTATGACTATCTGGCTCAAGGGACAAGAAGTCCATACAGACCAATTCCATAGGTCTGCTGGTCTGGATATTGACCAAAGGCGCTGCCTTGTCTGGTTGCTTCTTTCGACGTACACATCTTCCACAGGTTTTTACCTTGTTTTCCACGTCTACTGCCATTTTTGGCCAATAGAACCTTGATCGGACCAGCTCAAGAGTGCGTTCTACTCCCATATGCCCCATGTCGTTATGAAGACTTTGCAGGACGGACTGTATTAATGCTTGGGGAAGGACTAACTGACACACTACTCGGTGGTCACATTGACGTCTCCTGTACAAGAGGCGGTCGGTTAGTTCTAGACGGCTCCATTCCTTGAGCATTAAGCATAGCTCATACGACTCAGCCTTGAGACTGGCATCTGGCTTTTCTCCTGACTCCATCAGGTGAATGACTTTACTGATGACAGGATCGATTCTCTGATGTTTGACTAGATCTTCATCACTATACTTTGGAACGGTGATAAGACCTTCCTGAAACTCCTCCTCCTCAAATGCTGTAGGGATAGCCCCGGGGTGTATGGCTATAGACTCGACTAAGCAGAGAGAAGGGGGTTTCTCACACACTGGACTAACGGTGTGCTTCTGACAGGTGGCTTTAACTACATCTGCAGAAAAAGGACTGTCATTGGGTGATAAGAGATGATGAGAAGCGAATTGATGGATCCTAGCATCCTCCTCTTGTGAGATGCTGTCATTTGCTAGTGCACCATGAGGTCGCCTCGAAAGACCATCTGCATCCTGGTTTTGTTTACCAGCTCGATACTTGATGTCGAAACTGAATGTGGAAAGGGCAGCTAACCAGCGATAGCTGGCGGCATCCAGTTTTGCGGTTGTCAGGACGTATCTCAATGTATTGTTGTCGGTCACAGCTGTGAAAGTGTTTCCGTATAAGTAGTCGTGGAATTTTTCTGTTACGGCCCATTTTAAGGCTAAAAACTCCAACTTGTGGGCTGGATATCGAGCTTCGCTGCGGGACAATCCTCGACTCGCGTATGCGATGACACGACTCTGTCCATCTTGCTCTTGATACAACGCCGCTCCCAAGCCCGTAGTACTGGCATCAGTATGAAGAAAATAAGGTAACTTTGGGTTGGCAAATCCCAGAACAGGAGAGGAAGTCAGCTTATCAATGATAAGTTCGAAAGCTTGCTGACAGGCAGATGTCCAGCGCTCAGCAAATGGCTCCTTGGGATTGTAGTACTTGCCATCACTCGGTGTTGCCTTAGTTCCTTTTCGAGATGGTGGATAGCCAGCGGTGAGATTGGTGAGAGGCTTCACGATCTTTGAGTAGTTCTGCACGAACCTCCGATAATAACCGGAGAAACCAAGAAAAGACTTGAGCTCTTTCAAGGTTTGGGGTCTTGGCCAGGTCTTTAATGCTTGACTTTTCGCTGGATCTGTTTCTACTCCTTCTCTTGACACGATGTGCCCCAGATACTTGACAGATGTCTGGTAGAAACTACACTTCTCTGGGGACAACTTGAGACCATGCTCTCTGAGACGCGTGAGAACATGTGTAAGCCTTTCCTCATGTTCTTCCAAGGTGTTGGAAAATACGATAATATCATCAAGGAAGACTAGCACTTCTTTTAAGTTTATGTCTCCCATGCACTTTTCCATTAGGCGCTGGAAGGTGCTTGGCGCGTTTGTGATACCCTGCGGCATTCGATTAAATTCCCAAAATCCTAATGGGCAGACGAACGCCGTTTTCGCTTTGTCGCTCTCCTCCATTTCTATCTGATAGTAACCAGACTTGAGATCCATAACCGAAAACCACTGGGATCCATTGAGTGCAGAGAACGACTCTTCCAGATTGGGAAGCGCATAGTTATCCTTAATAGTCTGGGTGTTTAGTTTTCTGTAGTCCACACACAATCTTACATCACCATTTTTCTTTTTAACTACAACTATGGGCGATGAGAAGGGAGACTCGGATTCTCTTATGACACCGGCATCAACAAGGGTTTGAAGATGCTTTCTGACAGCTTCATAGTCTTGTGGATGTATCGGACGTGCCCGTTGTTTGAACGGCGTTTCATCTTTCAGCTTGATGTGATGCTTTACTTTTGTTGCATGACCAAAGTCTAGGTCATGATGCGCAAAAACATCAGAGAAAGTGTTCAGCTTCTGAGTCACCCTTGTCTTCCACTCTTCTGGTAGTGGAGAAGCACCAAAATCAAATGACAGTTTTGAGCTAGACTGCTGACTAGAACACTCGGCTGTGACAGGTTGACTATCAGTATTCTGCATAAGCTTCTCTGGTACATTTAGCTCTGCGATAACACAGTCATTTGGCAGACTAATATTATGGTCAGTTTCATTCCTAAGCACTACAGCAAGTTTGTAAGGATACTTAGTCGGCAGAGTGACAAGACAGCTGTCTGCAAATACCCCACCTGGTAGAGATGAAATAGATGGCTGCTCTAGTAAAGCCCAGTTCTCATTATTCACAGCTTTACAACAGACAAAACCCTCTAAAATGACCTTCTGACCAGCTGGAAGTACTTCTGGCGCAAGGCCTCTAAGCTTAACTAAACCAAGTCTACCACTAGAGGTCTGCTTCTGTCTCATCTGAAGTGTTTTGAGGACCTGACGGTACCCAGAGAGAGAGGTGGTAATGTTCATGTTGTGGCAATACTGCTCATAAAGGGTGTCAAGTGTGTTTGTTCCTATGAGTAAGGGCATGTCAAGGTTAAAGCCGATGTTGGGTACAACCAAAGCTAATGTTTGTACTTCAGGTTCTGTGTCTATGAACTCTTTAGGAAACTTAACACTGATCTCTACATATCCTACATATGGGATAAGCTCACCATTGGCTCCCTCAATCTCAAGAAAATGGCTCACAGGGTTAATAGGTTGCTCAGAAAGATGCTTGTCATAAAATGACTGGGATATCGTGGTAACCTGAGAACCTGTATCTAATAAACAGTTACACTCTACACCAGACACAATGACCTTGGCTGTGCATATGTCACCCACTAGATTTTGAGGTAGTTTCACTTTCTGTCCTAAACTATTTGAGTTTAGTGACACTTTGCTCTTTTTGTCAGATTTGGGACAGTTTGTTCGACTGTGAGTTTCTGTTTGTCCCTCAACAGAACTCACTTCTCGTTTAAAGGATAACCCTCTGTTGTTTCAGAGCCGCGTTTCGTTTCCCAAGCCTGTTGCTTTTCTTTGAGCTCCTTTCTTTTTGCTGTGACGAGTGTCGGGTTTGCAAGATTGCTGCATCCAGTAGCAATGTGACCGTCTTCGCCACATTGGAAACAGTACCAAGGTCTGGGTTTTTTGGCTACTGCCTCAGTAGGTAGTGTTGGTGAATGCTTCTCTGATTTCTCTTGTTTTGGCTTGAACTTCTTGTTGTCTCCAGGTTTCTTTTGTTGATCACCCTTGGAAGTGGTTAGGGTGGCAAGCTGAGTTTGAAGAGCAGCGAGCTGCTTCTTGATTTCACCCATCTCCGATGAACTTGCATCAGCAGAAGAAGAGTTATGATATTCATCATCCGCAAGGGGACATGCAGCTTGCATGTTAGACTGTGCTTTGGTTTTCGTGAGCCCCAGATGCTGCTTCATACGAGTGGACTTGGCGGCTTGCTTGTCCTCCTCAGTACGCAATAGGAGTAACAGCTCTGCGAAGGTGGGCGGTTTCTCTTTTTCCTGGTTCAGCTGGAGCGTTGAGATCAGTTGGTTGTTCCAGCAGCCAAAGCAGAATTGTTTGAGAAGCTGCGCGTTTACATCACTTGCGGTGATCGCCTTTTTGTTCACGATGGTGTTCAAGGATGTTTGTAGCCTATGCAGGAAGTTGGAAGGTTTCTCTCCAGCATTCTGTTGAGTCATGAGAAACTTCGCAAACAGCTCGTCTCCATCTTCGACTGTTGCATAAGCTGAATCAAGTAAATCCAGGTAAGCTCTTGGGGAGTCTCGTGGACCTAATGGTTTGACCACATGGGCGGCTGGAGGTAGCAGACTATCAACAATTTTTCTTGCTAGCTGAACATCCGACACGTTACGATCTGACAAGTGGAATTCTACACTGCTACGCCAGGTATCATAGTCAACCTCGTGGTTAGGGAGAGGTGACTTTCCGGAGAAGGATCTCAGTCTGGACGTGGAGTGAAACTGGGAACCGATTTCTCCACTCTTCACGATGTGCTCTATGACTACACGCTGGACTTCAGGCGTGCTCAACTGATCAGTAGGTAAGTGAAATGTGTTTGTTCTCCCCTTACTACTAGGAGAAGCCGTGGCAGCAAAATCCACATGAGGCGGTGTTCCACCAGAGGTCAGGTTTACTTCTACAGAAGCTGGGGTGAAGCTTGGCTGAGCATCACCTGTCATTAGATTACTAGGCGATATGATCGGAGTTGGTTCATCAGCTGGCCTAGTGTGACCACTAGCACCCTCAATACCAATGGATTCAGTAATCCTAGCCAACTCCTCTCGCAAAACCTCAGCAAACGGTTTTCCACTCAGTTTGGCTACATCCTTCAGCTCTGACAGAAATGTACCTGTCACTGTAGTACCTATCTGGCTACTGTAAACACTAGATAGGGCTCGGATACGAAACTCAACCTCGGGGTTGGCAGAACATGGTCTGTTACTTGGCAAGAAAGGACCAAGTTCCTCTACTGCGTTGCCGGACACGAATTCAACAATAACCTGGTTGTTAAATTCAGATTCAGTATCTTTGATTTTAATTATCCTAGAGATTGACCCCACTGTCTTAAGGTGGTCAAAAACTTCCTCATCTAGCAGAGTATCAGACAACCCACTAATGATGACGGAGTTTGGCACTTTGATACCTTCATTTGCAACGATATCCATAATACAACCTTTCAAAAACCCAATGTACGTATGAATATGTCTGTGTGCGGCTCATATATTTCACAGTACAGTACACTGCTCCTGGCTGGCTCGCCAAGTTTTTTATTCCGTGTAACCCACTTGGATGAGTAATAACCTGCTAGGATATAGAATAACCAACTAAGGTAAGTAGTAACCATAGGGTAAGTACACCTCTTTACTAGGTTCGTAGGAGCAAGATTAACTGAACTGAAAAATGATAGGAGCCGGACAATGTGGATAAAAGGTAGTAGAAAAAGTATTTAGTTAGAAATAGTGTTGCAACATTCAATAATCACAATATACAATAATACAATATAACAATCAATTCCTCAATGACCCGGGTCCTAAACAGTAAGCGCTTTTCAGTTCAATAAAGAAAAAAAAAAAATGTGTGTGTGCATTCTTTCAGAGTCCTACCACACCAGACGTGTGGAAGATAGAATGATGAGAATCTTCTTGTCTTTCTCTTGGTCCAACTTAAATGGTGGCTCGCCAATTCCTCGTCAGGAATGTTCATTCAATCATAAAAGACCCAACCTGTGTTACAAACAGGGCTTTCAATCACTGGCTACATAAGAACTAGCAGTTCAATAGTAGTCGAAATATCAATTATCAATTTACAACTGTACAGTAATAATATATAATAATATATTAATAATATATTATTATTATATTAATTATATAATAATATCTTTCACACAACTGTAACAAATTCCTTTACAATTGGATAAACTCAAAATACATACAGCAATTCGCCTGTATAGTACAAAATAACAACCACTCAAAATAGCTGCAGTCAGCTACAATAGGCTTGTAGCTGCATTAGGCTCATGGGCCTACTGTCAGTAAACCTAGCACACGTGCTAGTGTAATACAAATCATATTTCGAAAATAAACTTACATAACATACCTTTAACATTATGGAAAATATTCATCATTCACATTATGTCAAACCGACATGCAACATGAAATCAATCACTTTAACTTTGGTTTAGCAATATTTCAGTGAAATGCTGAATCACTCTTTTCCTCGTGTTGAGAATAGCTCTCGGTTCTCGAGCAAGCTAGTTAGCTTTTCAAGCTAGCTACATCGTAACTCACCAAGACGAATGTTTCACACGACAGCAAGGATGCAGGGCAGTTCACCGTAGCCCCGGAGAATATGGCACGAATGCTGTCAATGTTTCAAACTTAAATCAACTCGAACTTAGACTTTTACTCATAATTATACAAACAATATGTCGAAAAGACGGACTGATGTCTTGTAAAAACGAATTCTCTTCAGCTTCGTTTCACTTCTCTGCGTGCGAGAATAGCATCGCATCTGCGTACTGGTCAACTTTCGCGCACAACTCACGTTGCGTCAATGGGAGGCGGGACTTTCACATATGAACTCCTCATTGGCTAGAAAACATAACTCCACACGTGTCACTCAAACATATATTAACCCCTTGTTTGACAGGATTACTCTCAACCAGATATTATGAACCCATTCTGTGACTGGGTTACACCCAGTTTTACAACCTTTCTCTGGAGCTTTGTCTGGGATCTAGTTGAGGGAGATACAGTGAACACAATTAGACTCAATACATTATTCTAATGGGATATGACTGTACACCCAGCAAAGTTATGATCTTTATTTGGTTTAATATGTTTATATTTAATATAAAGACCTTATGGCTAATTTTAGAGATGGAGACTTCAAAGCCACATTACCATTCCTCACAATATCATGGGGGGCTTGCTTTCGGTGCATTAGAGTTCCTTTTAGGATTTTGTTTTCTCTTTTACTCTTTCTGTCCCTCTTTTTGGTTTTCCTTTTACTGTCCCTCTGAGACAGTTTGGTCTTTACCATTTCTTTTTTACCTCTCTATTGACTGCTCTCTTGTGTGGAGAGCGAGAGGTTTTTCTTTTTCTTTCTTTTTTCATCTACACTCGAGCCTACGAGTCTAATTCGCCAGTTATCAGGTCGCTTTATTTTTCATTTTCTTTCACCTATCTTATATAAATAACGAGGTCTGCCCGTAGCGATCGTTTTGGAGAGAACAAATTTATTTTAAAGATGTTTGCTGAAATGACGTAATGTATTGTTATGTTGTGGTTAACCCTTTATATTAGTGGAAGAGATCAAGAGGCAGTGGAACACGTATGTCCGTAAAAGGAGGAAAGAGAAGGAGAGCATGTTGTAGACAAAACAAACTTTACATAAGTAAAAACGGACACATAATAAGCCCGGTTCAATATTTTGCCAATGTAATTTAATCATGCTCTGTTTTTAACGTTCTGGTAGAGGAAAAAAAAAACACTTTCGTTCCGTGATGGACCGAACGGATAACCATGTCGTCATCACTCGACGAAGAGTAATCCATTTTTATTCGCACGGATTTTCAAACGCGAAAAAGAACGTGAGCTTTCCGTTTTGTTGCAGATGTGTCAGGTTTTTACGCGAAATATTCGCCGACGAATTTTTCGCCTCGCTTATTCGTTACGTCCCCGGTGTGTCACGGCCTTTAAAGGTTAGCTAACGTTAGCTGGCTAAAATAGCTGGAGACAACTTTTAAGCCAATGCTAATAACCTGTGGGAGCTCATCAGATAGCAAGTTGTGCGTATTGCAACCATTTAGCTATAAACCCACCATCTTCATAGCCTATTTGCTCGGCTATGGTTTTCCACAAATTGTCCTTCAAATCGTTGTCTTTGTAACTATTATGTCCTTATCAAAGAGGACGCTATACCGTGACACATATAAAATCAGTTGGTCCGCCATATTGGATGTTGTAGTTTGTTGTGGCAGTGCCGGGACGTCAGTCATGGAAACTTGTTATGATTGGATAGATAAATAGTTTCGCAAACGAAAACTCGCAAAAAATGAACTTGCTGCAAATAAATTAAATACCGCTTTTTCGCAAAGGACATTTTGCGTTTGATGTGCAAGATTTCATGAACAATACAGGAGTTTTTATTTTTCAACGTGCGATTTATTCGTGCGAGTAAATTGCGGCCTTATTTTCTTGCAGGACCATGTCACTGTCCATATTGGATATGCTTGCCTATACTCTTATATTTAGCATGTGACTTGATGTTCCCAATTTATGATAATCACCGTAAGATATCCATAAGGAGTTACATGTGGGTATCCCCTTATGTATTAGGCTGCTCTTAATAAAACCATGATTGCTTTGTCATTGTAGTTACAGTTTTGTCATGTGAAGAACATTGTGAGACTGAGGGTGGGGTTAGTCTTTATTTACAGGGCACTGATGCTTCACTTGCAACCTTCTTCTCTGAGGTGTTCCTATATGTCATAGGCTAAGTAATGTTGACGGAATCACTCCTCTGCACCGTAATTCATGTCTTCTGTTGAAGTAGTCAATTGTATGCAAATGATAACTTCTGATAACCCTAATGTAAGTGTGATAGCAAGAGGCATGCCTGCCCCTGTAAATGGATAACACATGAACATGTTATGGCATGGCAGTAATTGTTGTAGGGCACTTGGGTATGGTGTGGTAACATATGTTGTTTTCCTCAGTGAAATTTTTCATCAGAGGGGCCTACAGGGCCAGGTGAGCCCCACCCAAATTGCAAAGAAATGGGACAACCTCAAGCGAAAATATAAGGTGATGAGGTTCAATTTGTGATGTTTTTTTTTTTCAAATCTGTAGTTTCTCTTGCATAGTGAAACAAAATTATGCCTGTGCAATAGGCTCACAGCTCACCTTCACCATCTTTCCTTGTAGGCACTCAGATGCCCTGCTACAGGGACGAGACAGACAGGGGAGAGGCCACAGCAGCCACATGGCCATGGTTTACTGCAATGCATGAGGCCATCGGGGGGAGGCCATCTATTGATCCTCCTGTCCTGATGGACTCATGTGTTGCAGAAAACCTGGCACATGTGGCTGATGAGACCTCAGATGGCACTGGCTCATCTCTTCCTGGATTTGTGGCGGTCACTTGTAGCCGGGCGTGTGTGGAGGAGGAGGAAGAGGATGCACAGCCTGGCTAAAGTAGCTTCCCACTGGAGGATGATGACGATGGGCCATTCACCTCTGCCTGTCCCCCACCCCCCAAAATAAGAAGGACTGGTGAGGGAGCCGTTCTGTGGTTCCTGAAGGAAGATGCTGCCAGAGAAGAGGAGCGATTCAAGGCCACACTGGAAAGCTCAAACAGGTTACTGGACGTGTTTGAGAAAATGCTTAATAAAATGAATGTCAATTTGTTTTTTACTTGTATTTTTATCTTTTAAGATATAGTTTTCATCTGAGTGCCCCCTTCAGCAGCACAAAACAATTTGGGAGAAAAAAAAAATGCAAATGCTAACAATTTTGCTAATCGTGTAAGCTTCAGTAGGGTAATACCTGGGCTATTTCTGGCTTATCGGTCTCTCTCTCTTTACTGGTAACTTCAAATGAATGTCTTCCTTTTTGTAAATTCTAAGTAGTCAGCCTACATTAATTAATTAATGAATGAATGATTTGCAGTCATTATTCTAATTGACTGTTTTTTTTTTTTTTACTGAAATGATGTACTCCTGAATTAGACTTTGCTTTGACTTGTTGCTTCCACCAGGTTACTGTCCGACTGAACTATGAACGAATTACGCGATTGAATTGAGGATTGTCATTTCTAATAATTATGAAATGATGTGAAATATATTTTTACTGCAGGATAAGTGAGGGGTTCTAGCATGCAATATCACCTGTGTTCAGTATTCAGAGTGCTGAACATTTTAACAAGAGCATTGACTGTTGGAAACGCTGGATTCAGAAAATAGACATTTTACAGAATCCTCACTTCCCCGACAGGTGATTGACATACATTGGTGTCAAAGTGGTATGCTTATAGTGTGTTTTTAAATAAATAAAGATTGTAATGAAAATGCGGCACAGAAAAGATGTATGAAACTGATGTGTTAGTATCCATAAGTGCTTTGATTAACACTAACATAAAAAATAAAACAGATGTGGATTAACACTATGGACAGAAAGAGGGGCTGCAAGGGAGAATATACAAACATAACAAAAAGCTCTCCTGTATAAATAATATTTCAAACAATTGCCAAATTACATATAATCATGTTCATTCAGTACTACTGGACACATTTGGAGCAGAGTCAGTCAGTCTCGCTGGCCATGTCCGCTTTGTTCCCCCCTCACTGGACGTGGTGGAGCCACGCCAATATCACCAACATCCTTGATGGCCTCAAGGATGTCCCCCTTTGTCAGGCAGATGTTATGGAGCATGGCACATGCGGTGATGACCGTGGGTACAAAGGTGTGGTCCACCTCCAGAGACTTGAAGAGCAGGCACGTCCTGGACCCTTTATGTGCCCAGCCAATGCGGCAGTAGCATTATCAATGCTTCCATGGAGCCATGGCTCAGACGGTAGACTACTATGAGGTCCTGGTCCCCATTAAAGTAAAGCTGGAGCACTGGCACAGTGGCATTTACTTGGGCATAATGCCCAGCTGGTGGATCGTCGACCTAAACAAGAATGAAAAACATGAAGTGTGTACATGCAGCCTACAGTTCACACAAGTTGATTGATTGATTAACACCAAACCACAGTAGCCAAATGTACGGTTTGTAGTCCTACATGCAGGTAAATGACATTACACAGGGGTAGGTCCGTACATTGATAGGAACTAGGAAGTACAACACTATGAGCTAAAATAAGGAGAGCACTCCATGCAATTTGAATTATCATTTTCATTTAGGTGTCTTATCTACTACCTAGCTAGCTGAACAAATAAAAGATTGCATAGGAGACATCGGTATCAGTGAGAATAGCTGTCAAATTAATTTAATTGGCTACAATACTTCACATGGTTGAGTTTGTTTTACATAATCTTTTCCATGAGGGGCGAAAGAGTTATGTAGCTACTGTGTACGGACCTACCCCTGCGTAATGTAATATAGCTAGCTAGCTACATGCAATCTGATAGGAGTTTTGTGCAATGACTGTTTAAAAAACTTGCCATCGCAAGATTAGCGTGGGGTTAACTTTACAACCTAAATAAACTCAAAACTCGGTTGTTTTAATTAAATTTACCATGAATCCACTTCTTAAAGATAATGTGCAATTTTGGCCACTTGTTCTAAAAGTGGCGCTGATGAGCCGACACACAAAAATCGCCGTGTTATGTAGCACCAAAGAAGAAGAAGAAGTTTATTTTACGAATCGCAAATTAAGCGAGCGTGAATCGACACGGTGAAAAACAGCGGAATATTTCTCTCAAAATTCTGTCCGTAAATCCAAGCAGATCAAGCGTGTCCTTCGATCGGCAAATGTAGATTCGCCAGTTCGCAAGCCAAGCTTTTGATTTGTACATGTGAACATTGGAAACATATCTGTAAATGTTATTTGCATTTGTGAATATAATTTTTGCATTCATCCAAATGATGATTTACGAAACACAAGTTGAGAGGTGTTTGTGTGTGGATGGAAAACACATACTCGTGGATTATTTTTACGAAACACAAATTGAGAGGTGTGTGTGTGTGGATGGTAAATACAATTGTGGATTATAACTACGAACACAAATTGAGAGAGGTGTGCGTGTGGATGGTAAATACAATTGTGGATTAAACTTTTGTGCTTGTTTATTTTTGATAGAAATCTACCTCCATAGAAGGTTGTCTGATTTGCTGGCAAAACGCGCTACCCTCGGTGTTGCGCTTTCAAAATAAAAGTTTAAAATTGACAGTTTTTTTCTCCCACGCGGTATAATTTTTGCGTGGGACAAATCCAACTGTTTCCAATATTGGGGGGCACCGTCCCACCCAGTTCCTTCGCCAATGCTTTCAGGTACCACTGCTCGCTCACTTCCACAGGACACGCACAAGGAGAAGAGTGTTGCCCCGCCAGTTCGTCTCACCGGCTATGTCCGCTTCCTTCCCACCTCACTGGACGTTGTGGAGCCGCACCAATATTGCTGACATCCTAGATGGGCTGAAGGATGTACCCCGCTGTTAAGCAGACATTATGGAACAGAGCACAAGCGGTGATGACTGTGGGAGCAAAGGTGTGGTCCCCCGCATTTGGGAATGGCAGAGTATGGCTCTTGCAATACCCTAGCCTTTGGTTTCAAAGGCGATTCGGGCGCCGCTTCTCTGCTGTCCTGCTACTCTGCCTGGAGAGGGAGAGTGCACCTTCCCGATCCCCCGTCCCAGTAAAAGTCAGGCAAAACACGAGCAATAGTTTACGGCTTACCCATTATGCTACTACTATGCACTTTCGCCGGCACGTTAACCTATTTTGCTAACGCTAGCTAACTGTTAGTTGACCCGCAACTAGCTAGCTAGCAGACAGCAAAAATGAGACCTGAAAATCTTGCTTTAAAAAACTTTATTGTGTAATTAATTAACATTAGTCTAATGTGGAAATGTTTTTTTTTATTGCTGCAAAAAGGGAATAGGAAAAATGAGTTACGACTACATATGATATCCAGCTAGAAAGTGCAGACTAATGTCTGAAATTAACTAGTTTTTTGCTCATTTCAAGAATGTTTGTCAACCAAGCTAATCATACATTGTTTAGTATGTTTTACAACATTAGATAGCTAAATGATAATCGATATTAATTTACAACTAATGATAGATAATTTTTAGTATTGTGGCGATCCGGGGCGATTACGAGTGATGTAAATAATGTGTACATAGAATTGTTGTGTGTGTATGCTTATGCCGTGCGGACCAGTGCACGAGTGATGGGTGATGTAGCTGCATTACCAGAGCGTGTTCGAACGCATTTGATGCTTGTACAGTAACATTGGCGGTTAGCATTCAAATATAACCTCCCGCCAGAACGGCGACTACTGTGGTAAACAAGTTGTATAAAGTCCCGCTAAATGTGGCGGCATGAGCTCAACCAGGTCCGCTCTAAGGATGTTAGAGCGGAGTCAACGATTGTTTTGAGTGTGACCGAATTGATGTAGTGTGATTGGTTAAGGTGAGCTGCATGGCACCTATTAGAGGTCGCCTTTGTTAGCTAGCTCATTTGCATAAGCCAGGCTATAAAGCTGGCTACAGTTCAGCGCGCGTTGTCTAGTTCTGCCTGTAACTTGTGAAGTGAAGTAATAAGAAGATTGAGCTCTTGCAAATAAACTGATCTGAACTGAAACCTGACTCCGACTCCATGGCTCGCCACATTGGTGTCAGAGTGGGATGGCTGCGGGGACGATCTGGGAACAGATCCGCAAATTGGAACGTCAGGTGACCAAGCAGATGGACGTTATCGCAGGAGCGTCTGCAAAGCGGCCCAAGAGTAGACCCGGGGGGCTCCCCGAAGGAGCCAGCGCAGCAAAACCGGAGCGAGGAATGCCGATTGGAGACCAGGCGGAGGTGCCCGCGCTGGTGACTGACCCCGCGGCCGGGAACGGAGCGCAAGTAGGTCGGCTGGAAGCCAACGAGGACGCCCCTGCTTCCAGGCCGAGCCAAACGGCGGTGCTGGTGCAGCGACCGACCACACCGTTAAAGGCGGTGATCAAGCTACCCCGCTACACGGGAAAGGGTGAGCTAGAGTCGTACCAAAGCCAGGTACGATTCGCGGCTAGCTACAACGGCTGAGACGAGGGCCAGACAGCCACCCACTTAGCATTAGCCCTGGAGGGCGAGGCCTGCCAGGTGCTTTTAGACCTGGACAGCGCTGAACCACTGACGTTGCCGGCACTGATGACAGCGCTGGAGCGCCGGTTCGGACAGCGGCAATTTCTGGAGGTGAGCCGGGAGAAGCTAACTACGCGACGGCGGACCGGAGCAGAGAGCCTCAGCGTCCTCGCCGCCGACATCAGGCTGTTAGCTCGCCGCGGCTACCCCCAACTCGACAACGCAGGCCAGCAGGAGCTAGCCTGCCAGACCTTCATGCAGGCCCTCACTCCGGAGCGCCTACAACAACAGGTCCGCATCGCCAAACCAGCGTCCCTGGACGCAGCGCTTCGCGAGGCCGAGCGACTGGAGCTCATTCTGGGCACCACACCCAACGGGACCCCGGCTAACAAGCCCCGGGTCCGAGCTGCCGACTGCGAGGACGGCGAGGAGGTGAGATGGGTCCAGCGGAACCCAGCTCGACCGCGGCAGCGACAGGAACGGGAGCGACGCTGCTTCCGGTGCGACGAACCGGGGCATTTCGCCCGCGACTGTACCGCCCCTGCACCAAAAGCGAGAGCCCCACAGCCGACGGGAAACGACGACGGGACGGCTGAGTGAGGAGACCACCGTCCCATGCCATACCCCTCCTCAACCAGGCCTGGCCCCAAGCCAGCGTTCGCGCGCCCAGCCTGCCCATCCTAGCGAAAATTCCAAGAGCAAAAGTTCCGTTTGATGCTCTTTTAAGAGCAGAGGAACAGGTCCACGGGACCGAGCCCCGTATTGGCAGGCTGGGAACGAAGACCGGGCTGTACTTGCCTTGCAGTTTGGACGGACAAGCCTGCTGGGCGCTGGTCGACACCGGAGCCACTATCTCCCTGGTAAGGCCGGGGGTACTTCGGGGTACTAGCGGGCTGCTTTCGGGTGCATGGAACCCTACCTCTACCCAGCTAACCTCCGTCACTGGGCAGAAGATGGGCATGCGTGGTAGTAAACAATTACAAGTGTGTGCGGGGGCCCAGCGAGTGAAACACGAGTTTTGGTTAGCAGATATAAAGGACGAATGCATTATCGGTTTAGATTTATTAGCCTTGTGGGGAGCTAGCATAAATGTGATAACCGAAACTATAACTATTGGTACCGAAACGCTGGGCCTCCAATCAAATTATGAATTAAAAGCGGCCCGCCGAACTAAATGCCCTGGGGTGCCCCCCAAACACTGTCGCCCCAGTTCTGTGCTTGCTATGACCACCGCTGATTCGCCGCTTGTTACCGTGGTACCACCTCAGGTTACAGTACCACCGCAGACGGGCGGGCTAGCCTCAGCTACCCAGCCCTCTGCGGAGGTGCTGCAAGCCGTCCAAGCATTATGGACGCGCAGCAGCAAAGGGCTCACACCGCAGCAGAGCCAGCAGCTTAAAGCCCTGCTTGTCCGTTACACTCACCTATTCGCTGTGCGGGACGAAGAATGCACACAGACCGAACTGGTTCAACACCAGATTGATACTGGTTCGGCTGTGCCCATTCGGTTACGTCCGCACAGGCTGTCTCTAGCCAAGCGAGAGGTGGCGGAGGACAAGATAAGGGAGATGGCAGCTGCGGGCATTATCGAGCCTTCTGAAAGCCCATGGGCGGCCCCTGCTGTCCTGGTTAAAAAAAAGGACGGGGAGTGGCGTTTTTGTGTAGATTATAGGCGTCTCAATCAGATCACAAAAAAAGACGCCTATCCACTTCCCCGCATTGACGAGGCCTTAGACCATATCGCGGGGTCCAGTTGGTTCAGCTCGCTGGACCTCCGCAGTGGCTATTGGCAGGTGAGGCTGTCCCCGGAAGCGAGGGAAAAATCAGCTTTCACCATAGGGCAAGGGTTGTGGCAGTTCCGGGTCATGCCGTTCGGGCTCTGTAACGCCCCTGCCACTTTTGAGCGACTGATGGAGCGGGTGCTGTCGTCCGTCCCGCGGAGTTCCTGTGTCGTGTATTTAGACGACCTCCTAGTACACGCCAGCGACTTCGAGCAAGCCCTCGCTCATCTAAACGACGTGCTTACTGAGATTGGCCGGGCTGGGTTACGGCTCAATCCCAAGAAGTGTCAGCTGCTCCGGAGGGAGACAGCTTTCTTGGGGCACGTCGTTAGTGGGCAGGGTGTAGCCACTGACCCAGCTAAGGTGGCTTCTGTGCGGGAATGGCCGACGCCTAGCAATGTGGGTGAGCTGCGGAGCTTCTTGGGGCTAGTGTCGTACTATAGACGCTTTGTCTTGAGTTTCGCCACCCTGGCTAGTCCGCTTCATCGTTTGACCAATAAAGGTCAACCGTTCGAGTGGACAGGGGACTGCCAGAATGCTTTTGACCAGTTGAGAGACGCCCTAACGGCGGCTCCCATTCTAGCATATCCGGACGTCGCGCGACCATTCATCGTCGACACGGATGCTAGCAATGTCGGAGTCGGGGCCGTGCTCTCTCAGGTGGGACCAGACGGGGAGCGAGCGGTAGCCTACTACAGTAGCGCGCTGAGCAGGGCAGAACGCAACTATTGCGTGACTCGGCGCGAGCTGTTAGCGGTGGTCAAAGCGGTTCGCCATTTTCGCCCTTACCTGCAAGGCAGCCATTTCCTCATTAGAACAGATCACGCGTCACTAACCTGGCTTTTAAATTTTAAAGATCCGGAAGGCCAGGTGGCCCGCTGGCTCGAGCTGTTGCAGGAGTACGATTTCCAGATTCAGCACAGGCCCGGAAAGCTGCATGGTAATGCAGATGCGCTTTCCCGGAGGCCCTGTGCAGAGCTGGACTGCCGACCTTGCACTAAAGCCGAGCAGCGAGAGCAGGTGACGGAGATAGCATGCCCGGTTCAGACTGTAGAGAGTGAGGTTGGATGGCTGCCTCTTAGCCAGCAGGACCTGCGCCTAGCGCAAGAGGGCGACGGCGAGCTGCAGCAGGTGCAGAGCTGGATCGCGGCGGGGACACGGCCTGCCTGGGGGGAAGTGTCGGCCAGTAGCCCGGCCTTGAAGGCTTACGTGAGTCAGTGGGGGAGCCTGACGTCGCAGGGTGGGCTGCTCTATAGGCGGTGGCAGGCCCCCGGGTCCGACCAGGACCTCCTCCAGCTGCTGGTGCCCCGTGCGCTCCGCCCCCAGGTACTTGGACTGGTACATGGCTCTGTGGGGGCGGGGCACTTTGGCATCAGCAAGACTTTGCATCGACTGCGGAGGAGGTTCTACTGGCCCGCCTGCCGCCGGGACGTGGAGCTGCACGTCCGTTGCTGCGAAGCCTGCACGGCCAAGAAGGGGCCGACGCAGCGGTCGCAGGCCCCCCTCCAGCGGTACGTCGTGGGGGCTCCGATGGAACGGGTCGGGGTGGACATCTTAGGGCCTTTCCCCGTCACCGAGTCCGGCAACCGCTACGTGCTCGTGGCCATGGACTACTTTACCAAGTGGCCCGAGGCGTACGCAGTGCCAGACCAATCGGCGGACACGACGGCGGAAAGGCTCGTGACAGAGATGTTCGCCCGGTTCGGAGCCCCCGAGGAGCTACACAGCGACCAGGGGCGAAATTTTGAGTCGCGGGTGCTGGCGGCTGTGTGTAAGCGGCTGGGAGTGGCCAAGACCCGCACTACGGCGTTGCACCCCCAGAGCGATGGACTTGTTGAACGTTTTAATAAGACACTGGCCACCCAGTTAGCCATTCTAGCCAGCCAGCACCAGCGGGACTGGGACAGCCATTTGCCCCTGGTCCTGTGGGCGTACCGCTTCGCCGTGCAGGAAAGCAGTCAGTGCTCCCCCGCTGCGCTCATGTTCGGGCGCGAGCTGAGAACGCCCGTCGACTTGGTGTTCGGAGCTCCGCCCGGACCAACGGAGCACCACCAGTCAGAGGCCGGGTATGCACGGGCTTTGATCGAGCGTCTGGAGACCGCCCACAGCTTTACCCGCCAGGCCCAATCCACCGCGAGTTTTAAGCAAAAGCGAGCGTATGATGTGCGCTGTCGGGGACAGCCCTTCACCAACGGAGACGAGGTCTGGATCTACTGTCCGATTCGTAAGAAGGGTCTGTCCCCGAAATTGCAATCGCATTGGCGGGGCCCTGGTGAAGTGGTGGGCCGACTTAGCGAGGTGGTCTATCGAGTGCGCATGCCCGGCCGGAGGAAACTGGTGGTGCTTCACCAGGATCGTTTAGCTCCTTACCGGCCGCTGCTGGATGGTGTTGATGAGGGGATGGGCGTCGGCGAGGATCAGCCCGCTTTACGTGCGCCCACCCCTCCTTCACCAGAAAGCCCAGCAGCGGCTGAGGGCCCGAATCGCCCTTCTCGCCAACGGAGAACCCCTGCCCGTTTCCGGGACTTTGTACGTGAGTGCGGACAGTTTAAGGGGTCGCAGGGGACTGCTGACCCCTTAGGTGGGGGCAATGTGGCGATCCAGGGCGATTACGAGTGATGTAAATAATGTGTACATAGAATTGTTGTGTGTGTATGCTTATGCCGTGCGGACCAGTGCACGAGTGATGGGTGATGTAGCTGCATTACCAGAGCGTGTTCGAACGCATTTGATGCTTGTACAGTAACATTGGCGGTTAGCATTCAAATATAACCTCCCGCCAGAACGGCGACTACTGTGGTAAACAAGTTGTATAAAGTCCCGCTAAATGTGGCGGCATGAGCTCAACCAGGTCTGCTCTAAGGATGTTAGAGCGGAGTCAACGATTGTTTTGAGTGTGACCGAATTGATGTAGTGTGATTGGTTAAGGTGAGCTGCATGGCACCTATTAGAGGTCGCCTTTGTTAGCTAGCTCATTTGCATAAGCCAGGCTATAAAGCTGGCTACAGTTCAGCGCGCGTTGTCTAGTTCTGCCTGTAACTTGTGAAGTGAAGTAATAAGAAGATTGAGCTCTTGCAAATAAACTGATCTGAACTGAAACCTGACTCCGACTCCATGGCTCGCCACAGTATAATCTTTTGTTAGAAGTCACCAAAATCTACTATTTAAAAGGCGTTTTTTAAAAATCGCTCGAGCCGAGATGGAGCCAATGTAATCTTGATATCTTGCATGCATGCTTGTGTGTGCCCCTGTGTATTACAGACAGGAGAATGTATGCGCGTTGTGCACATGCCTATGTAGACGCACTTATATTGCGAATAGAAATACCTCCGACATGACTTTAGACCAGTTTTGTGGTGGTTTTAGCGCAAGCACTTTCTGCTGGCTCAAGATAGAAATACGCCAAAAATTATCCTGGCCACACCTCATCTTAAAACCAACTTGGGCATAATGCCCAGCTGGTGCATCGTCGACCTAAACAAGAATGAAAAATGTGCGCTATGGGCACGAGTGCACTTGGTAGTTAAACAACGTGGGCGCTATAATGACCCCTGCACCGGGTGTCAGATAGCAAAGACACTTGCATTTGGGTTAGCGCCGGGTGTAAGATAGGGCCCAGTATCTGACTAATGATCCTATATGCTTTTACATTAAGGATGGCTCCCCATATAAAACTAATGTACTGATTGTGGTAATGTGGTAATGATTATGTAAACATTGTCTTTCATCTTATTAATTATTTCTGCAGATATGTATAAAACCTGGCATCATTCTCCACATCTACAAGGTAGGTGACTGCTAATTTTTAAGGAAACAATATATTACTTGAAAATAAGCCTTAAATGACAGCATTTGTTACTTAGGGCCCTGTCCCCATGTCTACAAAGAAAGCACAAAAAATAAGCCTCCATGAAAATGGTTCTAGAAATGTTATTTTTATTTATTTATTTATGTATGTATTTTACACAATAGCTAGTGGGTTTAGTGACTATTAAAGTTGTACTTGTTTACTTGTAATCGTTTCCTTTTATTTTATACTGTCATGGTACAGGTTAATTCACCCATAAATTATAATGAATGTACATGTGTTAGAAATTCATGTCTAGCTGATCCAATATGCATTTTTTCCAAATGTATTTTCTCTGCAGTTAATGCATAAGCCAATGTTTACATGATACTTATATAACTAATATTTCACAGGTGTAAAAGTATTATGTACAGATCATGCAATGCTGCGCCTCTTGAAGCAACCTGGGTCTCGTAGCGACTTCAATACTGGTCTTTCAGACTTTCTTGATCATGGTTTTCCAGTGATGTAGATCAAACATCTTTATCTGTCAAGGCCCAATACTGAGCCAGAGGTGTCTTCTGTGGAGCACTCAGTTATCACTAATCAGAATACACTCAGGGCTGACATTTTCAAAAATTTCTGAAGTGGGGGAGGGTTGCTTGGTGCTCTTGAAGTTAATGCTGAATATGTATAAATTCCATCCTCTGAAGGCTTGAATTAATTTCCCTTGATTCTGGCTTTTGTTTCAGATTTTTTTCTTTACTTTTTATTGTATTATTCAACCATGAAGCCTTTTAATGATGAGTTCTCAGGAGTGAAAACATAGTGTGTGCGTGTGTGTGCGTGCGTGCATGTGTGCGTGTATGCATGTGTCCACTATAGTTTCAAAGTAATTGAAAAAAGATTCCTGGCCCATAATAAAAACCAAAATAAATACAGTGAGCACCATGGACATTGACACATTTTTGTTATTTTGGTTCTTTACTCTAGCAATTTGAGTTTGAAAGGAGTGCAGTGCAGATTGTCAGCTTTCATTTGAGGGTATATTCATCCATATCGGATGAACCGTTTAGAAAGTATAAAACCTTTTGTACATAGTCCCCCCCCCCCCCCATTTTCGTGCATCAAAAAATATTGGACAGTTTAACATAATGTATGATGTCACGTGATGCTGTAATGGCGACATGTAGTCCAGCTGTCTCTCGTGTTCGTGTTTGTTAATTTGAATGTTTTGTTGTGTCTGGCTTTTTTTTTTTTTTCCAAGCGCTGTGTGTCTATTGTGGGACGGGGAAGCGGGCTGGAGATTTGTCAGGGCACTCCTGCTGCTCGTTTTTATAATCTTGACGAATTGTCTAGCCGGGAAATTTGTTTTTTTAAAAATATTTAGTTGCATATCCTTTGCATGCCATGACTTCCTGATGTCTGACCCAACAATATCAAAAGACGCTTGATGTGTTTTTTCTGGTACTCTTACAAGCGATACTATAACTTTTTTGCATTTGAATGGATCTCTATGGGAATTGGGGGTGGGACTAGATTTAGCTGTAACTTATGCTGGAACAGTATGGAATACATGGTTGGCTAAATGGCTGTAAGACATAAAGGGTCTGCGATATCAAACGAGCCTCAAACC
Source organism: Ilyophis sp. 1 JC-2022 (assembly GCA_022702515.1). Lineage (NCBI taxonomy): Eukaryota > Metazoa > Chordata > Actinopteri > Anguilliformes > Synaphobranchidae > Ilyophis > Ilyophis sp. 1 JC-2022. The sequence continues at coordinate 107,371,560 of CM040403.1, forward strand.
ATCACTCTGCTGCCAGATATGCAGTAGATGTGGATGGATCACTTGAAGGGTTGTTTCTCCTGACACATTTTCCTACTGAACTCTATGGAAAAATAAGTCAGAATAAGAAACCCTTCAAGTTATCCATCCATATCTACTGCATATCTGGCAGCAGAGTGATGATTTGAGGCTTGTTTGATACCGCAGACCCTTTATGACTTACAGCTATTTAGCCAACCATGGGTTCCATACTATTTCTGTGTAATTTACAGCTTAATCTAGTCTCAGCCCCCAATTCCCGTAGAGATACATTCAAATGCAGGGAGGATATAGTATCGCTTGTAGGAGTAGGCCTACCAGAAAATAAGATATCAAGAGTCTTTTGATATTGTTGTGTCTCAGACATCAGGAAGTCATGGCATGCAAAGGATATGCAACCACATATTAAAAATGATGACTTTATTCTACATTATGTTAAACTGTTCAATATTTTTTGATGCCTGAAAATGGGGGGGACTATGTACAAAAGGTTCTATCATTTCTAAACGGTTCATCCGATATGGATGAAAATACCCTCAAATTAAAGCTGACAGTCTGCACTTCAACCTCATTGTCATTGTATCCTTTCAAACTCAAAGTGCTAGAGTACAGAACCAAAATAACAAAACATGTGTCACTGTCCAATGAATTATGGTGCTCACTGTATATTGGTACAGAACATTTTTATTTATTCATTGAGGAGATATTTTTCATAGTAACCATTATAAAATTTGTGTAACAATCACAATCTCATTTCATATCATTTATTGTTTCTCATCCTCTGGAAAAGTATGCCGTCGCCAGGGTTACCACTGTGCCAACTCATGTGCTAAGCATGTTTATGTAATACAATGGGCCCCAAGGAAAACATGTGACCTCATGCTGCACAAAGCTGCAGAGTACACACTTTAGTAAAGCTCTATTGTGTATATGTTATATTTTGGGGGAAATGGCACTGGGCTGATAAGCAGCACAAATGCAGGCACATTTAAATAGGCTAAAACTATGAAGATATGATTTTAAAAAATTTCCGCCAGCTTTAAAATGCTCTTAAATCACTATGGATGAGATATTTGGAGTTATACTGTATAAGGTATATTGTATGTTTACATTTTTTGTATTCCTGAATTTAACTGCACCAACTACATTTGACCAACATTTTAAGAAATGCTGCAGAGATCTCTGTGTTATTGTCGATTAGGCATACCAATAGCAAAACTATCCTTTATAATATATTATTAGCCGTTTTGATTCAAATATACACATGTGTTACAGACCCAAGCCCCATACAGAGCATAATAGTCAGAGCATAGAATATACTGACAAAGCTTTTTCTGCTTAAAATGGGCCAGCCGCTATACCACTAGATTTGGTACACCTGGTTAAAAGTGGTTTGAAATACAAATTTCTATTGTAGCAGACAGTAACTATAGTATCTGTACATTTGATTTCATACTGTGTGAAATCATATCACACCCATTATGTTACTGTAAACTCCAATGTATTTGCTGGATTCAGAGTAAGCCACTGCTAAAGCTTTGTCAAGCTGTGTATGAGCAGATTATGTGGTTTAGAAACATTCACAAGTATACATGGTGCCTGAGACTCATGAATGAAGGACCAATCTTGTGCTCACATGTTCAGCCCATCTAATATCACGTATCAATCAAATCCACTGTATTGGCGATTCCATATTTCTATCTGGACATTTTATGGCTTTTTAAATGTGGTCACTCACAACTAGTACTACTCATTTCCAGTTGTTAAACATAATTATTTTCAAGCGGGAATATATGCATATACAGGTGCAGCTCAAAAAATTAGAATATCGTGAAAAAGTTCAATATATTTTGTCACTCATTTCAGAAAGTGAAACTCATATATTATATAGATTCATTACACATAGAGTGAAATATTTCAAGCCTTTATTTCTTGTAATTTTGATGATTATGGCTTACAGCTAATGAAACCAAAAATTCAGTGTCTCAGAAAATTAGAATATTTTGCTTTAACATATTTTTAAAGTATCATATTTAATATTTGGTCGCATATCCTTTGCATGCTGTTACTTCCTGAAGTCTGTGACCAATCAACATCAAAAGACTCTCGATATCTTATTTTCAGGTACTGTTACAAGCGATACTATAACCTCTCTGCATTTGAACTGATCTCTATGAGAATTGGGGGGTGAGACTAGATTCAGCTGTAAATTACACTGGTACAGTATGGAACACATGGCTGGCTAAATGGCTGTAAGTCATCAAGGGTCTGAGCTATCGAACAAGCCCCAAACCATCACTCTGTTGCCAGATATGGAGTAGATGTGGATGGATCACTGCAAGGGTTATTTCTCCTGACTCATTTTCCTATAGAACTCTATGGGGGAAAAAGTCAGGAGAAACAACCCTTAAAGGGATCCATCCACATCTACTCCATATCTGGCCGCAGAGTGATGGTTTGGGGCTCGTTTGATACCTTAGACCCTTGATGACGTACAGCCATGTGTTCCATACTGTACCAGCGTAATTTACAGCTGAATCTAGTCTTACCCCCCAATTCTCATAGAGATCAGTTCAAATGCAGAGAGGTTATAGTATCGCTTGTAACAGTACCTGAAAATAAGATATTGAGAGTCTTTTGATGTTGATTGGTCACAGACTTCAGGAAGTAACAGCATGCAAAGGATATGCGACCAAATATTAAATATGATACTTTAAAAATATGTTAAAGCAAAAATATTCTAATTTTCTGAGACACTGAATTTTGGGTTTCATTAGCTGTAAGCCATAATCATCAAAATTACAAGAAATAAAGGCTTGAAATATTTCACTATGTGTAATGAATCTATATTATATATGAGTTTCACTTTCAGAAATGAGTGACAAAAAATTAACTTTTTCACGATATTCAATTTTTTTTAGCTGCACCTGTATTATGTATTACATTAATAGCCACCAAAATCCTATCTAAATTTTTTAATTGAGATGTAGGTAGTTCATGTATTTTAAAAAGTGTTCCAAGGCGCAGTTATTACACCCACCATCATTGTATAACTTTCTTCTGAGAGCAGAAACTGTATAAACATTTGCTCCTAGTGTAGCCTACATAGTAAAATGTTCAGTGTTAAATAAACTCTTACAGTGTACATATGGTCCCAATTGGACTAATATTTACACTCTAATGAACATTGTTCTGTGTACCAAGCACAGTTTACTATTACATATATAACTTTCTTTAATTATATTTAAGTCACCCATGTTTACATTTTCATTACTATTAATCAGTTTACACTCTGTTTGGTTTGAATACATTAGGTTGAATCATCTATTTTAGTTTTGAAAATCAGTTCATTACACCTCGCTGGCACAAATAGAGTTAATATTTGCCATGATCTCAGCCATGTTGCGTGAACCATAGGATAGGGTTAGGATCATTCTTTAATCGATATTTTTAATTGCTCTTGTATTGTTGTATCAATGCCTACCAGCTTCAGCTGCTCCAACACCAGCTACTGGGAACAGGTTGCCTGGGAAACGGCCGCATGGCAACAGGATCAGAGCCTGGGGGTTGTCTGCTGCTCGGTCTGCTCTCATTTTACATCACATTTCCTCACTAGATGGTGTGCAAGCCACTGGAGAGTAGAGTTCTTCATACAGTGCCGCTCTGACAAAACAAATCTGGAAAACTCTGGAACGCCATTTATTCAGGTTTTCAGGGAGACAAGAGCTGGAATAAGAGCTTTACTGAAGGTGTTTCTTGTCGACAGCGAGGGAAATATCGTAGCTGTGATGGACACAATGATTGCGGTGCAGGATGCGTCTGTCTCCGGTCAGTGGTTTACCGCTATAATTCTCAGTCTCTTCTGCTTTCTGCCGTCCTGTTTGCCTGCTGGACAAACTGTGGACTATCCCTGGCTGGGAATGGAAAATGTGGTCAGCAGACAAGGGGACACCGCTCTCCTGAGGTAGGAAAAACAAACCAAACTACCTAGCTAACTAGTTAATGTTGACGTCGTCTTCAGTCTCACGCGAAAGTAACCGATAGCCTACATCACATACGCACATCAAAAGATGTTGTTTGAACTGCTGGTCCAAGGCTAGCATATGAAAGAGATTATATGATAGCGGTATTCTCCTCAAAACATGTTACGTTTTTAATATATATATCTTCCATCACTCGCTATGCTGCTCTTAACTGGGTCATCTTATGCACGCACAAATAAGCGGTCCGGTCCAACGCTGCATTCTGACAGCCAGCGGAATACTTCTGTAGGCTACTTCAGGTCTCTGTACTTTTGGTTTCTCTGCCCTACTCTATCGCGGTTTAAAAGCTGCGTATGTAAGTTGTGTAATTCATTGAAATTGCGATTTTTTAGACAAAATATCTGTAGGTTTCAGCCTTTTCTCAAACGGATAGATACACATGGTTCAGCTATTTTAGTTTTGTTTTCTTCCGATACCTAGCCTATACTCGTCACGGATATGGAAATTTTAAGGGTTTGCAGAGTGTAAGATGTCCATCTAAACACACACACATATAGCTGTGTGTGTGTGTGTGTGTTTTGGACATAGCTATAGCTAGTTACAGATGTAGCCTACTTGTAAAACGTAGATTACTGAGATCCAAGCGAGGCGAATATTTGTTAAATGATGAATAAAGTTGTCTTCTAAGAAGTTGGCATATTTAAATTGTGTTCAGGTCAAACGGAACTGAAGAAAATTGTGACGTTTGAAGAAACTGCATATTCTGCTTTTTAAATACAAGTTTTTTAAATATAACTTGTATACTCTTCAATGAGATTTCGTTTGTTTAAATATTGATTTAAAGCTAAGGAGGATACACATTGCATGCATATGCTCCTTCTCCATAATCTTGGCGGGGGCATGGTCAGACTCTTCAAATAGACTGCCAGAACTGGCATTTTTTTCAAGTAGAAATAGTGATTTTAAAGACAACATAATTTGGTTTGATAAATTAATTTATGTAAGGAGTAATTCCATGGTCTATATGTTTTTTTTTTTTCTTCACTGAATTGTCAGCCCCAAGTATTTTATTTTATTTAGGACGTTAGGAACAGCAATTATATGTAGGTGTGTCAAAATGGCTTGTTATTTATTGTAATGTCAAATATAGTTCAATGCTAAAAGGATCTGTCAAAAACAGTTTTAATACATTTGCATATGTGTCATTAGATAGGGTTGTTGCTACAGTAGCTAATTGGTGGAGTGGAAAATGGTCAGTACTGGGGTTGATCATTTGAATATAAAGCTACTATGTAGTGTGGTTCAGGGAGGGGGCTGTAAAAGGCTGAATTTCCTCGGATTCTCATTTTCATCCTGCTGGTTGCAGTGATGAGTTCTGTTTTATTGTGTCATTAATAGTTTATGGGGCTCCTCGAAATTACCTTAGCAACAGTGATAGGGAACATACTCTTATTTGCCATATTTCTTGTATGCCTGAAGGCAGTTGTGTCACACAGCCTTATGTTTCATATGATGTCTGAAAAGTTCCTTGGTATCTTATCAGTGTTGCAGACATAATTTTATCATTGGTTGTTCATTGGGTTTAATCGTGACCTGAGACCCGTGATATCCAAGCGTCTTGAAGTACACTCCTGTAAAGGACACCACCCCATGTTATGGTCACAATCTCAATCCATTCCTTTAGTAATGGACATCAAGAGTGGCCTATAGGGGCAGCATTTACCATTTTAGCCTGTTAGTGAGTAATTACTGTTTCGATTAGAATTCTTGCTTAAATGGACATTTTCCTCATTCAATGAAACATTATTTTATGATTCTGCTATGAAAAATCTGAAGTCGTACACCCTATTTTATACTGAAAATCTATTTAAGCTGCTATAGTTTTCCCAGCATTGCATCGGATGACAACCTTTGGTTCTTACAGCTAGGCTGAAGAAGGTTCATCTTGCACATTTCAATTTATTTAGTTTTTATTTAGAAACAATATCCATCACAGTGAAACCAACTCTTTAGTACCTCTGTGCCTTGTGAGGGCACATAGTTGTCAAATTGTTGGTTTCACTAGAGTGTGTTGCAATTTTATAAATAAAGATTGATAAATGGAGAACAGCATTTACCATGAAAGGAATGCCATTTCTCTTTTTCCCTGGCATTTCCTTTGGCAGTGCTCTCTGAGGTTAAAGTCAGAGTTTAAAGTCTTGAAAATATGATTTGTAGACTATAACCAAAATATGTGCTGCCTTGGTCCTGGTTTAAACCTTTGTTTTTCAAATCCGTCATTGTTTTGAAGTAAAAAATGCCCAAAACAATTGATGGCAAGCAGCAATATACTGTGTGAAGATGAAACACAAACCTAAAATTCTGATGATTTCAGAGGCCTGCAATTATCCACACCTGTCATGTCGATTACAAAGATCCTGATATGAACAGTCACTCTGCCCTGTGTTCATTTTCCCACCCTTTTCTCCAAGTCTGCAATGTGCCATTACTCTGGATTTGTTGTCTCCAATCCAGCAGATGTATGCTCTGCATCAGGTCAGAATCAATTAGACAGTTAATGGAAAGCAAAAGGAATTGTTAACATGTGCATCATCTTCATTTTAATCTTGTTTAATGATCTAAAAGCTTTCTCTTTTTTAATGGGGTCATTTTATTGCTAAAAACAAATTGCTTTCAAGTTGACTGAGGGTGATGTTAACATATGAACAACAGGGTATTGAATGATAATTCTGGTTTATGACCTGCATGGTATGTTACAAATACAGAGGGTGATTGAACAATTAATAATGCTATAGCAGTAATAAATAGTAGCATAACCCTGGACATCCCACGCTTAAGAACTCACTGAAAAATCTCCTTGATTAGGTTCAGCAGGTGACAGGAGGAATTGCATTTTGGATGTCAAGAAGAAACACTCCCCAATCATCAGTTGTCCTCATTGAACTGGAAGAGTAAACCTTAATGATAATTATTTAAGTATTGCAAAGTTGAATTTATTTGTATGAATTAATTAGGCCTATTTAAACTATAATAAGCATAATAATAATAATAATAATAATAATAATAATAATAATGAATATAAAAATAATATATACAAATTTTCACAATGATAGTCATTGATATTCATGTTATTATTCTGGGTAATGGAACCTTTAGTGCTTGGCCCTAGTAAAATTAATGATTGTGATAATGCCCTATAGGCTTCCATCAAATGACCAGGAATATTAAATGTCCAACAAGAGACATTGGATTGGATTGCAGTGTACATAACACTGCTTTATTTTTTTGTTAGAATGACTAAAAATCAACATTATTTTAGCTGCTAGATGGCTCATTCGGTTGTCGTGCATGGATGAATCTCACGGCCTTGGACCATGCTAGTGCTGACTGTGGCCAGTAGCTCAATAGGGCTACGTGCAATTGCCAATTGCCTTGCCCAGGATATGGGAGGATTCAGTCAGTTAAGGATGCATTTTTGATTGGCCATTCAAAATTGGGGTGGGAATTAAGAGAAGCTCAGCCCCACGTTGGGCACCAGATTTATAAAACATAAAAAGAAAAGATTATTTGAAATTAGATATTATATACTGGATTTAAAGTTTTAATAGTTAAGTATACATAATTATCAAATAAAGCATTACCAAGCATTTACTTTTGGTGCGTGTGTGTGTAGGTATGTACGTACGTGCACATTTGTTTTTGCGCTAGGCTGAATATGTATATGTTTACTTTGCTTTTGCCTTGCCAATCTTGAACTTCCATCTTATACATACACATTCATACACTCAGTCTCTTCCTCAAGATAATCCTTCACTGACAGGATATCTCTTTAATATCTTTTGATTTGCATCTTTAAAACTCAACCTTTCTAATACCGCATGCAGTACTGTACACTAGCTTTCTGGTGATGGCATAAAGTACACAACAACATAAGAATAGCTTAGTCTCATAACCTGTTGATGTCCCTTAAATACACATCACACAAAAAAACAGCAATGTTTTAAATGTTTGTCGGCTCTGTGATATTTCTCTGATGTTTTATTTTGTGTTATATACAGAATTTTGCTTCATTTTGACTCCAAGCCTTTGTAAAAATAATTTTGTAACCATTAAAATGGTGCAATTACGCAATTATTTAGATTTTTAAAAGTACACACCATGCTGTCTTCATGATTTCACGTGGACCCAGTTGAGGCGATGAACAGTGGGGGGCGTGGGGGACTGTGTGAGGTTTAAAATGTTCACTCTGGGATATACTCACTCACAACGACCCAGTTTAATTCAGTTATTTCTCATGATGAGAAGCTTTGGCTTAGAACAGCTCCAGAAGTAATGTGCAAGGTCAGTCCATTTGAACTTTTTGTCCTGCTGAAAATAAATTGAGCCATCTAAGTTCTGTCCATTCTCATGTCATATTAGCTAACTTACTATATCGATTTCAACTTACTTATTTGGAAATAATAATAAATATGAGAGCATAATATGCTAACTCTCTTGCGACTCATTTTGGCATTGGCATGCTCCAAGGAAAGGGCAGTCCAGTTATGATATATGGGAATCAGCCTAACTGTCTACATGCAAATCTGGTAATGTTACGTGCCAAAATCATAAAGGATAGAGAAAATTAACAACAGTGGCAGGAGTCTGTCTATAATAGACAGTTGGGAGCAATGGTTAGTTGATATGTTTCTATTGTTCAGGCTGCCACTTGGATGTGGCAACAGCCAAAATGTACATTTGTACACTATGCACTACCAAACTTCAGAGCTTGGTAGCTTGCTATTTGCCAGCTTTCTAGTTTTACACTTCATAGCATCTATATACGTAGATGGAAGATGATTTACATAATTGTGACTGTGCTTCAGATACATGTTTCAATGTATGTTTTTAAGTTTTTCATCTCACGATAATGAATCAGAGCTACAAGATGAGGTATCACTTGATGAGATTGAGTAAATATCTCTGGAGATATGACTGTTTGTTCATTGTGTTTTTGCACCGTTTTGATAAAACTGGCTTTAAAGATTTGTTGTGAATTTTGCCCTTTCTCATTATAAAATATACCCTCAATTTTATGAAATTTCTATATTTGTGTAACCCAATGCTTGCTATGATTTTGAATATGTTTGATTATAATACTGTTTAAACCATAAATTCATAAAAATATGAAAAAATACATACAGTACATAATGTTTAAGATTTTTTTAAACCCTGATTATTTTATTCTTCCACTTTCCTAATTATTTTGGTATGACTCCCCCATTATCATGTAACTCCAAAACATTGATAACGGCTCTCCCTATTGAAATATAACAATAATAGGTTGTTTTCAAAAGGTTTACGAGCCCAACGGTTGTATCTGTTGCAAAACCCACATTGCTGTAAGCTATGCAAATACTTTTTGAATTGTCATTGTTTTGTTTCACGGCAGGCTTTGAAGCCTCAATTAAAATGATTAATTGTTTTCTAAAAACATTACAAATTGTGTTCACAGTGCACATTAGCTAGCTTGTTTTCTGCTCTGTTCATCAGCTGTGTGCTTTGTGATGTTGTAGACAGTATTCATCTCTCTGGACTGCCCACTCCATGATTGACCCAGATTTTAATCAGACTTTTGCTGTTCCTCCCCTGATTGGCAACACTACATAATGCACTATGATCCATTGGTCATATTTGGAGATCCTATGAAGTAATGCCAACAACAAAAAAATACCATAAATTTATAAACAAGCTTTTGCAGTCTGATATGATTTTAGATTATTTTAGTCTTGGAAACTATATTCACAGTATGATTGATCAAACTTGCTAGCTAACTAACAAGTGATTGTTAGTTTGCTAGCTACCCATTCATTTATTTGTTTGCTTGTTTGTTTGGGTAGTAATAATTCCCAGTATGTGTATTTGTCCAGATTCCTGGATGTTCATAGAACATTATTTTTGTCACAAGGAACAAAGCAGGAATGGTTTTAAAATATTGTTTGGATTTGTAATTCATGTTTATTTATTTTTTTAGAATTGTAGACAGTCATTCCTGTAAATTTTATCAGGAATGTTCGCAATGTTAAACAAATCTGCCATTTCAATACTTTAATAACTTTAGAACTTTTTTGGAGCATAATTTTTTGGCACAATCTATTTGCACTTAGGGCCTGATTTACTAAGACGTTTAGCATGCAAAACCAAGAACGATAATGACTGGTCATGGTATTGGTTTTGCACCAGTCATTGGTTGTATTATTAAATTTGTTTTTATTATTAAATTAAACAGGTTTTGCACATGCTAAAAGTCTTAGCAAATCAGGCCTTAAATGCACATAGCAGGCCAAAACTATTAAGTGCAAATAGCAAGATGGTAGGAATTGCTGTAATGGAAATGGAAGTAATGGAAGTAAAAATAGCAGGCAGATACTATTCACATTAAGTGCAAGTAGCATAGCAGGCCAAAGCTATCACAGTGCATAGCCTATAGAAGGCTGATGCAAATAGTAATACAATTTAATTTATGCAATGCAATTTATGTGCGCTAAATGTTGATGGTAGGCAGATTTTATTCACACTAAGTATACCTGAGTTTGTGCCAAGAAAGCTATAAAAAGGAGTGTTCACTATGTCAGTGTTGTGTTGTTTGTGTTAATAATCTATCTATCTATCTATCTATCTATCTATCTATCTATCTATCTATCAAGGCTATAGACATTATATTATGTGTCCTACAATAATGAACATTAGTCTACTGTTCCCATTGTGTTCCAAAGTTTTTTTTAAACATTGAATTTCCACAGGGAAATGATTGAATTTCCACAAGTTGAAAATGAAAACTTTTTTCCAATTACAATGTGCAAAGCTGTATGATGTTGGACTCTCAGCAATCCACTGCAAAGCAACACAAGAAAGTTTAAAATAAAGAAACAGAAATCCAGTGTTTATTTTCAATATAACATAACATCATTTAATGACTAGAACAGGCCATTCAGCCCAACAATGCTCGCCATTTTTCTACCTCTAAAGTGTACCTAGTGCTCACTGTTCACCTACTAGATAGTATTTAGCACCGTATCAAGCCTGGTCTTGAAAACACCCAGGGCTCTATCTTACATTCTGCACTAAGCGGCGGTAACCCAAACGCAAGTGTCTTTGTTAGTTTCAGACTGACAGTTGTCATTTTACCGTCCAGCACTCACATTTTTTAAATAGCAAGTAAACATGCGCTGAACTGGGCGGGTTGGTCTTAAAATGAGGTGTGGTCAGGCAAATTCTTGGCGTATTACTATTTTGAGGCAGCAGAAATCGTTTGCGCTAAAACCACCACAAACCAGGGGGGTATACCACGAAGCAGGATTACTGAGTAAATATATTTTTATATCTATGGTGGGGAAAATATATAAGTAAATTTTAGGCCTATTCAATGTGATACAGGCCTCATTTTATCCCAATTTAGTAATTTGCATAGCTTCACAACTAGTCTTGTTTCGCTAGGTAGCTAATTCACAAGTTATAATGAGTAATAATAAAATTTAGCAGTTATTTCTCAACTTCTGCCTACGTATAGGCAACTTGATTCAGCCCAAGCTGCAGGTGCCAAAATGTCAACCGCCAATGTGGGTGTCGGCAGAGTTACTGTTAGACAGAACAGCTGTACGCTGTGGTAGCTGGAGTTAGTATGAATAGCACGTGCCACACAGGGCAGGTACTTGTAATTTTCGTTATTACTTCATAATTGTTTTTGGAATGTTCTCATTATAGTAATATCTCACTACCAAAAACAAACATTATCAAAATGTTCCACAATGTTATTTTTTATAATTACTTAAAATAAACTATCATTAAAAACACAAGAATTACTGGCGAGATACATACCACCAATATATTATAATATTTCTACTGCATTTCCTTCAATGACATTTTTTCTCAGTGCAGTTTTTTATTTTGCAGCAAACTCTTTCTTCACAAAATACTGTCCTTTAGTATTCTGAACAGTGGTGTTTTTGCACCCATGTACAAGAGTACACACATTGTCTATTTCTGAATTTCACTTTATTTACAAAATGGTGCTGTATGGTGGTGCATAATGGATTGCAATGCTGCTGTAATTAATTATTACTTTAACTGCAAATTCACAATTGTTCTGGTGCAGGGTGCATCCTAAGCTATGTTTGTTTTTTGGTTCCTAAAGGTTATACATGGTTAACCCCTGTACAGGATTATTCAGGTGTAATAATACAACCATTATACATGTGGAATTGCAAAGCTAGTTTAAATGTGCTTATGCATGCAAAAAGCTGGATTGATGAAAAAATTCTAAATTCTAGTTTAGATGATAAATGTTTTAAGTGGTGCAACTATTCACAGAAAAGCTGTACATCAGTTCAGAGCCTGGTGTTTCCAATGTTAAATGTCTGCATATTTACTGAAAGGGTAACGTTTGAAGGAAATATGAAGTGCAACTATCTTGTATTGCAGATGCAAAAGTATCCTCTTGAACTGTATCTCATACATTTTTGCTAGAAGAGTTGATATGTATTATGTCTTTCCACTTCATCAGAGAATATACTCTGGTGCAGAAAGGATGACATCAGTCCTGGCACGGGTGCCTGTTCCCCACAATGCCATCCAAACTGCTTGACAGCCGGAATAATGCCTGTCTGTAGCAGTATTATATAAATACCAGCTGTTCCATGCAATTGTCTCACATTCACTTTGCATCTGCAATAATTCTAATGCAATCTCACGGCAACTATTATGGTATTTTAATTTAAAATGAGAATGATGGGACTGATGCTTTGGCAAGGGCCTTTGGAGGTTTCCGCATGGCCCAGTCTATGGATAAGTCTATTAAACTGACACATTTGCCACTACCTTCAGTCCTGGAGGTCAAATGGAGCTCAGAACCAACATAATATTTCTCATGGTAATCTCAAGAGAGTAGATCCTGAAATTGGTTTTAACCTCACCAATATTTAGTCCCCTATTGTATTGGCTAGATATTTTTTTGTCTTGTTTAGCTTTCATTTTTCAGGATAAAATGCCTTGGACTCCATCACTCGCCTGTTCATATTAAAGCAAATGTTTCAGAGAAGTAATTCAACTAAATATATCTTTGTGATATTTCAGCCAGAACACAAAAGACACATTCTCAGTAGACATTCTTTTGGATGTCTAAATTATCTGAGTTCCACATTATATTGCATTTAGACTATATATTCTGTCTGTCTTCACCGCCTTATAGTTGAAAACCATTTATTTTCATATTTGTTTTTTTCTCAATTCTGTGCTCAAAAGAAGAAACCCATATACAGTATATTGTGCATATAAAGCCTACTATATGCGATATACTCCATATATAGTATGTATAGTGCTGGTTAAACAGACAGATGGGATTGCAACCTACTTTTAATTATTAGGGGAACATTTCAATTTAAGTAATTGGCTCATTAACTGTATTAAGTTTGTTTTGGATTGTACCCGTTGCATTGGGAAAAGGCTGGCTTGAAATAATAAATCACTGGCTTGAACCTAATGACTATGCTGTCTTAGTTTCTGTTAAGCTCTAACCTATAATTTTTTAGTTTAGCTTTCACTCAAAGTGTACAAGCCTACATAGAAAATAGGCTGTGACATCTGACTTGGTACCTCAAACGGAAATGGGGGTTTCTCTGTTTGGGAATCTGTTTGGTTTTGGTCTTCCATTTTTGGGAGCTGAGTGGAGATCTCAGGGAACAGTGTGTCCTGTGACCTGCCCTTGTCCGACACCTGGGAACTATCAGGATCCAGACGTTGGTAGGAGAGAACCTGCTTTCTTTTAGCCAAAGGGATCCAGAGCCACATCTCATTCTGTCACTGCTGATTAATTGGTGCAGTCCTCCTGCATGCTGTTGCCACTGGAGGATTAATGGGATTAGTATCTCCGTCAAAACATTCTTGTACCCGTATTTACTTATCTATTCTCCATCTTGCATACCTTTGGACAGATCAGAGAAAATAGTATAGATACGGTATGTTGACTTGACTTATGATGAATTCCTTTCATGCATTCAAGTTGCATTTCCCTAAACTACAGTACGGGCTTCAAGGAATTCCACTGAGGAGCAGATCTAGGGGCTGGAATTTGAAATGCATGGTTGACTTCCATATACCATTGACAACATCAACTAAATGAGAATCTAGTTCCAGTTCAATGACATTTCTTGGAATGCATATTAAAACACCCAAAAACTACGGTTGAAGGAAAATGTGTGTATCAGGAAAGTCACAATTCCGAGAGGTCCATATTGCAACAGTAAGCGCTCTGCTGAAGAACACAGCAATGAGGAAGTGAAGTGGAACCTATGTGTTACATGCAAGCTGAGGTAGGGGTATGTGTGTAAAGGAGGAACATCTGGGACCAGGGGTGCGTATAGAGTCCTAGAGTCCCAGAAGGGACATTTATCTTCACTTGTGAATTGTGGAATTCTTCCAAATGAAACATGAACACATTACACAATTATTTACTCTTCAGTTCAGTGTTATCCCATCCGATGTTTAAATTGACATTCGGATTATTTTATCAGTTTTCCAAATCTTTGACATAATGCTGCGGAGAGTGCAGTCACAATGAAACATAATACTGTTGACAATGTATCAAAAATAAACCAAACACCCAGAAGAACATTTTTTCCCCAATTTTTAACACTACAATTTTATATATACACAGTAGAAACAACTCCTGCCCTCCCTATATTTTTGGTTCATTAAAATGACATGTATATGTATGTCAAAACAACCACTTGTGTCACTACAGAAACATGACATTATGAATGTACTCACTTGCAAATAATATTTTATAAATTATATATTATATTAAACTTCAGCTGGTTGAGCAAAATTTAAAGGGATGTCCAACCGCTTTGTCTTGTGCCTGAGTTTTGTACATTAATTTGTCGAAAAATGTTTCTCAGTAAATTCTTTGGTAGGGTAAACACCATGGATGCTGGAAATCCACACTCTCACTGTGCAGTGTGACTGACACCAATTGGATGAAAGAAGACTTAATGATGCTGTTAAATTGTAAACCTATACCTACAGAGAGGATGTTAGAAAATACTATGAATGCAGTTACACATTAAACAGACCTTATTGCCACATCAGAGTAGTGAACATAGGGATAAAAGGTGACCATTCCTATGTAGCTTTAAATTATTGGAATTTCATTATGTATTCAGTATTGGACTCTGAGTTACTGAAAAGTAACACCATTACAAAGAGTTTGTACAAACCACAGTCTCCTGCACTATTGCTTTCACATTCACCCAAAATAATCTGTATTGTGAATTGAAAAATAAAACGATAAAACTTATGAATAGAATATCAACAATGTATGATCTACGCTGTGGTAATATGATAAATGTTGCTTTGTCTATTGTCAGAACTACATGGCCACGTTCAGTTCGTATACCAAGCTCATTATAATTGGTCACTCTATCTAATGGATCGCACAGCAAATTACCTTGTTATATGGTATACTATAGGCCATAGAGAACAAATTGTAACCATCCCCGGTAGGCAGCATCGTTTGAAAGGACTGACCAGTTACAGGGGTTCCCACGTAGTATATTCATCCAGGTTGCTGGTATGCTGGTTCTTGTTTCAATCAATTTCCTAATTGATCTGATTACATTTACAGACTTGAATGTCCCAAAATGATTGAATCTAAGATGTGGTATGTCATTTCCAAACCAAAAATAAATAAATCAATAATAATAATAATAATAGTTCAGCTATTTAGTTATGAGCAGATGCATACATATGGCCCTTTAGGTATTTGTAGTTTTCTTCCTGTGATTAATTCTTAACCTTGCCATAGCTAGTGGTCTAACATAATAATAACATGGTCCAACATGAGACCCAAATTGTGGGCCCGCCTCCCATTCATGAATACTCTTAAGACTGTCCATCGCTAAAATATAATACAATACAATAAGATTGAGGTTTTATATTATGCACTGGTAGATGGCACTGTGGTACATTCAGTGGAAAAAAATTATCCAAATTTAAGACAAGAAAACAAATATATCCACAAATATTAAATGTAGGCTTTACAAATGGAACAGTGTGCTATTTTGAAGCTTCTAATCAATGAACATTTCAGCTATTACTGATTTTACATTATCCCAAAATACCCTCCCTCATTGGTTTACTAACAGGCAGTTGATGGTAAAAAAACAAAAATGTTTAAATTAAAATGGACTAATCTGAAAAGTAGAAACCTTAGTGGATTAGGAAAACCAATCTCAGTTGCATTTCCTGCAATGCAGTTTCAGTACTTAACTAAATGTGCAAACCCTAGTCAATCCTGCTAATGGCTACATGTAAAACAGTTGAATTTAATTAAATCTCCATTAATGGACTTCCATTTCAAAGTCAGACAATAACAACTACTACTAATGCTTATATCCTGGCTTTAACCACAGAGAAATTCTAAAGTGGGACAATGAAATCCTATAACACAATCTGGTGTTAACATCATTTGTGAGAAACACATAAGTCTTACTGTTGTGTAATATATTTATTTTTCAGTAGCTTCAACTATAATCAAGCACTTAAACAAAAGTAAAATATTTCCAGTTACACATATGACTGCTTGCAGGCAAGTCGAGGGAAATAAGGAAAGCTTCAGTCCTTATGTAATATATATTTTTCCCCCATTTTCATTCTGGTCTGTGCACAAAGGGGATACAGTGCTCCTGTTTAATTGCATGTGTAAAGGATCCCAGGCCAGTTACTGTTATCATACTATATTGAGTGAGATCAATAGCCCTGTAAATGGACTCTAAAAGTCCCCGTGTTATTTTGATGCAGAAGGGTCTGCATTATCAGCAGCACCAGATCAAGACAAGGAAGATCATTACACACAACACAGAGAGAGGTGCCTTCTGATTTTGCCTTCAAACCACGCTGTTTGATTTTGGTGGAATATAATGTTCATAAGGAATGAAGACATAAATGTACAGCGCATTGTTGGTTACGGTGTGCATCCATGGAGTTAGAAAATTAACGGCACCCCATGAGACACTTAGGCTTGTCAGTTTTTGTAAGGACAAACCATCGTTGGTTTTTATGTAATTGCGTATCACGCAGTAAAATTACTATTTGTTTATGTACAAGTGAAAAGGAATCAGCTTATTTAACAGGATACTAAGTACTGCAAAAAACAGCTTTCTTTGACATGATACTCAATACTGGAAGGCTGCGTTCCAATAGTCAAATTTGAGCAAGGAAGGATCGCATGATTTCCCGGGCAGCCATGCTAAGGACTGTTCAAATTCCATATTTTGAGAAGGAAAGGAGCTTCACGGTTCCTTTTATCCGTCCTTTCACCAAGGATGCTGTGGACTATCCTTTTCAGAAGGAAGGTAGTATTCGCACCCGACAATGCAATGCCATCAATGTTTACATAAGCATCTGCGTTTTCCGAGACCTACCGAATTCAAGCAACAATGGATGAATGAAAATGTTCGGAGAAATGCCAGAAATCAAAATGTGAGTTGCTAGTATTGTTGGTTAGCATTAGCTTAATAGAAAGTAAACAAACAATGACACAATCAGACAATACACCAAATTTATTAAGAGGCACAATTTTGGTGAAATAAAACGGACGGTTCATGTGAAATACAGTAGGCAATGATGAGCCTTTTGTTGACATTTTTCGTGAAGTGTAGTTCTCTATGTTGAACAGTCATGTCATATCATCCGACGTCGCACTGTGACGTAAGGTAGAGAAGGAGATTTGAATTCCACAGTTACGCTAGATTCCTTGTAAATCTCTCCTTCCGTCCTTTCCTTGACCCTGTGACGTTTTCTATCGAGGTCAAGGAAAGGTTGTAAGGAAAGGAATTTTTTTTGGCAATCCGAATGCAGCCTAAAATTAGTCTAAGAATAATGATCAAATCATGGTAATGTTTTGTTTCAACTCAAGAACATTGTGGCTTCACTTCAGAATCTGACACTTCAAATGGAACACATGGCTTTTGTCACCTCCTTTTTTACAGGGTTTTCACAGGAAAGCAGTTCATCCTGGTGGTGACTCACTCTTGCTGATTGTGTGTGTGCGCATGATATACCCAATGTTGCCATTGAATTTTTTTGTCCCATTTAACTTTCACATTCAGCTATAATTCTGACACATTGCCTCGCTCACTGCCATTATTTAAGCCCCATTGCCATATGATAATGGGAGACGAATATAGTGGGCACACTTCATGGTGATTGGTTTCTTAAAATGAGAAATATTCAGTGAAGTCAAGAAAACTTGACTTGGATGCACAATATAAGATAAATGTTCCGATTTGACAACATGTTTTTCATCTTAACAGGTGTTCATTGGAACACAAATACCATTGATAGAACTTAACATCTGGTCAGCCGTGATTTTGACTGGAAGGGATTTTTAATTAATTTTTATGGAAATTCTTGGCTCCCTTAAAAGCTACTTTCACTTTATCATACCTTTATTGCAAGTCACCTTACAATATCAGCATAAACTTTCAAGTCATAGATTTTCATTGTATACAGCTAAATTCCCATTCCCACATCCACTTGCATTCCACAAAGTTGGGCAATCAGTACAGTGAATATCAACAGTGACTATACACTTTTACTACACACTGTCCTCCCATTTTTTGACATATTGTGAGTCAGGGTGGAAAAAATGAGATGAAATGACAAGCACCATATTTCAGTTCTGTTGACAATCTTCCCTTGACTTAGACTAGTGTTCTCTCTCACTTTTCAGTGCAGATGCAGAGTGCAGATTGAAGTGAGAATCTGAAAACAAACAAACAAACTTTTAACAATTAAAAGGGCTCTGGACATTGGAAAACACTGTTGAAACAGAAAATACATTTACCAGTTAGATGTTGCTACAGGATATATGTGATATATTGTGTACAGTTTGCAGTATGTTGGAATTATCTTTGTCAGTAGTAAGAAACGTATCATTAATGAGTATAATTATATACAGATGTCATTGTCATATGCAGCGATGCATAATTACAATAGTGGTCAAGGAGAGAGGGACTCAATCATCAGGATATCGCCTGCATCATTACTCAATAGCAGCTCAGGTTAATGTCAAGGCAGCTGTGTAAGATGTGCAGTCCTCAGTTGGTAGAATGCTGAGTGGAAAAAGTGCTGGCTGACTGCATGCATTCTAGTGAACATATGGACTACTGTGTGCCCCCAAATTGATGGAAGATATTTCAGCAATCAGCCAGGCCTATAAATGTTACTTGGCAATCTAAATTTGGTATCGTAAAAATTATAATGCAATATTGTATCTGTAAGCATAAACCTTACCTTGCCTTATGATAACTGTTTTTCTTTTTATATTCAAAAGATGCAAGTACATTATATGACCAAAAGTAAACTTTGACACCCACAGAGCAATAATGCTTATGTAGGTAAAGTAAAGCTTCTGTAGCATCTTGAAGATTAACTGCTTCTCAACTGCAAATATATGATTTATCTCCGACTCACTTATTGGAGTTTTTTTCTTTCTTTCAGAAAACATACTATCCATATTATGAACAGAACTGCTTTGGCTTTGGTGACTTACTTCCTTTCGATAGAAATATTTCACCAAAATGCTTAGACGTACTGTACTCTGGAATATTGACTTGCCCCATAGCCTTCGAGACTGAAGGTCTTTCTGGGAAGTTCTGTGTGAATTTTTATGAGCTGTGTTTCTGATGTCTTCTTCGCTAATCTTTAATTAAAGCAAAAAAAGTAGAAAAGGGATATTTCCATTGAGTGACAGCACTCTCGAATCAATGCAGCAGGAAAGAGAGGAAGTGGGGTGGCCCTAAACTCAAAAGCAAAACTTGACTTTTTAATGTTTATTTGTCATCATTTCCCTGAGGGCTGACACAACTCTGAGTCCCTCTCAAGAAATGTGTGATGGCCTTGTGTTCTGTCTTATCAAGAAAATCTCTTTAACTAAAGGTTTACAAGACTTAAAAACTGATTTTTAAAGTTCTTTACTCTTGCTTCTGAGATAAGGATTCCTGGTTCATATCAGTGTAAGCCGGAATGAGTTCTGTTATCTTCTTTCCCATATGGAGCAATTCTTAGGTCAAATGTTTGTCCATAGAAAAAATAACAAAACCCTTTTTTCAGGACTTTAAGGACTACACCACTGAATTATATTTTTCTCCGTGTGCCTTAAATATGAGTTGCCACTTTTTGTTCCAGGCTTGGATATCTTATACCAACATTGAATGTAGTGAGTGTGATAGCAAGTAATATTGTGTAAAAGCCTACACTGTATACATACATGCACACATACAGTACCAGTCAAAGGTTTGGACACACATACTCATAAAATGTTTTTTTTAAATAATTTTTCCACATTTTAGAATAAAATACATCAAAACTATGAGATAACACAAATTAAATTATGCAAACACCAAAAAAGTGTTAAACAAATACAAAATGTAAAATATATTTTAGATTCTTCAATGTAGCCACCCTTTGTCTTGATAACGGTTTTGCACATTCTTGCCATTCTCTCAACCAACTTCTGTGGTAAACAGGCATTCCACAGGTAAACAGGTGATGCTATCATGACTGTATAAACGGATATCAAAAGATTCTTGATATCTTATTTCCAGGTACTCTTAGAAGCGATACTATAACCTCTCTGCATTTGAATGGATCTCTACGGGAATTGGGGGGTGGGATTAGATTAAGCTGTAAATTACATGGGAATAGTATGGAACCCATGGTTGGCTAAATGGCTGTAAGTCATCAAGGGTCGTATCAAACGAGCCCTAAACCATCACTCTGCTACCAGATATGCCGTAAATATGGATGGATCTTTTTAAGGGTTGTTTCTCCTGACTTATTTTTCCATAGAGTTCAATAGGAAAATGAGTCAGGAGAAAGATCCATCCATATCTACTGAATATCTGGCAGCAGAGTGTACTGTACATAAAGTGTTTTTGTAAGTATTTATAGAGTATCTGAAAAACACAATACATATACAGTACATATGACCCAGGTCTGAATTAATTATTTGCTGCTTGCTTTTAAAAACATTTTTTTTTATCATTGCGGAATGTTTGCGTTTTAAATATACGTAGTTAAGTACATTAACTGTAGTGTATAGTACTCCTTAATGACATAAATTACTCCTAAATTCCTCTTGCAGACGTTATGAACATAAAGGTAATACGAGATATTGTCATGGTTCGTGGGTTTTTTTTTTTTCCCCACTGCGATTCTCGTCCTGTTTCCTGATTGAGAATCTATCGGATTTTTTCCACGTTCCGGTCCGGGGTTTTGCTTTCCTGTGCTCGTTATTCGTTTCACCCTGTGCTTCTACCTGCGGGGTATTTAAGTTCCTTATTCCGCTTCCCCTGTGCTTCTTTGTCATTAATTTGTACATTGAGCCAGGTATAGCCAGGTTTAAAGTGACCTTGTGATAGTAACTTGCTTATGTTCACAAGGGACTTGCTTTTAGCTTATTCAGGTATGGGATTGTGTTTCCGCCTGTTAGCGGTCTGCACTATTTATTTCCATGCTGTTCTCTACAAGACAGTGTTTTCTTTTGGTGGTTTTATTTTGTTTCACCTTCCATTGGATGTTGTAGAGTTACATTCCGAAGGTGTTTTCTTAGTGTTTTCTAGTCTCCTATTTTGGCTCTAGTATTGAGTTCGGGAGTTTCACTCGTTCTATTCGAGTTCGCCCTATTTTTGTGGGTAGATTTCGTTTGGCTGTTTAGCTGTCAGGAATTAGTTCCTGTTTTTCTTTTCATCTGTTCGTGTTATATCTCCCTTATTGGTCCTCACCTATGTGGGTGACTTGTCTGATCTCCCTCACCTCTGCGTTTGAATATCCGCTTCTAAATCCAGCACAGATATGACTGAATTGAGACAAGAACAGTTGACCTTACACACACAAAATATTGTTTAATTTTTGTAAAATGTGTGCTATATTGTAAGTATATGCAGAAACAAATGTGTGCTTTGTCTTATTACATAAATCACTCAATGAGGTTTTATGTAATATCACCTCTTAAGAAAGCTTAACTTGTCACAGTTATTTCAAATAAACAATGTTAAAAAATTGTGTGATGTGAATGTCAAGTATGGGTTAACGGTTTCACTGTGAATTGTGTGATAGTCCTTACAGATGTAACCTATTCATATTCACGCTGTATGATCCAAAATCACTTGAATGCAGTTTTATTGAAGGCAGCTCTTGCAAACACAGATTAAGCAAACTGCAAATGTTTATAATACCATGTGGACTTTCTGACTTCTCCAAGAAGCCCCCGTAAATATCACAAGAATATTTCAGCTGGCACAGTTTAACTTTCACTGACACCATTGGGAAATATCTGGATTACAGACTGTGTTCCTGAACCATATCTGTATGATTGGCACTCAACTGAATACTATTAGATGTTCCCTGCACCTCCATTATTAATTTGACAAGTTGTTGCAAAATCAAATTAACCAGCAACAATCAATGAGTCACTCTTAGCATAGACCTGAGCATAGACTGAATCACATTATTTATAAAAAATCTTTATTGCAACAACCACTGTAGTGAGGCTTGTCAGCACTTGTCTTGCTTGGCACAATTATCATCAGCATTATTTTATCACATGGGGACAAACAAGCCTTGACAGAGCTGATAATTGGATATTTCCTATATTGGTAGAGTGTGAATCAACAGGATGTTTACTGTGAGTGCATCGTTTCTTCACAAACAGGATTATACCTGAATGGGATTTGTACTTTATTTCACAAAATCTTGACCAGTAATACTCACAGACATAAAAAAGCCAAACAATATCATATCCAAACCTCTCTGATCCAGGAAGGTTCACAGAGGTTGTCCTAGCTTACTGTTAGTTTTAAGCCGAGAAATAAAAATTGTAATGGTCCTTTGTACTGACAATACATACACCTATGTTATGTAACTGTTCTTCTTTATCGATGAAAAAAACGTTTATTGTGGCTCATGATAAACTCAGGGACCTTTACCATTTTAAAGTGCAAGGATGCCATGCAACATAACTATCCAATGACTAATCCTAATAAACAAATAATATTCACTAGAAATTATATTAAAGACAAGATGTTCATCTAATCTAATATAGTTTTATCAACATATAAACATATTGCACTCTAATATTTAGTTGGACCACCTTTAGCTTTGATTACAGCGTGCATTTGTCGTGGCATTGTTTCGACAACCTTATGCAACGTCACAACATTTATTTAATTACGTCCAGCCCATTTTTGGCTGAGATCTTGTATTGACGACGGGAGAGTTGAACTACTCCGTAAAGTCTTCTCCAGCACAT
This sequence comes from Ilyophis sp. 1 JC-2022, assembly GCA_022702515.1. Lineage (NCBI taxonomy): Eukaryota > Metazoa > Chordata > Actinopteri > Anguilliformes > Synaphobranchidae > Ilyophis > Ilyophis sp. 1 JC-2022. The sequence continues at coordinate 107,394,909 of CM040403.1, forward strand.
ACCAAAGACTTTGAATGGGGTTAAGGTCAGGACTCTGGTGGCCAATTCATGTGTAAAAATGATTCCTCATGCTCCCTGAACCACTCTTTCACAATTTGAGCCCGATTAATCTTGGCATTGTCGTCCTGGAATATGCCCATTGATGGGATAACCTGGTCATTCAGTACATTCTGGTACTCAGCTGACTTCAGTTTATTACTGCATAATGTTGCTGAGCCTAGACCTGACCAATTGAAGCAACCCCAGATCATAACACTGCCTCCAGAGGCTTGTACAGTGGGCACTATGCATGACGGGTGCAACGGCGACTTTCTTTTTGGCCAGGCAGTGTAATAGAGGAATAGAGTGCATTTAAAAGATCACATAATTTGTGGTAGCTCCCTAATGTGCAGTACAATCATGCATACTTATGGGTAGGGATGCACTGAGTATGAATACCGAGTACTCATGTTTGGGTACTTGCCGATACCGTGTACCAATAAATAATTTCAATAATATTGCATTTTTTCTGTTACCATAAACGTGAGAGCGCTGGTTTTGAAGAACCTGGTGTGTTTATAATTTTTCCATAGATTTTTGTGTTCACTCCTTTATCAAAAAAAAAACACAAAACATTGAGTTCCACTAAAATATGAATGGTAATTGCCACCTCCAATAAACAAACACAGAACTGTCACTCAGTTACAATAAAACATAACATGGACTTGTAGCCACGTATCATTAAAACAGTCTATGAAGCTGTAAAATGTACATAACATGTTGCACAGGTTATAGTCAACTTGGTATTTAATTTGTTTTCCCATGGTCTTCTTCCATCAAAAACTTATTAGCTACGAAAGCCACACACACACACACACACACATACACACCGGTGTTTCCCCTAGAATATTTCCAGCAGCAGCGGGGATTAATAGCTTTGCCTAACGTGAGACCCAAGCACCTTCTAACACTGACATGCAATGATTACTCAAAGAATATTTTGGTGTTAAGCTCCATATGGACTTGATGTTTACAGTAATGTCCAGCAGTCTATAACGGAGCAAGCGAGTCGTTTCAGTTCCGATTTCATGGATGGCACATGGATGGGGTTTTGCCCCAGCAGAGAATGCTCTTATAAAAAAAAAAAATACAAACAACAAACTAGCATAGCCTACATACAATAATGATTTTGATGGCACAAAACGATTCTATCTGTACCTTTTGTGTTCTTTTGAAATGTGTTTTTAAAGGCACAAGCTCTGAAAAAGTGGCAAGACTAGGCGCAGCTATGCTAAGGACAATTTTGGGCTATGCCACGTTAGCTAGACTAGCTAGATTGACTTTGCTAGCAGTTAGCCAGTTATTTTTGTGAGCTAATAATGTTTGTCAGTGTTTCGACATTTAGCTAACTAAATTACAAAAATAGACTAAGCTTCAGAAGTCATTTTGTGAATTTTATCGATGAATGTAAACTACTTTAAGACTAGCTCTTCTACCTTTTCCTCCTTGTCCTTATCAACTCAAGAGATTGACAGAATAGGCCTTCATTCACCTCACAAACCAAACAATCCCGCCTCAGGAAAAGATGCATTTGTTTTAAGACACAAGCAGAATGGTGTGAGACATTTGTTCTGTCCATCAAGTGCAGTGCTTATGTGTAAGTCTATGTCCGGGACGCCTGCCTGGTTTATAAGCAGGGATACCCAAAAAGATATCATCATCAGGTAGGCTGTGTCCTGATGTGAATAGTAATGAATGTTTACAGTCTGTCATGCTTTTATTAGCTTTATCTTAAAGTATTTCCAAACCAATGATTTTTCCATTCTTTTTTCTTTTTTGGCAGCAACTCAGCTATGTGACATTGTTGGTATCGGCTCTGGGTATCTGAGTATGAACAGAGTTTTTATTATTATTATTATTATCACTATTATTTATAATAATAAACCTTTATTTAACCTGGCAGGACACTTAAGAACAAATTCTTATTTACAATGATGGCCTGACAAGAGGCAAGCGTACATAAGCACAGTAAAGTACATGTGCGCAGTAACGGACCCGATACCGGATACCAGTATCGGTGCATCCCTACTTATGGGTCAATGACAGATAAAAGTGTCAAAGGGACAAAAAATGTGTTTTGTACACTTGAGTGTCCTCTATGAATTCATATTTGATTTACTTGCAAATTCACAATAATATGTTTTTAAACTAGATTAATAACTTGAAGTGGGAATGGGGTAGCCCCTAAATATCAATATTTAGACTGATGTAAAAAGAATTGTAATTATAGTACCACAAATAATGTTGTGCCTTTTACAAGATGTCTATTATTTTTTATGATCTTCAGTTAAAAATTTTCATCAGGAAATTAAATCAATTTGAAATTTGGAGAGAATTGTAGGCTGATATTATTGTTGTACATCCCAGTCAACAAATTGTTATTATACTTTATAATTAAATAACAAGAAATTGTAATTGTGTTTTATAATTATATATACATGTATTGGTTATTCGGATGCCAATAATTAAACAGCCTCTGTGGCCTCTATCTGGGAACTTCCTACGATTACCGTTGATTCATATAACATCTTATTCAAATTCTGAAAAGGACTCTTGTTAGTTAACTCTTAGTTCTGTTAACCATACCCAGTTGAGAGCCTGTTGGGGGTACTGTGGCTCCAACATCAACTTAAAAACATGACAACAAAAACAACAGACATCTGACATACTCTGTGCTGTGGTTTCAGACCATGCCGGTGCCAGCTGTGGCTGGTAGCCCCGCAGGGCAGTGCATAATTGGCTGTAGCACCTTTGGGGACAAAAGGATCTTGGTTGCCAGGATACCCATGTCTCATCATAAACCACAGCCCAGAGCAACAGCAGCCACAGCCCAGAGCAACAGCAGCCACAGCCCAGAGCAACAGCAGCCACAGCCCAGAGCTGCAGCAGCACAGCCCAGAGCAACAGCAGCCACAGCCCAGAGCAGCACAGCCCAGAGCAGCAGCAGCACAGCCCAGAGCAGCAGCAGCACAGCCCAGAGCAGCAGCAGCACAGCCCAGAGCAGCAGCAGCCACAGCCTAGAGCAGCAGCCGCAGCCTAGAGCAACAGCAGCACAGCCCAGAGCAGCAGCAGCCACAGCCCAGAGCAGCAGCCACAACCCAGAGCAGCAGTCACTGCCCAGAGTAGCAGCAGCCCAGAGCAGCAGCATGAACGCCAAAACTGGACGATTAGATTGGAAAAATGTTGCCTGTTTTGACAAATCTCAATTGTAGCTGCGACATGCAGATAGATGGTAAGGTCATAAACACCTTGAATCCCTGGATACATCCTGCCTTATGTCAATGGTGCATGCTGGTGGTGGTGGTGTAATTGTGTGGGGAATGTTTTCTTGGCACATTAGGCTCTTTCATAGCAATTAAGCATCTTTTGAATGCCACAGCATACCAAAGTATTGTTGCTGACCATGCATTCCTTTATTGCCACAGTCTACCCTTTTTCAAATGGATGCTTCCAGCTAGATAATGTGCCATGGCATAATGCACGCCTCATCTCAAGCTGGTTCCACAAACATGACAGTGACTTCAGTTTACTCCAATAACCTGCACAGTCCAAAGATTTAAATCCCATAGAGCATATTTGGATGAGGTGGAGTAGGAGGTTTGCAGGAACTGTATGATTCTATCAAGTCAGCATGGAATCCCGAAGGAATGTTTCCAGCACCTTGTTGAATCCATGCCGCAAATAATTCAGGCTGTTCTGGAGATAAAGGGGGTCCTACCCAGTACTAGATAGGTGTAATAAGGACTGTGTTCCAGTAAATTCATAACTGTGGAGTTTCTACGCAAGTGAACTGAAGTTGTTTATCAGTGTGTTGATGTAACTTAGAGAAAAGGGATAGGTAAAGATGCTACTGGCAGGAAATAATTATCGCTGCAGGAACAGGTCAACAGCTGCATAGCAATTATAACTGCAACTTCTGTAGTTCACTGAAACTCAAGTTGTAACAGTAAAGGTAATTTTTTACGGTAGATGTATATTGAACCAATTATTACTTCTGGCTCCATGATTCATACAGTAGTGGTGAACAGACATAATTTAGCAAATGTGTAAAATCATAAGAAATCTTGCATCAGTTTAGATGTTTTTGTATGCATCTGGTTGCATTTCTGATATTCCAGAAGAAAATTAGACCATTTTTATTTTATGGCAATGGCCAGATCAGGCTTTTTGTTCAGTAAAAAAAATTGAGCTGTAAGACTCCAGAGCCCCTTATAGGAATGGGGGGGGGGGGGGTGCAGGGATTGTAACCCCTTCAATAATCATAACTGGGCACCCATACAGCCACACAGCCCAGAGCCACACAGCCACAAATCCGTGCAGGAGAGGCACTTGAGCGCATGACTTAAGTTGGCCAGCTCATAATTCTGATCAATTTAATGGCACATATTTTCTGCACTTTAACTTTGTACACAAGCAGGTCTGTTGTTTCACCAGCTGTAGGTACATCACTCTTTTCACAGTCTTACTAAATCTATCATTATATTAGCAATCCACCAAGGGGCAAATGCAGGTGGCTTTTAATGAGATTGGGAGATGACACTCGGATTGGTTTATTGTATGTTCCTCCCAAGACACACCTATAATTAATGAAGGGACTACGTTCAACCCATCCAAACTTTGCGCTCAATTTATCCTCTGTCTAACAAAAGTGGACTTGGACACACCCTAAATGCTCTTGTGCCATGATCAGATCATCAAGCTAGAGCCCTAGGTGTCTTAATGTGTACAAAAGTAGCCGACGAGTGATCGGCTTTTGTTCGTAAGCTTGGATTGTCATAACAGGTTGCGTTAATAACGGTTGGCTCTGTTGGCTATAGACCGCAAAAAGTTTATTTTTTTATCAACTTTTTAAATGAAATTTTAAATGACCCTTTGTACCCAAATGTTGGGGAAACTATTGAAAGGGTAAAATAACCAATTTGCAGCGCTCTAATGCGTAGCAACTGTTGCTAGCCTCTACTTCCCCTGACAACACAACAAACCATGCAACTATTTGTATGGTTTCTTGACATAAATGCAGTGTATACTGTCAGCGAACCTTTAGCTTTTTTCGTGATGGTTAAAAGGTGTGCCTGGCTGGGACACATGCAACAGTGATTCTCGCTGAAGGGGCCAAGACTGGGCTTTCGTTTTGAAGCTCACTTCCTGGTTGGGCTGGGAGCCGCCATTGTGCCGTTGCTCACAAGTGCCACTGCGGTTGGCTCCAGTATAGGTCTTTCATAAGTCAATGACAGCAATGTGGTCAAAATACTCAGTCGATACATTTTTCCCACAAAAAAGGTAATTGCAATAGGTGCCTTTCCTTCATCTAATGCCTGTGCATGTACTGATTTTTTAAAATATTGTGTCATTTGGACAGGGTATTAACATTTGTTCAGAACCAAACAGAGGGACAGGTTGAGTCCTGGTCTCACTGCTAAAGATAGGTTCTATATGATTCTCAATGCCCTCACTCGGAGGGGCGGGACCAGAAGGGGGAGACAACAGTCATTGGTCTAAAACGCACCCTGGTGTCTTGGGACCCTTATACAGTCTTTGCTTGGGACAGGGAGACACGCTGTATTTTTGAGTGGAAGTCGATGGAGAACATCTCTTAGTAGCCTACCGAAAAAAGCTGTTGTTTTGTGGACGCAGTTTGTAACATAATAAATGGACTGCCTTTTCGTCTTCAACCTTATAAATCACAATTCCAGTGGGTCAGAAGTTTACATACACTAAGTTGACTGTGCCTTTAAATTTTTAATATTTGGTCACATATCCTTTGCATGCCATGACTTCCTGAATCCTGATGTCTGTGACCCAACAACATCAAAAGACTCTTGATATCTTATTTTCTGGTACAAGCGATACTATAACGTCTCTGCATTTGAATGGATCTCTATGGGAATTGTAGGGTGAGACTAGATTTAGCTGTGAATTACACTGGAACAGTATGGAACACATGGTTGGCTAAATGGCTCCAAGTCATCAAGGGTCTGTTGTATCAAACAATCCTTAAATCATCAATCTGCCACCAGAAATACAGTAGATATGGATAATATCTAAATAATCTCCAGCTTGTGCAGAATACAGCCGCTCGCATTTTAACTAGAACTAAGAAATATGAGCATATTACCCCAGTACTAGTGTCACTTCATTGGCTACCAATTAAGTATAGGACAGACTTTAAGGTTTTGCTTCTGACCTTTAAAGCTTTAAATGGACTTGCACCAGTGTATATATGTAATCTGCTTTTACCATATAAGCCAAAAATAGGTGAGTAGGATTGTTTACTCTCTCATGACTGGATGGGTTCTCAAACTCTCTTCATAGCTATGTAGCCATAAATTACTCCTGGTGGGGGTACTTGTCCAACCTCCCCCCCAGTTGGTGTTCCTGCTGCTCTATTACACTTTCCCTAACTGTTTCTCTCTTTTTCTACATTCTGCCGGCTCATGCCCCGCATCTCGAGAGCTGTCCGTCGCCGCTTGCCCCTCCCTTTTCACCACCGCTGTCAGCTGCTTTTGCCGCCATCGGCACCCGGTTCCCCACCATCACCCCAGTTCGCCACATCTGGACTGTCATCTAGCTGCTGCAAATTCTATTATCATGGACATTGGCAGTTTTGACAATGCTGGTCATTAAGATCTCGACCCTGAGCCGACCAGAGAAGGATGGGTTCCCCCTTTGAGTCTGGTTTCTCCAAAGGTTTTTCCCTAGTTACACCAGGGAGTTTTTCCTTGCCACTGTTGCCTTTGGCTTGCTCTTGTGGGGGTTTAGTTTAGGCTGGGTTTTTCTGTGAAGCGCATTGTGACAACTAGTTGTGAAATGCGCTATATAAATAAATATTGATTTGATTTGATTTGATAAAACATTAGCAACTTAAGGAAGTTTACCGCGAGTTTGTTTTGCACAATGGTGGGTTTGGTCAGGTCATGGGCTTCTCCCACAGTACTATATAATAACAGTTCTGTGGCTTCTCCACCCCAAACTGTCAATCATCTGGACAAACCCCAAACTGTCAATCACCATGAAGACAATATCCGGTTGACCCTGCTCCAAACAACGTCGCTTTGGCTCCACGGTGCAGACGCAGTTTGTACTAATAGGCGGCGAAAAAGACATCCGGAGCCTCAAAACTGTTTTCACGAGGCCTTGGGAAGGCAATAGGTGACATCACAGTGAATTTGTCCATATTTCTATACAGTCTATGTTCTCGCTACAGCTCAATAGCATGTTTACTAAAAGTCAATTGGAGAAATGTAAACAGTCAATTTGGTTATTTGGACGACCGTTCAGGCAGCTAAATGTCAACAACATCGATATATAACGTTGCGTTGATATATGGTCAACAATACCAGAGACACATGTTTGCTCCAAAGTAGCCTAATTAAGTCATGTTTCATTAACAAAAGTTGTGATAGGCGTACTTAAGTTAGCTAACTTTCCATCTAACTTTACACGAGTTAGCAAACGTTAGTTAACTAATTATTACTCAGTAGTTGTTTAGACCTAACGTTAACTACGTTAGCTAGCCTACTATAAACCTAGATGTAATGTTAACATACACCATAAGCAGGTACGGATCTAAACTGTCAGGAGGTGCAGCTTCTCTCTCTTCCTCTGAGATCGGTAACACTTTGCTTCAATGATGTTGGCGATAACTCGCACGTCGTGTATGTAGCCCTCAACATGGCATATTGCAGACCTTGCTATCTGCATCTAGCAGAGATTTGCCCTACCCCATTTGACCAAAACTGGTCAAGAATAGCAGATGTAACTGTCATGGCTAACATTAGTTTGCTAGCTTTTTAGCCAAATAATATAAATAAATGAATAAACAAATAAATAAATGAACTAGACTAACGTTAATCAACCTAACGTTAACCTAATGTAGCCTATACAATATAGCTACTAAAGTAACAGCTACGGTTACTACAGCAAGTTTTCGCAGTGACAGTCATTGAAGCCTACAGTGAAGGTTCCATTAAACTTGATATTTTATCAGTTTGTGTAGAAACTACTGGAGAATCAGACGTTGAATTGTGTTATGAACGTTAGGGCTCGCTCGAGCTGGTGAGAATGCAGCAAGTAAGGACACTTCTCAGAGCCATATACTTGTTACACTACAAGGCCGTTTCTACGTAGTTATCTTGTAATGATCAAAGAAAGCGTCCAGAGTGGCATAACTGAGGGTCTCCTGATTACGTTTGAAATGTAAAGCTTGTCTCAGTAACTAAGAGAGGCGGGGCCTAGCTAAGCTAAGCAAAGCAAAGCAAGGCAAGGCAAGGCACTGTATGTAGTAGACTAATGGCTAACTGCCCAGCTAGCCTATAAACAACTAGACCAATTGCCCCCCGAATGGACATGGTTGTGGGGCTCATCCAAGCACCACAGGGTGGTGCCTTGACAGAGTGAGCCACCCAGCAGCCCTTCGGATTTTTGTAGGGATGCTAAATAATATCAGGGTCATTTCAGTATTGGCCGATAATATTTTAAAATTAACTAATCAAAGTTTTTGTGAAGTGATTATAGACATTTTCTATACATATGATATATATTTAAAGGCTGCAGCCACTCATGATTGAATATGAATCGAAGCCAGGACATGCAGGTTAATTCAAGAATGGACTATATCACTCAGTGCCTTAAATAAATCCTATTGTGAGGACCAATGATGTTGAATTGCTTGTTTTTATTACCTAAAGTACATTTCAGCAAAAATATGTTACCATCGTTCAGCAGCTAGCATCTGGAGAGGCTTATCCAGATTGATTTCCGACTCCTCATGTGTAGCCTTTAATCAATGAGTGAGCCTCTCCTTGTGTTTAATAATAATTGTCAATGCCATTGTATAATTACATCTAACAGAGGAGATTTCTTGCATGCTCAGCGTATTCCTAAACCCCAGTTCCTGGCAAACATTTATGTCATGCATGCATGAATACAATTTGCAATGCCTGAAATTGGGGCTTTAATAAGCAAGTACATGCAAGTTCATGCTGATTGATATAAACTGGGCACATTGAACATGTCAGCTTCTTTGTCCATATTATTATAAAATTTGTTATAATATGTTTTAGTTGAGCAGCAATTACTATGAATACAAAATGCTGAATCAATAATGTAATGAAACAGTCTGGTAGGACATAATGCATATGAAACACCTTCCGCATACAAAACTTAAATATGAATTATATATATACAGTATTTCCAAATAGCATCTGCTGCTGAAGGTTTTAAAGGTCCCATGTCGTACTATTCTTGAGCAATTTTATGTTATTCTACAAGGTCTACCAAATAAGGGTTTTTAAGGGAAAAAACATATAACATATAAATCCAGTGAGTTCGAGCTTTTGAGTTGAACAGGCAGTTTTTGATGGGCGTCTCACGCTCTGCATTGAATGGTTACCTGACATGAATGACACGAGTGCCCTTCCGATCTCCTGCCTACACTCCCGCTTCAGAAAAGCAAACAAACAAACAAACATGGTGTTTGTAAATCAATCGGTACACCGTATATGTTGGAGTCGGATCTCGAAATCAGAAGCTGGCTCAAGAATCTCTAGCCAAGTAGTCTGGTATGCTATAGATAAGCGTATTGTTTGCGATTAGATACAAAAAGGTTTCCATTCAGAGCTGTCCGAATGGAAAGCTTTTTACACTTAATTGCAAACTACTGTATATGTTTACTTATAGCATGCCGGGCTACTTGGCTAGAGAGCTGTAAAAGCACCTTTACAGCTTACATCTAAGCTATTGTAGCTGAGTATACTTGTATCTGGAAAGATTAAAAATGCCCTGACACATGGGCAATTTTTCTAGTCATGTTTGAAATCGCCACTTCCTTGTTTGTTCGTAATTATACTCTGTGGTGATGCTAAATCACAAAACGGCTGGCGTTAGAAGAGGAGGTTTACCAAGGGCGTGTTTATTCAAATTGCATAGTTCACATTAACAATGATTGGCTGTTTTCACTGGAGCCCAGTAGTGATGTAGAAACTGGTGAAAATTCTGAACGGACCGTTTAGCCTTGTGATTTATTTTCTTATACAACAACAAATAAATGTGAGGTAGTACCGAGTTCATATTTTATCAGCACACAAATATCATGCCATATTGCACAATCAATGCAAAGCTAGGTAAACTAGACATGGGTCCAAATGTTAGACCAAATGTTTTATTAAATATGAAAAAATACATAATAGGCAATGTGATGTATCTATAACATTTTGTCTGAAATAAACACATCAGAACCTCTCATGTAGGCAACCTCTGATACAATTCACTTCAAGCTACACATAAGCAGTACCACAGCAGAAATTCTGAGAACTAAAAAAAAACTAATTAGGTGGTCCTTATCAGAGAGCCAAGGATATGATTATAGCCTTTAATGATTGTTAGTCAGGCTTTACCATTAAATTTTCCAGCGACTATATTATTCAGAGATGATTAATGGCTTAAAGAAATTATTAGTAGATAAATAATACTGGTGGACAATCCACTTCAAATAAACTATATTAGAAATGCAGTGTGTATTAAAGCAAAAGAAAGAACCCCTGTAAATCTCTTAAAAAAAACAATAATACGCCCATGCAGAGACGTTAGACCCAAGTTCAGTAAGTAGGGTAAGGGCTGCTTGTCCAATATTTCATGAATCTTTTGAGGTCATTCACCTGTTTATAATAATAATAGTAATAATAACTAGATGAACAATTCCTAAAGAAATTGTTGGTGTGGTTTCTTCACAGTGGTATCAATTGCTGAAAATGGTATAGAAAGATGGTAACAGAGAGGGTAACTAGAGAATCTTTGATGGTAATATGGTATAGTGTGAGGTGGTAAATACAAGGTGGAAATGGTATTAAGTGGTAATGCGATATAATGGGATCTATAGAAGGTGAAAATGTTCAAATATGATGATGTATTTTGTAGTAAGTAGTCTAAAGAACCTGGAAGCGATACAAATAAGTAATGAATTGTGATGAAAGCACAAAAAGGTATTTGTGATAGTATTGTTGGGTCATAACAGTGTTGCAGATGAAGGCATTGTGATGTCATAAGCAGCGTAATATGTTACAGCATCCACATTTTATTGCATCGGTTTTCAAAATGTGCCCATTGACTCCCATTCATTTTTTTGGCAATAAAAGGTCAATTGTCTGAAAAAGTGTATAAAGGTAAAAAAGTAATAGCAACCTGGAGGGTGTATAAAGGTATGATATGAGGTATGAATGGTGTAGGAGGAGATAGGTTCTCAAAAAGTGGCGAAATAATAATAAGTATGGTGAATAACAAAATAATAATAATAATAATTTTAATTTTTATCTCCAATAATTATCGAGCCTAAGGAATGCTCTACATTATATTATTAACTGTACTCCTGGCATATTTGAAATGTGTAAATACATTAAATTAATTTGAAATATGAAATATACATTATACACACATACACACACCCAAACACACACTTCATAGATTTAGAAAGAAATTACTTCTACAGTGTCCATTTTAGGACATTACATTCATTTTTCAGATGCTTTTATCAATAGTTCCAGACATGCCTCAGAAAACTTCTCAGACCAGTGAGTGTATACCTCCTCATACACTTTCTGGAGGACACCACCATACGTACAGCTGTATCAGTCATCCAAAATTAAAAACATCTCTTTTCTGGAATTGGTGTCATAGACAGACAAGCATGGTTTGGATCATACTTGAGTCAGATAAACATACAGTCAGCCAGAGACAGGACATCTTTTTTGTTTTGGCAGGAGCTGAAATATATTGAGAAGCTTTCTAGCATGGGCAACGTAGAAAATAAAAGATAGCTTGTAAGCAGGCTCTGGACAGAGGCTACACCTGTTTGTGGGTGAAAAATAAATAAGATAAAATGTTTGCAAGCTCTTTACCCCAATTTACAAGCTTAAGCTTTTCTGGCAAGAATTGTTTAATCAAATTAGAAAATCATAATTGTGGACCCATCTTCTTATCACCAGTCACACTAGATGAAAACAGCAAGCTACAGCTACAGCTACAGTTCTAACTATTTTACATAAACTGTAAAATCCTACTGTGTATTTGTACACATGTAGACAAGGACAAGATGTCCAGCTAATTAGCTAACAAAGTGGTAGCAGCATATTATATGTTAAGAAACATAGTTGCTTTGAGCCAAAAAAAATAGCCCTTTATAGGAATGCTAACCGCTTTGGCTACCGTGTGCGTGTGTGCATGCGTGTTTGTGTGCTTGTGTGTGTGTGTTTTTTTTAATAACAAAGGACCAGCACAATTACCACGGACAAGTGTTGCCACTTGTACAGCATGTAATTTTCTCTATACCTGTTTGAAATAACGGTCGATAATTCTGTGGACTGGGTTGCACCAGTTGCACCAATTACTAAATTCAAGCATTTAGTCTTTACTAAACCCTTAGTTGTTTCTAGCTAGTTTCAAACTAGTTGTTTACTAATTTTGGTTGCACCACGCCAACTAACGCAATATTTTAGCTAGTAAATACTTAGTAATGCGCAAGTTGTTTCTAGAAAGAGATTGTCGCATAATAGTGATGGGCAAGAATCGGGAATCGATTCCAGGGAACCGATTCCAAAAGCGGAACCGATGAACCGGTTCCAAATTGTAGAATGTAACGATTCCGGTTCTTCCTCCAAGTTATCCCTGCCTGAGTGCAGATGCAGATTTAGAGGTAATAATAACTTACATTTGGTAAAAGTGATCTCACCGAGTTCTAACTCAGTGATACAAGTCATCTGACTGAGCTCATGAGAAACTTCCGGCTACTTTAAAGAGGTGATTGGATAGCACAGTGATCAGTGCCGCTTGCCGCTTAGTACTCTCTCTGCGAATGTTGTTTTCTATGTCTTCTTGAAATCGTTATAATCTCACTAAACGGGCCATTTTTGTTTGTTTTGGTTATCTTAGCTACCAACGTTAGTTAGTAACACGTTAACAGTTAGCTAGTTACGCTACTTACACCAGCTTAGGGGTATGTATAAATATTTAGTAGTTATTAAGTTCTACGTAATAACTAGTGTGAGTGGTGCAACCCATTCGAATTTAGTAGTGACTTAATCTTGATTTAGTAAATACTTACGATATAACTAGGGTTAGTTTGCGCTTAGTAAGACGTAGCACTTATGTTAAGATAACATAACCGTAGTGCACCTTACAAGACCAATAATAGCAGGGCGTAATGCTGGCTTTATGGGTTTTAATGTATTTATATTATTTTTCAATTTTACTTGTGCTTATTGAATGTACCCCCTCTGGTATCCTAAAGTCAGATAACACGTGACCACAGGCCATTTTTTTCATTCAAACTTTGAGTCATAACTGTGGCCAGTTAAATCCCAGATGTAGTTGTACACCGAAGAATAATAATTCCTCAAGAAAATATGCAGCAGTAAGGCATCAATATTTGCATAGGCTTAATAAATGAGGCAAAAACTTGATTCCACTGGCCATGGCAAATTCTGCCTGGTCTCATGGATCCTGATTATTACGTTTAAAACACAGAAAACACAAATCACTAGTCCCCTTTACACATCACTGTTATTGTTTATCGTGTAACCAATACCAATGGGAAATAAATCAACATTCACCGCTTGAAGCCTGACATCAAAGAGTTAGTCCATCATCTTTAACTCACCACTTCCAATGTTTCACACCTGTAGCAGATGCTACAAACTACAGGAGCTTGACAGTCTATTAGGAATTAGTGATAAACATTTTCCAGGTTTACATATTTAAACAATTTATGACTAAAACATTATTTTGTGTTGAACTTTTCAAAAGCATGGTTAGAAGTGCTTTGCATCTAGATATAACGCTGTTAAGGAGGAATGTTAAAAGTTAGGTTTTAAAACAACAGATTAAAACATAAAATTATAAAAATGAAGTACTTTGGGTTTCAATCTCTGTTTTATATTAATTGATGCTGTGGGAATCTTCCATAGGTACACCCAGCTGGACCTCTTGCTCCCTCGTGTAAGGTCTGGAATAAAGTGAGAATTAGATTTATATTATTATATAATTATATAATCAGAATCGCAACACTTTATAACAATGTACAAGGAACCTCCTTTGGTACAGAGCAGTGGCATGCCAATGTGATAAGTGGCACAGTGTATTCTGCACACACAGTACTTTATATGTAGTGCTGGGGACACAAGACATACATTGGACATACTATACATGGACATGGTGAAAAATTGGTAGCATGGTCTATGCTTATGATACGGTTGTATACAGATAGCCAGATAGCACATTAGTCCATTGTTCCAGGGGCAATGATGATGTTACCAGGTAAAATGTAAAGACAGTACAGTAAAATTATACAGATACAGTACTTATGTGTATATATAGTATTTAGTGTGTCAAGTATAGATGACTTGCATGTAAACATGGTCTGAATGTTCATAATATTTTGTCATGCTTTTTTGATAATAGGAATCATCAAATCTTTGGTTCAGTTAATTTATTTATTTTTACAATATCTAAGGCAATTTGCACATGGACCCTTGTTTGTCTGCCTCTGAAATCTAAAACATATTTTTAAAAATTGTGTCAATGACATCATACCAAGCATTTATAGTAGTTCTGCAGGCTTGCTATTTTAACATGTACTGTATATTTGAATTTAGCCCTTTCAACACAGACAGGTTGCCTGTTCTGTCTTGCAGATGTTCAAGAATGTTTCTCTTTTTTCTCCAGAACCTATAAAATAAGTGTTGTGCCATATATACATATTTATTTTTTTGCTGTATATTCCTTGGCCAAAACATTTTAATTGGATCCAACGTCTTGAGTTTGTCTATCATCTGCATAATGAATGTGAGCACTGCATAACTGCAGTCTGTTGGTAATGTTTCATCGTTGGAGGGACCACTTTGGTAATTATTAGTAAGGGGAAGAAGAAGCAGTGGAGTGAATCAGTATTGTGGAGCAGAGGCATATTTTTCCAGTGGAGACAGAGGTGTAATGCAGCAAAGAGATTAGTGTCTGCTTGATTTGCAGTAGTAATGTATCATGTTGATAATGCATTAGGAAACAAAACTGTATGTAGGCCTATATACAGTATAATCACTCTCTCACACGCATGCACACACACTCTGACATTTGATACATTTCATATGCCTCATTAAAGCAGTTGTTACAAAATGACAATACTACGGTTGTTTCTCAAACAGAAGGCAGCTGCTTGCTACCTCGCTGCCTGGTTAGTCAGTGTCCTTCGAAGGCAACATTTTCGGAGGTGCCTGAACACGAAGCTGAATTGAGACAGGCTTCCAAAGCAACTCGTACGTAATGAGCTTGAAAGTTTTTTTGTGGCCAGCCCATTTGTTTACATCCATCACATGACCCTCTCAACCGCTATCGTCAGTTCAGTCTGTTCACGCACAGTTAATGAAAATGGACACCATGGACATTTTGAGTGTTTCACCTACATTTTTTTTTCAGGCCTAGTGGAATGCACCGAAAAAGCTCTAAACAGACGCGGCACGTGAGATGACATATTGGAGCAGTCGGATGGCACAGCAGGCGGTCTGCAATTTATATTCGCTTTGTTCGCTCTGTATATTCAATACTTACAGCAAAATGATCACAACGAGAGCATGACTTAATACGCTGCATTTATTATGTGAAAATAGGCTGTGTAACCTTTGCTGCATTATAACTAAGAGTCCACGATTTCATAGAGAGATCTTTAATGTTACAAACAAACTTCAGTGACAAGGAAGATTTCTTAGAACATTCAAGAGAATCTGAAAATAAAAAATTATATATATATATATATATTGTATATACAGTGAGCACCATAATTCATTGGACAGTGGCACATTTTTTGGTTATTTTTTGGCACAGTTATTTTGGTTCTGTACTCTAGAACTTTGAGTTTGAAAGGATACAATGACAATGAGGTTGAAGTGCAGACTATCAGCTTTAATTTGAGGGTATTTTCATCCATATTGGATGAACCATTTAGAAACCTTTTTTACATAGTCCCCCCATTTTCGGGCATCAAAAAATATTGGACAGTTTAACATAATGTAGAATAGTGTAATCATTTTTAATATTCGATTGCATATCCTTTGCATGTCATGAATTCCTAATGTCTATGACTCAACAATATCAAAAGACTCTTGATATCTTATTTTCTGGTACTCCTACAAGTGATACTATAACCTATCTGCATTTGAATGGATCTCTATGGGAATTTGGGGGTGGGACTAGATTTAGCTGTAAATTACACTAGAACAGTATAGAACACATGGTTGACTAAATGGCTGTAAGTCATAAAGCGTCTGATGTATCACACAAGCCTTAAACCATCACTCTGCTGCCAGATATGCAGTAGATATGGATGGATAACTTGAAGGGTGTCTTCTCCTGACTTATTTTTATATAGAGTTCAATAGGAAAATGTGTCAGTAGAAACAACCCTTAAAGTGATCCATCCATATCTACTGCATTTCTGGCAGCAGAGTGATGGTTTGAGGCTCGTTTGATACATCAGACCCTTGATTACTTACAGCCATTTCGCCAACCATGTATTCCATTCTATTCCAGCATAATTTACAGTTAAATCTTGTCCCACCCCATTCCCATAGAGATCCATGCAGATAAGTTATAGTATCGCTTGTATCGTAAATTCTTAATTTTTGTAGTAGTTAATTTTATGGTCAGATGTGTGAAAAGGATAAACTGAACAGAGCTGAAGTGAAGAAATTAATGAAGACATAATTAAAAAGTCTTGGCCGAGGTGAGCGTTGAACGTTCGGTTTCCACAGTGAGTCAGACATGACCGCAAGAGCACAGCATAAGGCTCCACACAGACACATTTGTCTGCATTTGTGTGAGATTAAAACATGTAGCCAATGGCACAGTTATCTATACAATTTTTTACATTAATGCAACAATGCAATGTTAACCAGGAAATATTTTGCGTTAGAACTTTAAAAATTTAATTAGCCTTTGGTACCTGGCGGGAGATCAAACCACTCACCTAACGTATGAAAAAGCAACATCTTGACTGCTAGGCCAAAGCAAACTGCTAGGCCAACAGAAATTGGCAGACTAAAGACTTTTGTCTTGCGGTACCAGAAATTGTGTACTGAAACTAAATGCTTGGAGCAGGTGAGAATTGAACCAACAATCCGCTACATGCTAGAGCAGCACTGCAACCACTAAGCTACAGACACTTTTACAGTTTGTGTAATAGGTAGACAGCCTCTGAAGCATATAAATACGACGAGGCAATTTTAAACAGAGCTTCTGATAGGTGGTTAAAGGCGGTTGTCCAATGGAGAAAATAATTTTTTGAGGGTACGGAGGCAAGAAAAATAAGAAGAAGAAGCAGAAGAGGAAGGAGAAAAACGGGAAAAATAACCCAAGTTTGGGGCTTTATTGTGTGGATGTGTGAAGTTGTATCTGAATGCTGTGTGGTTCCATGAGGTCAGAATGTACAGAGGTTTTTAAGGGCTGACAGTCTGTGGTCATTGTGGTTACTTCAGTAGAAAACCCTGAATAGTGCCAAACTGTCGGTGCTGTATAGGTATATAGTATATAAGCCGTAACTTGGCGGATGGCATACCTGCCATCCCAAATCAAATCGATTTATATTATATTAAATTAAATTGAAGTGCCAGGGATTTGTTGGGGTCATTTACTTCTTAAGTATTGCTATTGGAGGCAAAATAGGGACATCTGGCATTACTTTGCAGCTTTACCAAGGATTTATGCACCTTGTGCATTAATGTTAACAAACCAATAGACTTGGTATTTCTATTTCATCTGAAATTCCTTGCTCATTCTTTATAAAAACATTTTATGGCCAGAGATTTTGTACACTGATTTAAAACTCACTTTGTCAGTGACATTTGGCAGCCTCAGAGAATCACATGATCACTTCATCTTTTCATAGAACTTGGAGATAAGGCAAATACATTTGATTCACATTGCTCTCTATTGACTCTGAAATGATGCCAAGATGAGCACCATGCATCTCAATAGTTATACTTATTGTGCTTGATTGTCAGGATTGCTTTCAATGGTTACTTTGGTATGGAGTGAAATAAACAGAGGTTACTGCTCATATCAATATAAATCAGAGCATCAATAGCACAACACTTGCTTCAGAATAATTTTTGCTAAGCTATGTCTTCCAGCCATGGAAAAAGGATAGGCATTTTTTTAAAACAGGCAAAATATGTTTTTATATAACACTAAATAAAAAGTAATCAATGATGCCCTCTATTTTTAGCATTTCTGCTTGTGTGGTTTGAAATGTATTGAAATTGAGTGAATAATGTACAGTGTGCATTTTTCAAATTGAGTCAGGTTGCAGGAGGGATAAATCATAACCCTTCTATTTGAGACATCCCAGGGAAACAGGCATGTGTTAAATGTATCTAACACTAAGAATAAGAGCTCTGCATGCTGACCCGAACTTGTTGGGGCCTGAAGGTATCCTGTGTTCGGGCCGAGTATTGGGCCTATTTTTAGCTCTGTGACGGGCCAGCTGCAAACCCGGATGTTTCCAAATAGCACCATAGCAACACTTCTACCAATGGCGCAAAGCTTCCACTTTTTGTAGTTTACCCTTATGCTCAACTAGCACATTAAAACAGCTGTATTTGACAGCACAGGAGCGATAAACGTACTAATGTAATGTTTAAAAGAAGGAAAAATGGCACTAAAGTTGGCTAGCGTGTTCTGTTCTTCAACGAGAATAGCCACACATATACTAATGTCATGTTTAACAGAAGTAAAAACAGTGCTAAAGCTGGCTAAAATTAATTATTACTCTATTTTACAAACACACTTTATGCGATAGGGCTGGGCAATTAAAAATAATATCACATGTGAAACATCGTGATATACTATATTATCAACCTCGCCCCACCCCCAGGAAAAACACCTCAGTTTCCAGTTGTAGGAACATAGTAGAACCTCTTCTATCTGACACCCTCTGGGAATCAGTCATGCTGGAAACATTTTGGATAGTAGAACATGCCCCAAAGATATGACATTTTGTGAATTTTCTTCACAAATCTGCAACAAAATAAAGGCAGGATTTCGGGCTAGTCGCATATTTATAAGCTCCCGATCAGTGCGGGATATTTGAACTTGTGCGACAGGTATTTTTGATTTTTTGCTCAATTATATATTTTTTTAAATTGCTTGATACAGCTTGCCACAGTCCAAGTACAGAAGTGTTTCTACAGTGCAAAGGAAATATTGAAAATTAATGTTATTATTAAAGATTGGAGCAATAACTACTTACAGTTATCCATTAAATAGATTTTTTTTTTTTTAATAGGTTCTCGGGGTGCACAAATCTCCGCAAAGAGAGATTTAATACAATTTTATTATTATGATCAGCATGGTGGAAATAGTCAAAAAAATAACCAAAGCTACCCTTTACAACAGCTTAAATGTATCAATGTGGTGCTCTTTGAGATTAAAATCTAAATCCACTATTTTTTGTGATTGGAACGTGGTCTGATGAAAAATATTCAAAAACATTTTGTCAGTAGACAATACAGGAACCATCACAATGCATTGTAACCTATGTGCGGCAGGTTTTGTGTGTAAGCAGGGGGGAGGGGCATCGACCAGGGTGAAGAGAGGGTCTTTTTGAAGAGACGGGGCTACGCTGCACACATAAGCCTACAATTTAAAATGAAAAAAAACTTTTTTTGATCAATTTAAAACGGTGGCGGTTTAAATTAAACTGTGGCAGGCCGCCACATTTTAATACATTAATGGGAAACACTGCTTTAATATGTAATAGCCTTTCCCGGTGTCATGGATGTTACTTCTTATGTTGAAATTAAGCATTTTGTAGATGAGCCAAAAATTTTCTAAAAAATGCATGTGTGAATGCTACAACATTGTCCACTTAATTTATTCATATTTATAAATTCATCTCATTTTCATTTTTATATATTTTTGTATTGCTGGACCTGTATTATAGCCTACAAAGCTCTATCTGTAAGTCATTCATTCCAATTTGCAAAAACTAGGCCTGCCATTAAAGGTATAGTAATATAAAAATTTGGCAAAGGTACAACTAACAATATTGCCTATCGTAGCTCACACTAATTAATCTAGCTCTAGTCCAAAGCAATGCTACCCAATGTTTCCTAAATTGGAATGGCTTACTGATGTCATGGTTTGTGGGTTTTGTTTTCTTTTCCGCTGCGATTCTCGTCCTGTTTCCCGATTGAAAATCTATCAAATTTTTTCCACATTCCGGTCTGGGTTTTTGCTTTCCCGTGCTCGTTATTCGTTTCACCTGTGCTTCTACCTGCGGGGTATTTACGTTTTTTTACTTCCACTTCCCCGGTGCTTCTTTGTAATTCATTTGTACATTGAGCCAGGTATAGCCAGGCTTAAGCAACCTTGTGATAGTAACTTGCTTTTGTTCATGAAGGACTTGCTTTTAGCTTCTTCAGGTATAGGATTGTGTTTCCGCCTGTTAGTGTTCAGTTCTCTACGGGACAGTGTTTTTTTTGGTGGTTTTATCACGTTCCGCAGGTGTTTTTTTTTGTATTTTCTAGTCTCCTATTTTGGCTCTAGTATTGAGTTCGGGAGATTTAGATTTGTGTTTTACTCGTTCTATTCGAATTCGCCATATTTTCGTGGGTAGATTTAGTTTGGCTGTTTAGCTGTCAGGAATTAGTTCCTGTTTTTCTTTTCGTCTGTTTGTGTTATATCTCCCTTATTGGTCCTAACCTATGTGGGTGACTTGTCTGATCTCCCTCACCTCTGCGTTTGAATATCCGCTACTAAATCCATCACTGACCAATGTCCTCTGCATAATTTAAACAGTTACCAGTTAATATTGTTAAATTTAGTAGCCTTTGCAATACAAATATGTTATTTTATGTGAAAAGAACATTTGCATAACATGCACATTTTTTTTATCGAAAATAGATGTTGTGAACCGGTGAGGCTCAAACCAGCAACCTAGAAGATTGTATCCCAGTGCTGTAACCACCACGCTATAGGCACTTCCACAGTTTATACAGTAGGTAGACAGCCTCTTAAGCATGTAGAGATAGTGTACTTTGAGATGAGGGAAGTTTAGTCATGCGTTCTCATTGGCTGATTAGATGCAGTTATCCAATGGGGAGAATGATTATTTGAGGGCATGAATAATTTTTGATGATGGATTCAGCAGGAAAAAAAAGAAAACAACCCAAGTTTGGGGCTTTATTGTGTGGATCTGTGGCGTACATACATTCTGTGTGGTTACTAGAGGTCAGACTACGAATATACAGAATTTAATATTTTTAAGGGCTGAGAGTCTGTGGTCATTGTGGTTACTTCTGTAGGAAACCCTGAAAAGTGGCAAACTCTCGGTGCTGTATATGCATGGGGCATGCCCCACCAAGCCGTAACTTGTCGGATAGCATACATGCACCAAGGATGGGTGCTGCTGTGATTGCAGACTGGGGGAAAGGGTGGGCAGGATGAGTGCTGCTGCTGTGATCGCAGGCTGGGGGGGGTTCTGACTATTTGCATATTTATTTTGCCTAGCGCTGGCCCTGATGCAACCTGTGTAATATTACTCCCATTTCCCTATGTTTCAATTTCCACAGTATACACACTAGGCACCTCAATAAAACATTTTCTGCCCTGCCTCTCTTCATTGCCTGCTGTTGGCTACACAAGTAGCAGAACATCCATACAACCATCAGAATTCTACTTTGTAAATTGAAAATGGCATTATACGATTAATTTGGCTTCATCAATAGGCTATGAGTGCTTCAAAATGTCAGAGACAAAGAAAATAAGAGACCAGAAAATAATGAAAAAGGAGCCGGGAAGAAAGCATAAAATATTCTATCAGAGAAGTTGCTGTACTTTGGTAGAAAGTAGTCTTTAAAAAAACATGCACAGAGAGGTGTCATTCTAGTACATTTTTGGTGTACTAACCACAACTTTGGACACGTTGAGGTCCGTTAAATTGGGGTGATGTCAAGGTGAGTGGCAGTGGATATCTACAAAACTTGTGAGTTCTCAGCAAAACTGCCTGGATGGATAGGTAGCACATAGCAAAATGATATTTTTGGCTGAACTACCCCTTTAAATGAGGAAAAAACTGAAGACCGAAGGACAAATTATCCAGCAAGCTAGGTCATCTTGCTTTACAGACTAAGCCTAAAGTAAGGGACCAGAGGGGAAGAAGAGGAGGTACAGAGAAGCCAAATGATGAGCTGTCAGGGTGTGTTCAAGAATCAGTCAACCTAGGATTTGCTTTTCCGCAATGACGACATCTGAAGTTTAGCAATAGGATGAAAATAAATGTGGAGTTGGAGTGTCTTCTGTTGGACCTGGAAGTAATGCTACCTCTAGCTATCCAGCTAGCTACATTAGGTTGATGGCCGAAGTTGGGGAGCTTTTGAATCAAATTAATATAGCAATGTAATATTACGTTGGATTGTGGGAAATTAAGTAATATTTATCTTCATGAAAAAGTAATTGGGATGGCATCCGCCAAGTTCCGGCTTGGTGGTGCATGCCCCATACCTATACAGCACCGAGAATTTGACACTTTACAGGGTTTTTTACAGAAATAACCACAATGACCACAGACTCTCAGCCCTTCTGTATGGCCAAGTTGCATTAAATAATTTAGGAAAGTTTGGATAGCATTGCTTTGCCATTTTAATTAGTGTGAGCTAAGATAGGCAATATTTTTCGTTGTAACTTGGCCACATTTTGATATCAATACTTTTAAAGGCAGGCTTAGTTTTTGCAAATTGGAATTAAGGATTTACAGACAGTGCTTTGTAGGCTATGTGTGATTAACTTGGCTTTTTTTTTTTTACTTACTATAGTATGAGCTAGCTATGATAGACACGATATGGGCTGCTAATGTTACTTATTCCACACACGATTCCATCTTTACATCAATTTTTAATTAATGTTCAGAATAAATACTGAATATGGAAAAACCACAAGATGGCTGCAATTGAAACAAGACAAGATACAGTGCTCTCAGCTTAATCTCACACTGAAAAATCCAACTTTTAATTGAAGTAAATTTATTCTGAGAAAAAAAATCCCTCATCAAGAAATAATTATTTTTAATAAAACCAGTAGTACGTCCTATATAGGTTGCGAGGGATGTTCAGTTCTGTTTTGGTTTGTTCCTTCTCTTTCCTCCCTTGCAGAGCACATGTTAAATTTCCTCACAAATTAGCTCACTTGTGGGAAGAGAGCAAGGAAACGAAATGCGTTAAATTGGACCCCAATGCAACGATGCTTTTTGTATCCATCCATGTTCACTTTCCTTCCTCTGACTCTCCTCACATTAGATAATTGCTTTTATAAATTTCTCAATTAGAAACTCGACTGTATGATTAGTCACTTGACTGTGCAGTTGGACTGCCTATGGGGACCCCTGGAGGATAACCATCAAAATACAAGTTTAAATTCTTGCAGGTCACGTGGTTGAAACAAACTAGTGGCCCTACTCATATACCAAAATGTATTGAGTTAATTGCATTAAATGTAAAAGCAAAAAGGTTCAGCTGCTTAAAATC
Source organism: Ilyophis sp. 1 JC-2022 (assembly GCA_022702515.1). NCBI lineage: Eukaryota > Metazoa > Chordata > Actinopteri > Anguilliformes > Synaphobranchidae > Ilyophis > Ilyophis sp. 1 JC-2022. The sequence continues at coordinate 107,418,506 of CM040403.1, forward strand.
GGTCACATCCTCTCAACGAGCCAGGCATGCATTTCCATATATTTGTTGCAGATTGCTCAGGGTAAACCTGATAACAGGTGCTGTTCAATGTTAGTTAATTGGCATGTGCTTCCTCATTTTGGGGGAATATTTGCAGCAGCTGTTTCATTATGCTGTACAAATGGTAATAGTAGCACAGTACATTAGAAAAAGTAAATAATCTGACAGACTTTAGCTACCCTGAGTGTCTTTAAGTGAGTGTCTTCATAACCAAACCATAAAGTGGCAGATGCCCAAGTAACACATAAGGAGCACACGAATGAAACAATGATTTAGGGCAGTATATATATTTTTAACTGCCAATTACATAGTGTAAAGGAGGCCATCAATGAAAACAATATGCAGCTCTCTCATTCTGTTTGAAACAGAAACATTCAGCTGCAACAAACAGTGAACTCACAATCCAATAAACCAATATTTTGAAAAACAGTTCATGAAGCAATGAATGATAGTTCCAATCTAAACAGTACATACCATTTTTATTGATACTACCATCTACAAAGTGAATGGAAAGCTAATACTTTTGCTGTATTGGTTGTTGTGTGGCCATAGATTTCAAAATGCAGCAAACTGTGATACTATCTGCACTCTTAAGTACACTCAGTACACAGTTTGGGATTGTACTTTATGTACTGTACCCCAACGGTTACCTCCAAGAATCATTCAGACTAGGTCATGTTGACATTTTTGTTCAAGTTTGAGTCTCAGGCTTATTTGAGTGTATTAAGGTAAAATGTTTAAATGCAGAAGTGTGCTTGTTTCCAATAGGGACAATGGCGTTGCTGCTTGGACCCCTGCTGAATTTGTATTAGTCTTGAAAGTTTCAGTTAATCACTGATAAAATGTAAACATAAATGACATTTCTACATGCTATTCTAAAGAACTTTTAATGGCGGTACATCTGCATGGATGACATTGCTTTTTTAAATATGTGGCTAGAAGCTTAATTTAGCTTTAATATCATGATGGATGCAAGAAGCCGACAAACGTTCCTCTGCTCCGCTTGAAATGTTCATGTTAATATAGGTATCGCTCCTCATCAAAATTAACTTTTCAAAATACTGTAGCATGTCCATGTACACACACTAAAATAGTCTAAGCAGAACCCATCAGTTTCGGAAAATGCAGAAATGTCAGCCAGCGCTTTGCAGCCAGTCATTGTTTTATCCCATTTGATTTGACAGTGAAATATATTAGAAGATACTCTCAGCATAATTTTCTAGGTTATTACATTACAGGTGATTTGAAGAAAGAAAAAAAAAAAGGGGTTTATTCTCAGAAGGCCAGGGCCAGATGGGAGCTATTGCTACTTTTCATAATTCACCAGCATTTTGTTCCTATACTCATTATTTCAGAGGATGATAGAAATGAGGGTAGCACAGTCATCAGGTGTTAACAATTGGAAGCAATCAGTCTCCAGCTGATCTCAGCTGGAAAACCACCATGCAGAGGTCTAAAACTCTTCATAGTTAATGCAGAAACTCACAATTGGGCAAATCACCCTTTCCAGCTCAGGCATGCCATTTCATCACTTCTGCTGCTGTGTGCCAGCAGTATGTCACATGGTATCCTTGCAATTGCTCTGCCATTTCAGTTCATATGAGCCATCATTTAACACTCGAACCACTGAGAATTCACATAATTCATTTGACTCAAAACAAACAAAAAAATCCACTTTTCATCAGTGGTGTATAGACTATGTGGATGTATATATATATTTATACCATGGCTTGGATAAATACTGGATTCAGATTGGTTGACAGCCGTGGTTTAAATGCTTGAACGGTCATCCGGGTCACAGGTTTGATCACCGTTCTAAATTCATGCGCTGCCTGGCCAGCGACACAACCTATGCCTATGGATGGAAATTATGGCAAGCTAATGCTCCATAACCAGCTAATTCAGAATCCAAAACGTTCAATAAAATAAGTGGAATAAGTAAAGTGAATTGATACAGTAAAATAAGCAGAATGTAGCCTACCTACCTTCTTTCCCTCAGTGACTAACATTATTGGACGGCGGACGGCTACTCCGCTTTGTAGGATACAAATAGTAACTTTAATTTAGGCAACTGCATAGCTAGCTACGATAAACTTATGTCATTGTTTTTAAAATACTGCAAATGCAATACGTGGTTAGGTAACTAACGTATCAAGGCATAGTTACATCATTCCGGAGTTAGCAAAGCAGTTTGGTGTTTAAACTTTTTTACTGTGAGCCATAACGGTAGATTCGTCTCTTCTATAAGTTACCGTAGCAACAGCGTACAGCTGACTTATAAAACCGGTAAATAACATTAATCTGCAGATAAAAAAAGTTTGTATTCGGCAAATATCTTAGTTACAACCACTTTAATCGAGCAAAACATGTTTGTGGTTAGAGGTGCAGTATTTATTCAGTTTTCGGTTCAATATAGAACGACCAACCGTTCATGAAGCAATGAATGATAGTTCCAAGTTCTGCTTGACAACACAAAAACATGTCGAAAGGGTATTTCAATTTCAGCTGATTAAGTCGATAAAAATCTATAAAAGTAACTATATATAATCATTGTTGGTAACCATGGTATAATAAATATAAACCACTCCATGCCAGTGTATATACAAGAATATATGGCACTCCAGGGTGGTTAATGGCCAATCACCACCCCTGTCGTGCCATACATTCTTGTATATGACATGTCGTGGTTTATATCTTACATATATCAGTATATGTGAAGTATATATTTATTTACTTTACTTACTTAATCATTTAACTGATATTTTGGGGGTTTCATTCTTGTTCATATATTTTTTCTTTAATTTGACCCTCTTTCCATTTATGAAATTACAGCAATATTAGATTGTAGATTGTTTGTAAAGGTTGATATGATGGAATAAAATAAGATGGCTGAGTGCTGTGTGCCCCAAGCTAATTTGGAAGGCTTTGATAGAATTGCATTTAGATTGAGCCTTTCTGGGATATTCACCCTAACCACTTTGGCACTGTGAGATTAGATGACAAACAAATAAATAAATAAATGTTAAAGTTAAAGAGAAGGCACCATTGTAATGAGAATATATGCCCCCTTTCTATTCAAAGGTGGGAGGGGGATGTACAAGGTCTGGGGCTCTTGTACTGCTTCATTAAACACAATCTAGGATTGCAGCTTTCTTTGGGTGCTGCATTAGCCATTTAGGTTTTTGCTTCACTAGCTAATGCTTTTCAACATTAACATATTTACTTGTGGTTTATTGGCAGTTTTTATCAAAAAAGTTTGTATTAAAATATCAAAAACATAACATTCAGAAAACTCATGTTGTTTTAAATGGTTGTGGTCATTTTTCGTGTGAGACTTTTCCTCAATAAAGAACTCCAATGGCCTAAAGTAGCACAGTACAATCATGAAATTTTGTATTGTCATCCTTTACCGTCTTTTTCAGTCTGTATTAATGGCATATGATTCTTATAAGATGAAATGAACTAAATACCATGCTTTATACTAAATTAATATAACGGGGAGATGAGTTGTGTGTCTGTTTGTTTCCACCTTGTCACTAAACTTGTAGATTTCTATAACCAGGTGTTATTTGTGCTTGACAAGTGCTTGAAAATTTCACTTGCAGATATACATTTTTGTTGTTGAAATATGATGATGGCAGAACAACCAACAAAATGTGAATACCCATATGACAATGTAGAAAAATACAATGTGGAAATGATGATTGATTTTTGTCAATGATCATTTTGGATAAAGGGATAAGGAAAAATAAGTGGCGACATGCTGTTTTTTCTTCCATCCTCACCCACTGCAGTTTAGAATAGCCAATGTTCTCCGGCAGTTCAAGAGGGTGAACTCTAGCGCACGTTCTCTTCTCAAAATACAATCTTTTTTTCTGCAATCCACCCCTAAGCTGTGAGAGGACAAAAAAAACCTGAGATATATTAGATATGATGACACTTAGAGACTGATATTTCAAGGTAGGAGGATCATACCCCATCAAACCAACGCCAGCACATTTTTATACCCTAGTTTATTACTGCAGACTTACTTCAAAATGCCTGTAAATAAGAAGTGATTAAATGCCCTGCCCCACCTTGCCCCCATTTGAGTACACCCATTTTTGTATTCAGCACTACACCACTGGGCCTAGATACAAGTTTTATTTTATATTGTTATGTGATTTCATAAAACATGTGCAAGACATTGCAACAGATCATGTGCTGATTTGTTTGTAGGGTGAAGTAGCTGTAGTATTCCAGTCAGTACTCTCTAGGTAAATTGTTCATTTTCTTTGGCAAGTAAGTGTTATATTAAATGTAATGGAAAGAAGATGACAACCATGTTGTCTCTATAAATACAAGAATAGGAAATATGTCAAAGATCAAGGGAATACATTTTTAGTCAAGACATTTTATTTTTTAAAAGAAATATATATATACAGTATATATACAGTCAAGCCGGAAAGTCTGAACACCCCTTTCACCTTCTCCACGTTTTATTACATTACAGACATATTCTGCAATAGATTGAGTTAAAAATTCTACACAAAATAGCCCATAATGACAAAGTGAAATTTTTGCAAATGTATTAAAAATCGAATACTGAAATCTTTAATTTACATAAGTATTCATACTCTTTTCTTTAGCATATTTTTAAAGTATCATATTTAATATTTGGTCGCATATCCTTTGCATGCTGTTACTTCCTGAAGTCTGTGACCCATCAACATCAAAAGACTCTCAATATCTTATTTCCAGGTACTGTTACAAGCGATACTATAAGCTCTCTGCATTTAAATTGATCTCTATGGGAATTGGGGGGTGAGACTAGATTCAGCTGTAAATTACACTAGTACAGTATGGAACACATGGCTGGCTAAATGGCTGTAAGTCATCAAGGGTTTGAGCTATCGAACGAGCCCCAAACCATCACTCTGTTGCCAGATATGGAGTAGATGTGGATGGATCACTGCAAGGGTTATTTCTCCTGACTTATTTTCCTATAGAACTATATGGGGAAAAAAGTCAGGAGAAACAACCCTTAAAGGGATCCATCCACATCTACTCTATATCTGGCTGCAGAGTGATGGTTTGGGGCTTATTTGATACCTTAGACCAGGGGTGGCCAATTCCAGGCCTCGCGGGCCGGTGTGTATGCAGGTTTTTGCTGCCGCCAGTTAACAATTATTGAATTAGCCCAATCGTTTACACGATCTGATATTTTAATCTACATATCCGCGATATGAAAAGCAGCTGATGAATGTTCTTGTGCCGGTATGCGTCAATGCGTGTATTGTAGCATTTTATCGTTCTGTAATTTACAAGTGAATCGGTGATTGTGTGTAATTAGCTGATTGAACCGTGGTAACTGGTGGCAGTAAAAACCTGCATACACACCGGCCCGCGAGGCCTGGAATTGGCCACCCCTGCCTTAGACCCTTGATGACGTACAGCCATTTTGCCAGTCATGTGTTCCATACTGTACCAGAGTCATTTACAGCTGAATCTAGTCTCACCCGCAAATTCTCATAGAGATCAGTTCAAATGCAGCGAGGTTCATGTCCTATAGTTCTGATTCCCAAAAGAAAAACAGTACAACAAATTAAAATGGAGAAATCACATGGAAGAGAAAGCAGATTCAGAGATAGGTCATTGAAAGTGTTGAAGGTACAGGCTGCATTACTGTGTAAGCCTGTATGATATGGACAGAACAGCTCACCTGGCAAACACAATCAAGAGAGGAACTCAATCTCACAGAAAATTTGAATGCTTTGAGACAATGCAATTATCAACAAGGGATCAAAAATACAAAAGGCATATTAAAGAAGAACTTTCATTCAGTGCTTTGAACGCATCCAAATAGGCAAGGGCCCACCTGAGGAGCAGTAACTGTCAGAGTGAGAGTAACAAGTGTGGCAGTCACTGCAGGCAGAACAGGTACTGTGAGGGGATGGTATAGACACAGAAGATTATATTTAAGTACTCAGTACTCTGGAAAGGCAAACCTGTTGTCAAAAATATCCTTTATTCTTCTCATGATTTGTTTGTCATTCCTGGAAACTGCTTTCAGACATAGGCAGAGGCCTGAACATGGAACAATACATATATGTCAAACAAGTTTGTGCTGTTAGCGAACAATATCTTCTCAACTGAAACTCTGAGCTATTGAGAGTGCTTTGTGAATCCCACCAATCCATTTTGTGGTTGCAAAGCAATGGTTATCCTTTTTTTCTTTATTTTATTTATCGATTTATCACAGGACATAAACACAAGAAATGTCTACAAAGAGGAAAAAAAACAACAACAAATAAACATGAAATTTTGTTTAAAATAATAAATAACTGCCAGTCTACACATACAGTGTGCTACATTCATATGTTGAGCGTTAAAACAGACAACAACAATTAGCCAGGTTCAAATATACTTCATACTACAGAATTATTTAAGTAAAATAGAAAAGGACCCCAAATAGCAGAGAATTTTTGGGAACAGATAGTTTTCACAAATCAAAGTTCCTCTATTTGTATATTGGAGACCATTTCAGCAATCCATTTTTGAAAACAAGGGGGAGAAATTAGTCTTTTTGGCTACCACCATCCGAAAAACCGAAGCCTGTTGCATGTCAGTGGGCAAATGTTTGGTGGACTCGATCCCGATCATGTTTAGAATACCAATCAAAAATACGTGCCCAAAAGTTTTTAAATAAAGAACAAAACCTAAATGTGTATGACAATGTACCCTCTCTAACCCGGCATTTGTCACACAACAAGGAAATAGAAGGATAAATCCTATGTAATTTAGATTTAGAGTAATGCAGCCGATGTATGACTTTAAATTGTATAAGCTGATGTCTGCTGTTAATGGAGCAGGAGTGAATTCTGGACAAACTCTCTCTCCAGATATTTCTATGCCCAATTCATCAGCCCAGGCCGCCCTTAGTTGTTCAGTTAACGCCAGAGTACAGTCACAGAAAATGGATACAAACTTGGAAACAAGATGTTTATAGTCAGGAGGAAGCATATCATTCTCATAAAAATCATAATCAAATTTGGATTGAACAAAATGTCTAGTCTGTAAATAATGAAAGCAATGGGAGTTAGGAAGATTGACCGTCAATATACAGATCTTGAATAGTAACTAACCCCCTCTCCCTCCAGGAATGATATACGCCATCGGTCCATGGGGGTACAAAAGAGTGGTTAAAACAAATAGGGGTACATACAGAAGTCTCAGGTGCATTGAAAAGACTTCTAATCTGATTTAAGATTCTAGTAGAGTTTTTCAATACAAAGCTCTGGTTCGTTAGATTGTTGGACTTGACTGGCTTTGAAAGAAGCATGGCCTATAGTGACGAGCCAGTAGCTGTCTTGGTCTCCATATCTAACACCACAAGGGGGCACCTGACTCTTTCCCACCTAAAACCTGCCAATATGTAAGCGCCCTGGCGTTGACAGCCCAATAATAATGTTTGAAAATATGCTAATTTTGCCCTTCTTCAGATTTAGGCTTTTATAAATGAACTTACAATGGTTATCCTGATTTTTACATAAAACTGCAACATCAATCCAAAGAGATCATTGTCACATGTCTATTGCACTCTGGTTCAGTTCTGAAGGAGGTCTTTATTAGGTCTTTACTGCACATAATAAAGGCCTCCTTCAAAACCGAACCACAGTGTATCAGTGTTTGATACAATTAGTTAAGAGGCTTGGAGTTCTTATCAATCTCTCTATAGACACAGGGGGCCTCAGGGGTCATGGAACTACTACTTGCTAGTAGTCACCTTTAATTTGTTAATGGGAATATATGACATTTACACATTTATTTATTGCATTGTGCATATTACATGCAATGGTAGAATTCAACATGTGTTTATTTTTAACTAAATGACTGCACATGAATCCTGTATTTTCTCGTTCCCACACCTGTTTTAATAGTGTCGTATCTGTTCAGCGTTCAAACATCCAACAATTGCCAAAAAGGTTATAAGCAGCTGGATGGTTTCATTTCTCAACAATTAGCTATGTCTGTGAATGGCCCGCTGTTTTTTCAGTGAACCCACATTTTAAAAAATGTTCTGCAGCACTGTGGAAACAATATAGCTCCTTGGGGAACAGCTGTCTTTGGAGGCTCTTTTTGGTGTGGCCATGGTAACAAGTCAGGGTTTGAGGTAAAAATAATTTTAATTACCGCAATATTAGCCTTTGGTTTGCTTTTTTAATTTTAGTTCCACCAACATCATCCCAGTTCCAAGGGACAACTCTTTGTCTATATAACACATTTGCAAATGACAGACTGCTTAATGGGATTTGGGAGAAAAGAAGGGACATTAGGGTGCTGTCCCCCACTGACTGAAAATTAATTAGGTTTGGTTGCCTAATTAATTTTCAACTAATTTCATGATGGGCATTTGCTTAGATTTGTAACTTTTAAAACTAATTTGAGACTTCTGTGTAGCTTACAAGTGATGAGACAAAAGTGATGAGACAAAAATAAAGCAATTCAGAATCTTCTGCATATTAGATTGAGAATATAAATATACAAATTTTAGGTCACACTTTAGGTCTCCATATGAAGGCTTTATATAGCATATATAAAGCCTTCATAAATTAGACATAATGGCTTTATAAATAATAGCAAATGGCATGCTTTATAAAGGGTGACGAAATACCTTCTTATGCAACATGTTGTTATGCCAAATGTGACATAACCAGCAATGTCACCTGGCTAATGGCTAAACATTATACTGGGTGACAAAACAGGCTAGGCTAACTGTGACACATCTGGCAAAACATGTTGCATATGGTGTTATGTCACCCTTTATGAAGCATTACATTTGCTTATGTATGATTTATAAAGCCATTATGTCATGTTTATGAAGGCTTTATATAGTATATATAAAGCTTTCATATGAAGACTTTGTTTAAAGTGTGACCAAATTTTATTTTAGCATGTCACTTAGTTAGTTCACCATGATTACAATTGTAATCTTACTTGCTAAAACTGGTAGTTTCATAATAAAGTTTAATAATATACTCAGTGCATACTTGGTATTCCATACAGTTGATATTGCTGCAAATAAAAAATGGAAAGATATAGCCAGAATGGTGTGTGTGCCCTGCTATGGCTTGGTGACCTGTCCAGGATGTATTCCTGCCTCTCGCCCAGTGCATGCTGGGATAGGCTTCAGCACCCCTGTGACACTGACCAGGAATAAGCGGGCTAGATAATGGATAGATCTAGCTATATATATGTATATACTGTTGATAATTTTTTTATTATGGAACTATCTGATATTTAAAAAAATGTGGTATTGCATTTCCCTCTGTAAGTGTTGGATAAAAGTAATTGTTAAAATAATTTCACTCAGATCACAAATCAATGCAAATGGTAATATTTGTCACACTAGCTTTTTGTCATGCTATTCCGTATATTAGCCTGTCATTATTTGTGTAGCAATGTACAGTATGTATGCTAGTCAGTTATATTTTTGTAGGCTGAATAGTCTTTTTTTGGAAAATGGATGTGACAAATGATTCTACCTCATCCCAATGAGGATCTCAGCGGCAGGTGCAGTTAATATTTGAATCATTTCAGGCAAGCCGATTTGGCTCCCAACATTATAAAGCAGCATATTTTTTAAAGTAAAAAAAAAAAAGTCTTGACAAAAATGCAAACAGTTGTGACTTAATTGTTGAATGTGCTTTGACAATGCAAACCTTGGTGTTAGAATGCCATTGCATGGTCTCAAAGGCTTTTCGGAAATTTGACACCATAACCCAAACCCTTTCCTTCCATGCTCTGCCACACAACATCTTGCTGTTAGAAACAACTGTAATTGGATGTTCTCAAATTGCCTATTAAACATATTCCCTTTATAATTCTAACAGTGACCGCATTTCACTGGTAAAATATACATGGAACTTTAGAAAATACTTTAAACATTTCAGATCTTTAGTGTACCCAGTGGAGCTATAGAGTACTCAAGTGACTAGGCTGCGTCACACTGGTTTCGGAAGTAAATTCCGTAGACATTAACTAAAACGTAACTTTTAATGTTAAAATGTTTTTTAAACTTTTAATCTAGTGATTATGTCTTACCATAAATTTCCTGGAACGCCCGTTCGCGAAATATGTCGTATTTTACGTTTTTGTATTTTTGTGTGAATATACCAGCGCTGGCACTGTTTAAAAACTCGACGTTCCATAATTCCCTCCAGACAAGCAGCGTTGTCTCCAAACGTCATATAATGTCATCGTGATGGTACTCTTTAAATGTACATGGGCCTTTTTTTAGAGAGTAGTGTTGACAACCAGTAAACATACATGCAATATTAGCTTGTATGTTATAATAGCTAATAGCTTGCTCATTTAAATCATCTACTATATGACCAGGTATAATTGCCTGGCAGAGTGAGCATGAGGCTTCTATTTCATGCTTTCTTCATTAGAAATCACTATTTTCCCTTCTCAAAATATATAAATTGCAACCTCCTAATTATGGCTTATGACAGCAGTGCCACACATTATTAATACACATTGGGATTAAGTATGGAATAAACACAATTTATTGCATAAAATTGTAACTATTTTAGAAACAACTAATCATTAGCAAAAATATGGATGGCTTCTTCTCTCTGCTTTTGGAAATAAGTGATTATGTTTGAAGGCTTGGAATGTATTTTAAAGCGGTTGTAGGAGCAGCCATCCCAATTTGTATTCTGGTGATGCTCTCTTGGAAGTGCGACATGCTGAATCTCCTTACACTGTTCCCTCTGTCAGTGAATAAGTGACAGCACCCAATTATACAATCTTAAGGCTGTGAGGCTCTTCAGCATTAGGAATTACTTAAAAGGAAATAGGAAAGATAGAGTGAAGGGAATAAAGGACAGAAGAATAGGCTCAGGTACAATAGGCTGCAAAAGACTGTACACAGTCAGGAAAGCAAGGATTAAAAAATCAAGACTGGAAAAGGTTTAGAGATGGGGATTAACTGTGTTGCATTAAAATTATGCAAATGATCAATCTGCATGGTTGTCTGTTGTAAAAGGTATAGGTTGAGGCTTTGATTCAATCGGTAATAATGGCCATCTCTATTTGAAATGAGTAAAATTTTCTTTTATATTTTAAGCCTTTATAAATACAATGCTTCGAAATGTGTTTCTATTTCAATTACAAATACTTAGGATCAGTAAATAAAAGTTCAGAAGAAATTCATCCAATATTATATATTGTATTTTGTATTTTATACAGAGTGAGACTGTCCGTAGGGCGGCTGACTCTGAAACCCATATGCAGGTCCCCCTTGTGGCCGGGAGTCCCGTTCCCAGCCATGGTGCTTTCTGTGCTGTGATCCCATCTGTTTGTGGTCCTTTCTGTTTTCCCCCTGTCTGAATGAAGTGTGGAGGAGGCCAGACTGCCCGCTTTTTTTGCAAACAAAGAAAAAAACACATTTATATTATTATGTGCAGTTGATGCTTTCACACTAATTGCAATTATTTCTTCAAAAATCTTTTTGAAATACTTTTTTTAAGCCAAGTGAATATATTTTGAGTAAACAATTACAAATGTTCCACCCCAGGTACCTGTGATATGATATGAAGCAGAATCGCATAGTTACTTATTTACCAATAGCATACTTGTCATCCTTCCCTTTTTTCCAATACAATTTAAAACAATATGAATATTTTTTGTGTAAAACACATGTTATGTTTTACATAACAGGGGTCAGTTCCTGTGGACCCACAGTCTGGTACAAATCCAGACAGTGGCAATATTGATCAGTGCCTCAGAAAGTCAGTCTTGCCAATTAACAAGACGATTACCTTTATTTTGGCTTGGTGTGAAATGTATCTTTTGACTGTAATATGAATTTAGTTACAAAGCTGAATAATTTGTCTAACCTTAGTTGGCATAGATTTCTATTTCCATCGCTGTGTGTCAAAGGTAGTGAATCATTCAATTGTGTCCAAGGACTTGAAAGCCAATTTATCTTTCTATTATCTTTACATTGTTAGGCAACACAGGAAAAAGGAATTCCATCACAAACATCTTCCCAGCTCAAGTTGGCCCTGGTTTGTTCTGTGCTGTCAATGACAATGAGCAGAGTAACAAGCAGATTCCCCCCTTGATAAATGAGTTGCATGGATGATACAGATACAGCATGATTGGCTGGAAATGTCATGTTTTGAAATATACTGGGTGAAACCTATCACTTTTTGAATTACGTATTAAAAAAACATGAAGAAAATAGGTTCTTACAGCCATTCGGAGGCATTGTTCTGATAATCAATCAATGACTGATGTATTTTCCAGATAATTACTTTGCCCTTAGAGCTTTTGATGGTCATAATAAAAGTTTAACACAGTTTTAAAAATGTTAAAGGGGTAAGTGTCAGGATTCTGTATTTTGTTTGTTTATCTGTGTATTTATATTTGTGGTTATGTTCTTATTTATTTATTTCTCATTTTGCATTCAGTTTAATTTATGGTTTCACTGTTCCGTGTTTTCAGTGCCGTCACTCCCCTGTCTTCATCACACTTTTCGGGAGCCTTTTGTGATTGTGGTTTTTCTCTGTATTTCTTCTGTCATGCACTTCCTTCTTAACTAATTATCTCATTGTATATAATACTAATTAACTAACTACTGCTAACAGCTTAGATTTAGGTTTTGTACTAATTAACTCACTAACGTAATCTTAGTTTTTATCTGCAGCTGTCTCTCTTTCTACCTGTTCTATCGCTGATCATCTTTCTTTGATTTTCTCTTTTACTACAGCTGACTCTTGTTTCCGCTTTCCATTCTCTAATTGTGTGCACTTGTCTTTTACTACGCAGTTCATGTTCTAGTCTATGTGTTATGTGTAAATCCGGTCCGCGTATTACATGCTACTGAATTTATTGTTAGGTTGCAAACCTTAGATAAAAGTTGCCAACATTTTAAAACGTTGACTTTCGATAACCAACTTGTAACCTAACGAGGGTAAATTAAGTTAGGCTAACGTTAGCCAGCTATTGATAGCTGAGAACTTTATGTTATATGAAAACTGATTTGATAACTGACCTTTGATGATGTTAACGTAGGTTGTCGAGTCGGTGTGTCGACACAAGGCTAGATCTAACATTATCCCGCTCAAACTACATCTTAGCCGTCCTGTTAACGTTACTGTATGCATTTGCTTTTGGTAACGTTAACCCTCCTGTGCTATGGCAGTACCATGCACAGTGCACTCGATTCGACCATACTCTAACTTTACTTTATCGAACATACCCTTCCCTGGCATTAAACTGTGCTGTAAGGTTTCCTTACAGCACAGCATGCTATCGATAGTGTGGCCGACTGCAGTGGGCTTTTTCTCGGTGTCACGGGAGACGCACCATTGTTGTGCTTTTATTGTACTTTTTTCAAAATTACGCTAATTCGAGGATATGGCCTGGTAGGTAGTGTGTACCTTAACAATATTTGGAGGTTAAAAGCTGGTGTGACATCTCGCATTGCTTTTTTTAAGTCTTGAGGTAGCTATGGTTACAAACAACAAATGTGTGTAAGGTCGTGGGAACGGCCTGTCAATCATATCTGACTGACAGTTCTCATTGATACGCCTACAAAACGAGGTGAACTTGTAGAATGGGAAATTTGGCCATATAAAAAGGAGTTTTATAAGGTTTGCACAAGTGTTGCCAGCAAAAAATGAAGTTGTACAGTGTAATTTTGGAGGCAGGAAGATAGAGAGGGAGAGAGAAGAGAGTGGCACTATGATACTATGATATGGCACTATTGTTAGCTGGCAATTTGTGTAAGTTTGTAAAATTATTTAAATTATGGCAATCAAATATGTCTTGCACATGCCACCAATGAATTTGTATTTATCCTTTCATCTTAGAACTTATGTCTGCTTAGCTTGTAATAACTTTTGGTCCCTGGCCATTTGTTATTGTGCCTAAATACAGTTTTTGATAATGTTCATATTTTGCACACTTGTACTTTATGTGCATCTATGGACCACATGTGTATACAGTTTCTAGTCCAGGCCCAGGAAGGGCATAAAAATATTTTCATACAAACCCCAATTCCAAAAAAAAGTTGGGACAGTATGTAAAATGCAAATAAAAGCAGAAAGCTGTGATTTGTAAATGATCTTTTACATATATTTAATTTAAAACCGTAAAAAGAAAAGATATTTAATGTTATATCTTATCAACTTTATCGTTTTTTGTAAATATACGCTTATTCCGAATTTAATACTTGCAACACGATCCAAAAAAGTTTGGACGGGGGCAACATAAGACTGGTAAAACACCTTCCACAGGTAAACCAGTGAATAGGTAACAGATGATGCTATCATGACTGGGTATAAAAGGAGCATCCACAAAGGGTCGAGCGTTTATGATCAAGGATGGGTCGAGGTTCCCACTTTGCGAAAAACTGAGCGAATAGTCCAACAGTTTAAGAACAACATTTCTCAATGCATGATTGCAAAGAATTTAGGGATTTCACAATCTACAGTCCATAATATTATGAAAAGATTCAGAGAACCTGGAGAAATCTTCGATCCCTCAGACGGCACTGCATTAAAAACCCACATGCTTCTGTAATGAATATAACCACATGGGCTCGAGTATTCTTCAGAACACCGTTGTCAGTAAACACAGTTTGTCGCTGCATCTACAAATGCAAGTTAAGACTACTACGCAAAGTGTAAGCCATATATCAACAACATCCAGAAACCCAGCTGACTTCTCCGGGCTCCAGCTCATCTGAGATGGACTGACGCAAAGTGGAAATGTGTTCTGTGATCTGACGAGTCCACCTTTCAAATAGTTTTAGGAAATAATGGACGTTGTGTTCTCCGGGCCAAAGAGGAAAAGATTATTACCAACGCAAGGTTCAAAAGCCAACGTCTGTCATGGTATGGGGGTGTGTTAGTGCCCATGGCATGGGTAATTTGCACTTCTGTGAGGGCACCATTAATGCTGAAGGGTACATATGCATTTTAGAGCAACATATGCTGCCATCTAGACGATGTCTTTTTTAGGGACGTGCTTATTTCAGAAAGACAATGCCAAGCCACATTCTGCACGTTACAACAGCGTGGCTTCGTAGTCAGAGAGTGCGCATGCTAGACTGGCCTGTCTGCAGTCTAGACCTGTCTCCCATTTAAAACGTGTGGCGCATTATCAGGCACAAAATACGACAACGGAGACCCCGCACTGTTGCGCAGCTGAAGTCTTATATCAAGCAAGAATGGGAAAATATTCCGCTTTCAAAACTACAACAATTAGTGTCCTCAGTTTCTAACAGATTACAGAGTGTTGTTAACCGGAAAGGTAAGGTAACATAGTGGTGAACATGCCTCTGTCCCTACTTTTTTGGGACGTGTTGCAGGCATCAAATATAGAATGAGTGTATATTTACAAAAAACAATAAAGTTGATTAGTTAAAACATTAAATATCTTGTCATTGTAATGTTTTCAATTCAATACAGGTCAAAAAGGATTTGAAAGTCATTGCTTTCTGTTTTTATTCACATTTTATACACTGTCCAAACTTTTTTGGAATTGGGTTTTGCATTTGCCAGTAACATCTCAACTAATAGAGCTAGCACAGTCATTTATCCAAGAGATGTTCAGGGATCTTTTGGTCTCATTTTAGGCAATGGGTGCCCACCTCAGTTTCTGGAAGGCTGCGCTGTACCATTGAAGGTCCCAACAGCATGACAGCCTGCAGGCATTCTTAATCACTGCAAATAGCCTATTCTGAATGGCTGTTCATATGAGCCTCACAGCCTCCATCAGGGAACTTGCAGGGTTGCCCAATTAGCAGTGGAAAGTGTGGAGCTGTGAGCGTTAGTCAGCAGGGAAGTCCGAGCCAGTGGAGGCGTGTCATCAATCATCACCAAGGCACTGGTTCTGGCTGCTTCTTGGCTGTGCGATGAGCCTTACCGTCTGTGGAAATGGCAGAGGCCGCATTAGCAGTGCAATCACGAACCATCATTAAGGCAGGTGTTTGCAATAGGGCATGTGCACAATGAATTTATAACAAATCTGTATCAGCTCTTACTTGGCCTCTTATTAGGGTTCATGAAGGAAAAGTTCCCCAGTAGAGTTTTTGTCTTATTGGCTTTCTTCCTTTTTATAATTACTATTTTCTTCATTTAACTTTTTGTCATTCTGCGCTGTTCAACCATGCGTTAATTGAATGTTCAATGCATACAATGTACACTTAATTACAGTTTTGTGGGATTTGTAGGGTTTCCAAAAGAGAACGGTTAATTAATAGTATGAAAATAATGACCATTAACATGTTCATATTCCAAATATTTATACAATTATGTTTCTTTTACACTACTCATTATGTTACTCTGATATTGCCATGTAACAGCAAACTGTTACTTCTTTTGAAAGATTATATATCTGCATTCTGCAAGTTAATATAAATTGAGTTTTGTAATGCCAATTGTCAATATACTGTATAATAGAATAATTAATTGTTATGACATGAAAGGCAGTCACATATGTAGAAAAGGCATAATCATGAATGAAAGAAAATGTGTTTCATGCAAGAATTTTTGCGATGAATGCAAAATGACATATTGGAAGACAGGAAAGATTGTACCTCTGCCTCTTTGGCATAATTTGTGGATGGCAATTTTAAGTTAATTAAAAACAATGAATCACCTGTTGCCCTCATGGTCAAAAATGTATCTTTAACAGCAGTGAAAACCCCATAAATATAATTGTTTCAGCATGAAATTCGAAAACTTTTCCTGGAGTGACCCTACCTTTATAAAAAAAATTAAAATAATAAATTGTATCAAGGAACAAAGATTGTCTTACAGTATGAGTCTTTTTTTTAACCCTGCAGTTAAGAAATCAGAAGTCATAATCAAAATTAAGTGTCACACATCTATTACAGATGTGTTTTATAGTAACAATCAGTGGTAGACTGTCTGGACTGTGAAGTAGGAAACCACAGTTATTCGCGGATTTATTGATGAATGATAGGTTGTTTCTACATGAAAAAAATCAATTTAAAATGTAAGGAAGGAGCTTCTTCAAGGGTTCTGGTGAGGGTGGGCCATGTTTGACCCTGTGACCATGGGATGTATACATAATAAGAAGACAACACAATAATTTATTTTTCATTCATTACAAAAAGTGTGTCTGGCTGTTCCAAACAATTGCGTTTCTTAATTTTAAGAAATTAAATGTTGAAAAATATCAGTTTTTGCCTAAACATGTTTGTGTGTACTCTTCAAAGACATAGACATAACAGGTGTACAAGACAAATAGGCTATCAGGGAGAATAATGTGAAGTTCAGTAGTCACAAAAATCTAGGATGACCTACATACTGTACAAGCTGTTTTTCTCTTGGGAGTGTATTCTGGTAGGAAATTGAAGGCCTTTCTGCTGAGACGTGATTTGCTGGTGCTTCATACTATCTCTGGAAGCCCTGTGAAATATTGGACAGCTCTGAGAAGAACCCAGGTGGTTTCAGCTAGCATTACCAGAAGAGAAATATCTGAAATTAATGGTTGGGTATTTCTATGAATAATATGTTGCTTAAGGTAATAAAGGTATTTTGTGTACAAGTGAACTGCTGGGATTTACTGAATAGATTTGTAATACTTTCACCGATGGCCATTTTAGTCAGTCATTGTTTTTCCCATTCTTCAATAAATCAAGTATAATTGTTGTTAAAATCTTAATTCTGTTTGTGCAAAATTAGTTAATGTCACGTACCAAAATATGTGGTTACTGTGGTGCTATTGGAAAATGAATGGCAATTTAACAGCAATTAGTTAATTAGACCTTTTGATGGATGTGAGTAATGCAGCAGTGCTTATGAATATAAGAGAATGCATGGGAGGTTGCTAATAATGGATGGATTTGTAACCTATGGGAGAAGTAACATTTTTTATTCATGTGGCCAGTATGAACTTTTGCATAACTGGAGAATATTAAGAGGATGAATACTATCTATGTTAGATTAATGAAAGAAAGGATCATTGACAATGAACTGCCTTATTTGGGTTTTATTTAATTTAGTTATTCAAGTTCATGATTTTGGATTTTAATTTCAGTGTTTTTCACATGTTCTTGATATAAGTATATTTCACATGTTCAGTATCACGTTATCCGAACACTTAGCACTAATGTAAATGTTTGCCTCATGGCAACCCCTTCATGATATGTATAATATTGTCCAAAATACACATTCTTGACATGGAATTGCAAAAGACATGTCAACGTTATCAATCTACAAAATATAATTTGTCTGTGTAATTAATTTAAATAAATATGCCAAGATTTATTTTAATGTTTCATTTTGAAAAACCTTTTATGTATCAGATGCACTTTCAATTTATGTAAATATACTTTCGATTTTAAAGGGACGCAAAGTCAGCTCAAAAATTAGAGCTGACCAATTCTTAAATGCATCATGTAATAGACTTTACAATATATAATAATGACTTTAAATGTGTAGCAGAAACCACTACCTACTGCATGGACTGTTCCATCACCAGTGTACTTGATTCAAGTACATGATAATGATATTCATTGTGTTCTTTTTATCAAATTTTCTAACTCAATGGCAACAGGATGTGCGGTGCAATTCATAATTAAAAGCATGAAACAGCAACTATTACATGAGCAAAATAAAGCCAGGACTAATTTACTTGTACTGAATAATATTCAGGATTTTAAAACTGAATGAGTACTTGACAATACAGAGCTGCAATGACAATTAATGATTGAAGGTCATCTAAATCAGTGCATTTTCTGTCTTATTTCTATGCAGAATGGTCTAACTCTACAGTAATTCATACTGCTTTTAACACATTAGTTTATGAAATTGGGAAGAATTCATGAAGGTAGTATAAAATAAAAATATTTTTTGGTTCATGCGAGATTGTTATTGAAAGCACACAGCATTCTTCCAATAATGGGGCTTATGAAGCCTCGCTGATTTCAATCCCAGCAGCATAAACTTTTATAGTTGTTTTGTGTTTTTATTCAATCTTAAAAACGGATAAGAACATTTCATATTCATGCTTGCTGACTTACAATTTTGTATTTGTGACTAATTTGGCAGGTTGTGCCTAAACGGCAGGGTAGGTGCTTACCAATAAAACTAGGAGGCTGTTGGCCTGAGATTTACATTTGCGTATCATGTGAAATGCACTTTTATAAGTTTCAGGAAGTGCAGTTTATGTTATGTAAGTATGGCCATTGGAGACTATTTAAACAAAGATTGTTTGTGGCATCTTATGTATTACTCCTTGGACAAAAATGATTACAATTGCAATAACATTTTAAAATGTAACCCATTTGGGTAAATTATAAAAAATGGCCATATAATCCCTGCATCTCAAAACAGCACTTTTTTAATAAAAAAAAAAATATCTAAAAATGTTACAGATTCAGCAAGGTATTGCCCAAACAATATTGCCATATTTTTATGTTTCATGGTGAATTAGCATGCAGGTAACGGCAGGGAAACAATGCAAGCTAATTTTGAATGTTGTACTGTAACTGTACATGAATGCTATATGATAAAAATAGACATTTTCTGCTTTACAGATGTTGGGAATACATTTAAATCTATACATGGGGCGTCACTTATGTACTGGGATACGCCGCTACCATCCGTATATAACATGGTGGTGTAGTTTTCGTATAATAAATCAGTCTCAAAGTTTTATATACTATTCTCAAAAGATAATATATTAACTAAAAATGGGCAACTTCAATTAATAATTAAATTAATTATCAATAAAATTATACATGAATAATTATCTTGGCAAAATCACAATACTATGTACTCAGTTGATACCAAATTAATATAAATGATTCAGCTAAAAGGTGAAGGCATTTGGGGGAATCACTGCGATTATTATTCGCTGACTCAACACAAGATCAACATTAATACACACAATTTTGGACTAGTTTATTGAACACAAAGTACCAAACAGAGAAAAGCACGATTCACTACTATAATGTACAACAAACTGTGCGCATGTGCGTGTGTGCGTTGGGCGCAGCACATGGGGGTTTTCATATTCTCCTCGTCTCGGACACGTGTTCAGAGAGAACAAAGAACCTAAAATGGAGGGAGCTTTCGCTGGACCTATCAGCGTGTACTGTTATCATTACGACCGGTTAGTGTTTAAGACAGATCACATGCAAGATATTTTCTATGCGTGATGCATTAAAACTAAAGCAGTGCAGTGAATGGCTTACAGCCATCCAAAGTAAAATGATAACAAAACTTTAACCACAAAAACATTAACCATTCAATAGCACAGATGCATCCGGTCACAAACATGTTGTGATGCCCAGTGTTACAGCCTTACTTGAGTTAAGTCCTTTGAGTAGTTCCCTCCATTGGATTGCACCTTCACAATCAAAAGGGGAAAGCCAGTCACCCGATCCTGTGGTTGCAAGGTTGCAGGGTTGCTATAGATAGGGGAACCAGCCGCCTCATCTTGGGTCCCTGGAACTGGTTTCTTTCGTCGTTAGGGTTGCAGTTCATAGGGGTAGATAATGCAACCGGTCGCATTATTTCCCCCAAAATACGCAGCGTGACCGTTTGCCTCTAGGGGACTCACCGGCGGTGCTGTGCTGCAGGATCAGTGGGTGCGTGGTTCGCTTAGTGGTTCTTCTTGACCACCGGGTGCTCGCGTTGCCTCCTCGTCATTGAGCCAACGAGACAAAGAGCGAACAAGAGCCAGCGAATGAGAAGTTAACAAAAAGCCATTGAGTAGCGAACAAGAAGTTAACGAAGAGCCATTGAACTCACCAAAAGGAACAAAATGTTCCATCACCATACCACAGATACTGCAAAATGGGGAGAAACGTCAACAGGAGCAGATACAATGGATGATGGCATAGCGCTAGAACTAGCTTAGCATTTCATGACATGACATGACAAGCTGCACTTTGCAGCTCAGGTCCTAACTCAGATCAAATTAAATGCTGTATGTTGTGGTCTTCTGTTGTAAAAATGTTTCAGTGCCAAAAGTGGAACATCATGTCTGCTGATTTTTTAGCTGGATAGATATTAGGTGTCACGCCTCATGATTCATGTTATGGCCGGTGGAATATAGGGACCCAGTAGCCCCAGTTTAATCTCAGGAAAAGGTACAAAATCTACGGAAACGGACACTCGGAAAACATATATGATGAAAACTCGAAATACACTTGCAAACACAAAGCTATAAAGATTGAAGAACTCGCGAAGAGGGACTAGGACGACTGGGTTAAATACACAGAGGGAGACAAGAAACAATGAGGATCAGGTGTGAGGAAGCAGGGAGGGGCGATGGCTCACAGGTAAGAACAAGAATGCGAAATCACAGATAGATACAGGGATAGGATAACGAGGGAGAATGACAGCTGCAGGTAGAAACTCAAGATAAATTAGTAATTAGTAATGTTAGTAGGAAATTCTAAATCCCTAATGTTAGTAAGTTAGTTGTTTAGTATTATATACACAAGTTAGTCATTAGTAGATTAGTAGACCCTAATTCTAAGATGTTAGTGATTGTTAGTTAATTAGTATTATTTACAATTAAATAATTTAGTAAGAAGGAAGGAATGAGAGGAAATACAGAGAAAACCGAACTCCCCACAGACTCCCGGAAGGTGTGACGAAGACAGGGAGTGACAGAAATACAAAACACAGGACAGTGAAACCACAAATAATCAGAAACATAAATACCTGAATGAAATTTAAAATACAAAACAGACAGACTCAGAACTCAGAACATAACACATTGAGACAGACAGGTTTGTTTTCATGCAAAAAGAAGAAACAAGTTATCAGGGTTTAAGTAGAGCCCTTAATTAAGTTCCCAATTGACTTTTATTCATTTTTTCAGCCGGTAACAGGCTGAGCACTCCTTTGTTGCAAAAATACCCAAAATCCATAGTGGGGCCATTCGTAATGAATAGAAGATTTGCTAACACAAGAGTTCTATATTGAGTCAAACGTTGACCAACCAGAGTCTATTGTTGACTCAATGATAAGTAAAACAACTTGACTATAACTTTATTGAATCATGTCATGCACTGACTCTTATATGTATTATAGGTATAACTGGGTTGAAAATATGACTGAAAAGCCCTTAGTAGAAATGAGCAGGAGTTTTTCCATTATAGCCTACGTACATATAGTTCCTATACGCTCTATGGGGTAAAGCCTTTGACAAAATCTGTGTTGCTCTCCCCCATGTGCGCCCCCCGTGCATGCAAAAGGTCTACTCTCACATCTATTCATTAGATATTGGTGGAAATTAATACAAATTTAAATACTTGTTGTTGACCAATTAGAATTATTATTTTTTTGAGAATGCACAACTGTAGGCAGACAGGGACACGGACGATTGTAATACCCCCGCTTGCAATGCTGTGCATATGCAGGTGTAATTCCAGGTTACAAGTAGCATGTACAATATGTGGGTATTTTATAATTATTAGATGATAGATTAATACAATTACACCACAGTTCTGCTCACCTAACATACTGAATATGTAAAACATAATCTTTACATTGACTCTTAGATTTCCTGAAAAATGTTTTATTCTTTATTGCTTATCCAGAAATCACCTTTATTTGAATAATGATCATTTTAGAGTAAAGGGAAAGTTGGCAGTTGATCGATTTTGTTTACCTATGATTTTCCCACTAAGTTGATATTGGCCTTTGGGGGCAGTTAAAAGGTGCAATCTAGAGCTTCACAGGAAGTTATTTTAATGGCCACTTGTCTCCAGGGTATTTTTTAGTAAGCAAATAATGGCATTCAACTCAGGAAGCCAGCCTGGCCAAAGACACAGAACAGGCCTTTTCAGATGTTAAATATAAACACAGCGTTCTTGACAGTGTTCAGACTACCCCTTGGCTCTGGGTTTGGGCTTCCAATAGCACAACACTGAAGGGTATTTAATTTGCCTTGCCATAGTTTTTTTCAATATTTATTGTGCTTATTTAAATCTGCTTTCTCTTTAATATGCCTTTCTCTCTCGACTTTGGCACCAATAAATTTTTCTGTGGTGCAGGAAAAGGCATCATGAAGGACTTAATTTCAATAAATGAGTAGTCATTAAAATGAGTGTCCAGTTATTTTAAAACTTCCAGATTAATTTACAAGTTATGCTCTCTTTCGGAAAGTTAGATGTTATGTTTGCTAAAAACAAATAATTTGATAGGCAATTAAGCAGTGCTGAGATCCATATTCAGTAGCAGTTACCTAAACCAAACAGTACAGTATTTTTTTAAGGAAAAGGAGTTGGCAGGGATGTAAATTGGATTTCTACTATAGGGGCTATGTCGCCCAGAACTGAAATGAAAGAAAGCACAGGATGTCCAGATGAGATAGTAAGCATTCCCTCAGGAAACATTTCTTCTATATTTTCTAAAGCTCCTGATTTCACTAGAAATCGTCTCCTTATTACTAGATCCCACCCAAAAATAAGATGAATATAGAAGCAGTAGCAGAAGGGGGGGGGGTGTTCTGCCCCCCAGGCCCACTGACTTAGAGGGCCAACTGGAAGGGCAGAGTTGCACGTTTTCTCATTTAAGAAAAAAAAATATTAACTCTTCCTAAATTATAAATGATATTACATGACAATAGGTATTATCCCATGATGGATAATTATTATTGATAGGCTGGAGGCTATTGTCATTTCAATGCAGTTCATTCCTCGCATACTCCTTTGTAGGGTTCCTGACTTGTGGAACAAGGGGGAGGGGCTTGCCTAGTGCCTTGTAAAAAGAAGAAACGTAATGCGCTCAACCAATAGACCATAGAATATAGGCTAATAATATACCAATTTCATGTTTGTAAATGAAAAAAGAATACATGCGCTACACTGGGGCAAAATGTTAATCACCTTGTTAGGATATCACAATCAATACGGCAGACTTGATCACCAATGATTTATTGTAAAACGATATAAAATATAGCTGGAGTTAGAAGTCTTACAACTTTATTATCTAGGTGTAGACTATTTAGATGCATGTCACTGTTTGATCAGTGGCCAGTGGATAACCTAATTTTTAACGTGAGTCCATCTGAATAATAAAGTTTGGACAGATAGGATACAGCACATTAAAAAAGAAGGAGCACCTGCTTGACAATGATCATTTCTATTGGTTGTTTGAAATTGATAGACTCTAACTTTATTCTTTTGATAATGGCAATTGTTTGGCTGTGACGTTGTTGTAGACTACGTCAGGGTGGTTGTGGTGTTTCAAAGCTGAAAAGGAAACCAGAACTCACAAAAATCTTCTAAAATAAATATTTAAAAATGAAAGATTTTATTTTTTCTTAATTTTTTTAAAATAAAAGATTTTCCTTTTTTATTATGTCAAGGCTATAGGAAACAGTAGTTAATGTCCACTGCAAATATTTGTAGTTGCTGGCTGCATCTACACTTTTAACGCGTTATTAGCCTTCTATTATTTCCTTATCATTCAAATGCAATTTATTTGTCGCTTTTTCCAGCGGTGGTGGCGGGGGTTGTTAGTGATATAGGGGCCCACTCCCACACTCCCTCTCGTGACAATACCCCTCCTCTTTATCTGTATAGAAGCTTGTTGTAATGATAAGCTAGAAGCCTTGCAAGCAGAGACTGTGCACTGCTTTAATAATTGACATATTAAGCTTTCTAGCTAGCTGTTTAAAAAAAATAATGCACTCTACTTATCAGTCTCAGGGCACTGCCTAGTTATATGAGGGAAAAACTCAAATAATATCAATGTCTTGCTATGTGCATGGTACCCAGCTTCTCATGACTTTAGCTAGCTACCTCACTGAAGGGTAGCTACCTCACTGACTGTACTTCTGGAATCTGGCCACAAACAACTCAGAGACCTGCAGGAGCAGAGCTTAAACCCCTTGAATCTGCTCCGATTTTAGCGTCACCAAATGTGACTAATCCTCGACCATTAGTCTTGAAGATGGTGAGTGGATATATTTTAAATTGATAGTGCCTTTTTGAGCTTATTGTTTGTCCTATTTTTAATTATCACCTATATTGCCCATTGTGCTATAGCTTACCATTAGTACGCCTAAGCTAGCAGGCTGACCACCAACCCAAGTGTCAATAGAGTGCCATTAGCAGGCTAGCTAGCTTATAAGCAATTCATACAAGGTAAGTTTGAAAAGAATAAGTTGGCTAAGTGGATGAAATATCAACACTTTATCCAAATTCCTAGCTAGCAAGCTAGCTGCAATGTAACATTACCATATTGTTTGTCCAAAAATTAGCAACGAGTCATTATGATTCATAAAATCAAAGTTATGTTATTTGTTGAGGCGCCATGTGAACGTAGTTGCACTGTTACGTACACTGTATTGTCAGCTAAGTTACATGCTACATTTCAATATTGTTGCTCAGCAGTTCACATAGCCTAGGTAAGTTTTACATTACACATTTCCCAGAGTAAATTTGACCCGAGTTTGTGTTAACTGCATGCATTAATTCATAGACATTCAGATTTTTCAGGACAATGCTGTGAAAGAGTGCATAAGGATGAACAATCAAAGGATGCTCCAGATATCTGCTGTTAAAAGCTGAAAACTGGATTATTTTTTCATGAGGTGAGTTTAAAGTAGCTAGAGAGATTTTGTTGCCTGACAGCTGAGCAAGTCTGCATGGATGTCCAGGGTTGTACAGTGTTTTCACCTAGAATTCTGAAAATGCAAATATAAAATATCATTTATAAGCAATGGTTTGAGTGGACATTTTCCATTCCCATTTTTCATAAATTGTGAAAATTGTTGATAGGACATTTTATAGCAGAAAACGTATTATGGTAAATACAATCAATTATGAAGTGTATCTCCAGGGTTGGAAATCAAGCTTGACTGCTCGAGTAGTTTATATAGAGCTCCGTTGTCCCGCCCACTTTGGTGACGAACGTCTGGTGCCACTTTTCGGAAAAAATATAATAGGAGTCAATGGACTGAAAATGTTTTTTTTTTCTATATTCAAGCAGCTAGACGTTCAAAACACCCGAGAGGGGTTGTCACATTTTAACATAATTAATAAAATTGGTCATTTGAAATTATGTCCAACAAATAAACAACAAACACATTTTCAAAAAAACAAGTAAAACGACTACATCATCCAGGCTACTCGCTCACCACCACTGCTGGAGTGAAAGCCATCAAGCTGAAACTTTCGACATGGCCAGACTGATAGTGATTCTCGCCCTTGGTGATGCTCTTAGTTACACTTCCATAATAAGACAAAGTGATTGCCATTTTCGCTAGCAGAGAGGTCGGTAGCTACCTCTTTGGCCGGTCGCTACTTCTATAAGTTGTTACAAGAGCAGACCGAGTGATAGCCATTTTTTCTATTTTCTCGTACTAGCAAAAGCGGGAGCCGGCCATTTACGACCGGGGATTCAGGGTTGTTTTGTTATGTTTCTCAAACTTCGTTAATTCTACGATTCAAATTTGATTTAAACACGGTGATGCGTATATAATGGACTTTGTATCACATGTATGTCAAGGTTTGGTCTATACAATGCCATAATATCATCATAAGGGTGACTGAAAGATTCCCAAAGTGGGGGCAGGTAATGGCTTCCGGCAATCTTCCGGGACCAACCAGGGATAGGAGGGGGCGGGACTACGGAGCTCTATTTGGGACGAGTCCAATTTGAAACTCATTAGTCTGTCAGGCAAATGTGATTTCTTGAGCGGCGATTTAAGGGAGTCTGTTCTGTAAAATATGACGTGACTGAAGATCATAATCTGTTGAATGACACCAGCCTAATCCAATCTCTAGCCTCTCTAGCCAAGTAACAAGTTTTCACAGTGTCATTCATGACAAATTGGTATATATATGTAGGTATAGAAAAACCTACTTTTTTCTATAGGGGGATGAGGATTAATTTCTGATAATCTGCTACTCCCTGTGCATTACTGTATTATAAAAGAGCTGTTTGAGCAGACAATTGGACAGAACTGCTGTTGGATTGAACATGCAGACTATAAAGCATCCGAAATACTTACAGTCCTTGCAGTGGTGATTTAAAGTAATCTCTGCATAGCATCCTATTTCACAATTCATTTTTTATTTGAACATTATACAATTTGTACCATAGCATTTATATACACTACATGCAAAGGCCAATTTAAATATGCATCCATGCCATTCATAAAGCATATTGTAACAGAATGCATGGCCTATTCCCTCTGTGTGCTTCTGATTTTATATTCATTATTTTAGTTGTTTAGGTGTTAAGATATGAATAACCAAAGCCTTATTTACGTCTTAACATTATTTATGTCTACAGGTATGCTGTGCACTGATACATTTTTAAAAACCTGATGGCATCAATATCCTAGATTTTTTTCAGTTATTACAAGTAGCATGTTACGGGGTCCATTGAGGCCAATCAGGTGTCTAAGCTGGGCATCGTCCTACTTTATGTAGCCACATTAGCCATTGTTCCCAGCACTGTACATTGAAACACATTATGCAGCACTTGACTCCCTATTCTTAACATAGCGCACAGTCATTAGGTATGTTGCCATGACTACCAATGCTGGACTGGAGTATCTGTCCCTGAGGAATACGGGAGCCTGTTCACAGAGAGAAGCAGGGTCACCACTAGTTCTACTGATACAAACCAGTGCACGACATCTTGGTTATCATATGCATTTATAATTGAAATATTACTTTCCCAATAATACTTTGACAGGTAAAGACAATTCACAGGACATCAGGGAAACATTTGTTTTTCTTTTGTATTTTAGCAATGTAGCTTCATATTCAAAGATATGTGGGGAGGAGAAATTCTGCAAATAGCCAAAAATAGAGAGATAAAACTAAACATTATACGTAAAGAGCGAAAGATAACTTAGCTGAACCTAGAATGCAAATGAGGTGGGACATTGTGAAACATCAAATTAATTCTCACCAGCTGTCATTCCATTTTGACTTGAAAATAAATCAAATCCTGGAAAGATGTAAAAGGCCATGACTCTTACACAGAGAGAAAAAACAATGTGGTCACATACACTCAAACCAATGCTTGCTGAGCAGAAATGCAATTAACCTTAAACCTGCTGGGAATGTGCTCAGTGTTTTATTGCATCACAGATATTTCTTCATTCTGGTGGTATTTGTATGGATGTTTCAGGCAAATTACCCAGTATCAGTAGAATTCTCCTTCAGTCCATCTCACCTCAGTCTAAAGTTGCACAATGACAGGAACATGAATTGCAGACTTAACTTTTAAGGTGTGCATCTGATTTATTATGAAACTTTAATGTTCATGGTAGTAATATTAAAAGATAGTTAATTTATTCCAGAACAACCCATTCCACTGTTTTTCCTAAGTAGTATACAGGCTATTGCTACATTGACTTTATGTATGAGTGTTATGTAACAGAAATGTGCTATATGTGCTTTATGTGTTTATTACAATAAAGGGAGCCAATCTTTTTATATTCTGATTGCTGTTCTCTTTCCCTCCCTCAATACCCAAGGGAATGGGGACACCCTGTACTTCTTTTTAGTTCTTTTGGAATAACCACGTTGAACCATAACGATTAATAAATAGTTTGGATGGCATGTCCTTCCACTGTCAGGGAAAGTGTGTGGTGCAGAGCAGTACTGCAGGAGATTTCCATACTGGTAGTTGTAGTCGAGACAAACTCGCTTTGACATATTTCCAGAAGTTTACATAGTTTCTCTTCTGAGCAGAACCTAGACGTGTGCAGGAAGGCTTTCAACAAGGGCTGTCTTCTATAAGGAGCATCCTATTATTTTCATATTGGGTTTTTTCCTATCATAGTTTATAGGGATGCACCGATACCATTTTTTTCAGACCGAGTACGAGTACGAGTACTCACTTTTGAGTACTCGCCGATACCGATACCGATACCATTTTTTGTGTTTTTTTAAGTATGAGTACTTTATAATAATACTGTATAATAATACCACAATAATGAGACGGCTGATTTTGAAGATACTGTGTTTATTTTCTCCTGTTGATGGAGCACAGTCTATCAATTTACTGATTATTTAAATCAAATGAGGTCCAATAAAAATAAATAAATAAACATAAATAATAACCAAAATAAAACTGTACAGTCTTTTGTGCATCATTCTATTTATACTGGAACGTCAAAGTATAAGTGACCCCTAACCCTTACCACTAATATACATGGTCAACTTAACAGGGGGGGGGGGGGGGGGGGGGGGGGCTGACTGTAAAAAAACAATTGTGAAATAGGCCTACATACATTATAGGCTAACCTACTGTACTGACATGGAACAGCCTGTGTGCTATCTAAAGACTAGGTCTAATGCTGCTTATTGGCATAATGTCCTTTTCAACCATCAACCTCAGAGAGTCCTACTGAATTGACTAGCCTATATGAACTGCTGACTACCGCACCGCAGTAGCCTACATAATTGTCAACCGAATCAGTTACTCTCTGCATAGGCTACGGGCTACTCAATTAGTTTGCAACAAATGGCGGGGGTATTAGTAAAATAATATAGCCCGGTCAACTGTTTTTTGGTACAGTTTCACATTTAAAAAATATAGCCTGCAATCATGATCGGAACCTGTAGCCTACCTACTGGCATCTGACGTCCACCCAACGTAACGTTACCGAAAGCAAAACGGTTCAAGCATTTCTAATCAAAATCGCATAGGCTACTGTAGGCTATATTGTACATTTTCCATGTAGGCCTATTCTGTAACTATCAAACTAAGAGTTAATAAAAGTCTGCCCGTTATTAAACCATTTCAAATCTGTAATAATGATATTGATTAAATGAAGCACATTCGTGTTTTCTTTTGTATCGAAATAGCACAATAAATGTAGGCTATTTTAAGAAGGCCTAATATGCTATAACCATGTTTTATAGGCTACACAAATATAACCAATATGTGGCTATACGTTTGTTTCTTCTTTACACTTGAAATTCAGTAAGAAGTCTAGCTAAAGCCCTTTTCTTTATTTGTTGTCAGGTAATTTGAGTCTAGATCACGCACTGCGTGAATGGTTGCTATTTTAATCTGAACCGCTATTTTAATCAAGTAGCCTACTGACGAACTGGGTGATTAATAGCACTATGCTACATCAGTGCACCTAGCTCAACCCTTTGTATAAGGGCTCCCCCCATACATGACTGAACATCGACATTCAATTTGGGAGAAAATAATCATCTGCTTTAAAAAAAAAGTATGGCCCTTGTCACCCTTTTGACAACTTTACCATTTGAAAACGCAATGTTTTACAATAGGTTACTTACCACGAAATGGTCAGAACTTGAGAACACACAAATTGTCATATATTTCCGTAGTTTCTAATCCATATTTAAAACGCTCACTGGAGCGACCATAAACCTAATCCATAAAACTATATAACTACAAGGAAAAAATACAAAAAGTTCATACGAGGTTTATAGGAAAAGTTCGCATTTCAGGTGGTAGGCTACATTAACTTCGCCCTCGCGTGGAGACCTTAAACCATGATTACGTTTCACACAAAAACTGCCGTTGAAACAAGATCGCAGATTATTCAGTTAATTGTTTCATTTGAAATCTTATCGATTAAATTATTATTAGCAATTAATCGATAGTCGATTAACTGTTAACATCCCTAGTGAGCACGCAGGTCAGGATTAGGTGTTGCTAAGGTGATAGCATTAGCGTGCGGACGTTTGGACGTTGGTATCGGTTTTGGAGTATCGGTACATTTTTTCGAGTACGAGTACGAGTACATGAGCATGGTATCGGCCCCGATACCGATACTGGTATCGGTATCGGTGCATCCCTAATAGTTTATCTCAACGGAATTGTCCCTCCTGTTGGTTTTCATCAAGAAAGTAAATTCCATGCTCTTGCTGGCCTGTATTTGAATTACAGTATGACAGACATGGAAGAGCTCCCTCAGCACAACATTGTACATCACTCCTGGGATGTTCTGTCAGACTGTCCCTGCATTTTAATGTATTAATCATTCTAATCACCTTAATTACATTTTAGCATCGCTAATTTCAGGCTATACAGTCCCTAATGATCAAGGCAATCTCAAACAGAGTGCATGCTCCATCAATAAAATCACTTATTGAAATCACTGTTATGATTCCAAGGCCACCTTCATGGGACAAACCCTGCTCTGATGTGCATTGGTGTCAAGATTAGCCTAACTGAGCAGATTTGACTCCCTGTCAATTTTAAGGATGCATTTTACATGGAGGGAATTCACAGTGAATTTCCCACATTCATCCTTACTTTGTCCCTCTCATGATACAAGTATTGATACAAGCCAGATTTCAATACATTGAGTTAAACCATACGTGTTCATCACATTGTGTTTAGAAAAAATGGCTTAACAATTATTATTAACAATAATAATAATGTGTCAGACAGAAAACTGACATATTTCCCACATATGAGTTGCAGACTGAATGTCATTCACTTATTTCATTTTTCAGAGAATAAGTGTGGATGTGCACATTTGTCTACAAAATGCTTGAAAGACATGTAGCTATGTAACATTTTTCATTTGTGAAATCTTTTTTGCTTGCAAGTAGTTTGATCCTGGAGAACACATTCTGCTGACAGACATTTCCCTTTTGCTATCTTGTTTTCAAGTTGCTTGCCAATGTCTTGCCAAGTACAAAATTCTCAAAATAGTGGTAGGTGGGAGTAACAATTGTGACACAAGGATTACATTACGTAAAGATGTATTAGAGATCACCATAGCAGTCCCACAATAGCCAAATAGCCTATGTTTCTGTCTTTGCCTTTGGTATTTATTGAGAAGGAGGTTTTGTCCTGACACACATAAACTACATACTTAATTTAATTCATCCAATAACAAAAGCATACTGGCAAGGGACAGTCATAGCTGTATGGTTTGCTTTAATTATAACATTCCAATAAATTGACCCTGACATTTACACCTGTCAAAAATTCTAAACGCAAAAATTCTAAATAATTCACCCAATGTGTTATTTGTTTTAACATTAGCTATCAAAATGTACTTGGAATACTATGCCAAATAATGTCCTGAGGGGATTTTATAGGATTTTGGAAAGCAAGAGAGATGGGCAAACACTTAGAATTTTAATGAGGCTGTGCTATTCCTTGGAAAGGTTTAAATAAAATTCAAAACTGGATAGAATGCATAATAGCAGAATGTCATGGCAAGTCAAATGATTTTCATGCAAAATTGCCTGTGTAGTTAAAGGGTTTTCTCCAATCTAATGCTTTGTAAAATCACATTTTATGGAGCTTTAGTAGTGATCATGCTAGTTTTAAACTTTTATATAGATGTAGGAAGCAGAGTTATCTATTCCTGCAAAAAGGGAGCTGAAGGGACTGCACAATATGTTTCCCAAAGACATAGCTAGCAAGGGGAAACAACTAGCGGGGGAAACGTGCATTAATACATTGTAAAACCCATACTATTTATGTAGTTAATAAAACTTTACAAAACACTATAACAGTAGCTTGGCTCACTATAAGTCTCTATAAGTAAATGTTGAGCTGCTCTCCTGCCTATTACCCAGAGTTGGTGGTAGTCGATGCAGAAAAATAATTGGTTCTGACTCATTCTTCAGCTGGATTTTTGTAACCTGGGTCAAGTTCTGGTGGAGTCCTCAAAGCAGTCTTGAGTGAAACGAGGTAAACCGTGGTTCTATAATTGCAGACTTCAGCCTGCACAAACCGTAGCACAGTGTGAATTCATTAGAAAATAATGATGTGTAACTATTTTCTCTTGCAGTTAAGAGTTAAATGTGCATTGTATATGCATGTATATGTATTTTGGCAAGTTTTAAAAAATAAATTATTAATTTATAGTGTCCCTTTTGTTTTATGCTGGTACAAAACAGATTGATGTGGGTAACCCAGGGTTACATTGCAGGTTTACAAAATACCATCCCTCATTGGTCTATTGTAAGCCAAAGCTAAGCTAATTGGGGAAAATAATAGATTTTCATTATAATGATCTGTTACTCATATTATTGACTAATTAGCACTGCAACCATGATTTATATAATGTATTTAAAGGACAAAGTATTTTTGGCTTGCATCTGTGTGTTACTTTTCAATGTGTAATTGCATAACTGAGCTTTTATTTGTTGTTATTTACTTAACAACGGCAATTTTTTTGTGTTTCTAGAATTTTCCAAGGTTACCATTTTAAATTTAGTTAATTTTTTTTCTCACACTATACTGTTTTAGCAGTGTCAGAAGAAGTGCCCTGTTGCGCTGACTTGGACTATCCAATCACAAATCTATGTGTCTTCAGTATTGAACATTTACTTTAAAAGAACCCTAGGCCAGAGTCTCTTCATTTTGTTGATGTTCAGCCTAAACAAATCTTTTTAAAATATAGGTGTTACATGATGTTATAGATATTCTCCTTATCTCTTTTTATGTGCGGTGCCATACAGTTACAGTGACTTGCCAATAACTATTTATATTGTAATTTTCAAGTAAATAAGACAAAATGAGTGCACTGACTTCTGAAGTCTTTTTAAATAAAACAATATATGCATACTGTATATAAAACCTTAAGCTCAGACTTAGATGTTTCAATATTTGAACACTAATAACTGTAATAATCACTTTTTGATGACTTGAACATAGGCACAGATGGTTTAGAGAAGCAGACGTCCCTGATGTGTTCAGGTTACTCAAACTGCAGGGTGCAAGGCATATTTATTTTTATTTTATTTAGCAAAAATTGCTTTTGTCTATGAATGTCCTGTATATTTGAAATGGCAAATACCCAGATACTATGGTGTGTGTGCAGAAAAATATATTCAAAGCCAACCAAGTATGAAAGCAAATAATGAAATATTTCAGTATTGCATTTCTATTTGCAAATTACAGCCAAGGTGGAATGAAATGAAGCTTAAATAATGGCCTCCCAGGGCTTCTGATGCACTACTGTGCCCAGTCGCTGTCTGGAGTCTATCAACACGAAAGACAGTCCAGCCCCACTGTCTGCCTACCCTCCCTGGGACGCTGCAAGGGGCTAAACAGCAATCATCTCAGGCCATTTCCTCCACACTCCCCTTCAAAGAAAGGTCCAGAGACATGCATCCATGTGGAACAGGAGTGCCCATATTGCAGCCTCAGTTTCACACAACAGGTAGATTAATCATTCAATCCTCGGCTCTTGACTTCTATCCCTTTTAATCTGTGAACACATCCCATTAGACTCATTTTAAACCCACAGTCAGGGGCAAGAGGTTTACATCTAGGAGGAGCTTATATCTGTTTTTCAGAGTTT
The DNA here is from genome assembly GCA_022702515.1 of Ilyophis sp. 1 JC-2022. Lineage (NCBI taxonomy): Eukaryota > Metazoa > Chordata > Actinopteri > Anguilliformes > Synaphobranchidae > Ilyophis > Ilyophis sp. 1 JC-2022. The sequence continues at coordinate 107,452,820 of CM040403.1, forward strand.
AAGTATATCTTTAATAGCAATTGGGGCCACATCTTAATAGTGTACGCAAACCTTATTAACAGACCAGTTAAGTGGAGGCTGTTTTCCAGTGACTGTACTCTATGACGTTTTTAGATTAAACAAAACTCTTACCAACAAGGGCTGCGATGTAGACACACAAGATTTGTAAAAACCGATTAGGGCATGGAATGAGAAGATCACCAGATTGATAGAACCTGATTGGAAATTTGCCCATGACACTGAAAGAGTAATACCTTTGCTCTTTGTGACATCTGATATTCATTGGCCTTATCGTAATCCGGACCCGGGTTTAAGGTCGTATTAGGAAAACTAAATCTCCTGCTGCATACTGTCCCTGAGACTCTAATTGGGCATTGGCTACTACTTCTGAAATATGGGGGAATGCCCAATGCATCCAAAGAATGCTAATGTTGAGCAAAGAGAATTTGCAGAGCTTGAGCTCATTGACCACCTGGGGAAAATGAACTTGGATACTCACAAAAACTATGAAAGCAATGTCAACGGATTTTCATATATCAAATTAAACACTGTTAAACAAATGTTCCCTTTTCATGTGTAAATTTCAAGCTGTCTTTCACGCATTTAAAAAATCTTAATGAGCACTCCAGTCATTCCATTTGAAGTGACAGTTCATAGCACCATCCACTGGAAGCAACTGGACAGTTCAATTTTCACAATCAACATTCACAGACCAAAATGGAAAAAGGCAACGACTTCAACTACTTCCTACGACTTCAACAAGAAGTCACCCATGCCATTGTACAGCGGCTCATTGCAATCACGTAAAATCAACACAAGCTGGAACTCTAAAAGATAAAACAAAGTACAAGATGGCAAGATCAGAATATCTCATCAGCCGTGGGCCAGATGACAGCTAAATAAAGGTTAAATAAAAATAAACATCACACTGCAATTGACTGAATCAATAGTGCAGAGAAAAGCCTTTTGGATACTTTTAGTATAAATAACCATTTAGACTAAATTAGGTTAAATTGGGTGATTTTAAAACAACCACTTTCAATTAAACTCATCAGCGTATCCTAATAATTTTAGGGAGGCACTTTAATGTCTGTCAAACCTTGCACTGTCTACAGTTGAGACTATGATGGCTTTGATTCCAAGTGAATGCATGACTACATTTGTGGAATTGGGATACAAATAAAACATTCAAACCCAATGCATCGCTTTAGGGATTCTCATTACTGTTCTCTCTGTTGCCCCTTCTACATTTCAAGCATCATGTTTGGGAAGCAATATTCAAATGAAGCTATTATTATCACAGTTGAAATGAATAATAATTATTATTATTATTATTGTTGTTGATTTTTTTTTCAGTCCACATAACAGATGGTGTTTTTAAATAACCGAGCCCACTGTTTTCTGTGTGCTTGTGTCCACCCCGTCTGCGACCCCATTGATCCTTCCCTGTACAAAACCCTGATTTTCTCAGGTCACATATCTGAATACAAACTAACAGCAGTCCTCCTGGATTTCAGCCATTTGGAAATACTAGGGCAGCAGGGCTAACTGAGTGCTATACCTGTTAGTATGACATATGCGTACTAGCGATTATTCAAAGGAGTGTCCTTTACAGATAATGGTATGCCACACTTGATACAGTATTATGAATCTAGTGGCTGCTTTTATTTGTGACATTTTCACAGTGAATCTCTGCAGAGTTGACATAAGCTAAGAGGAGATGAGGGGGTCTGTTGGTTGTTATGGCGTTAGTCTGATTTATGGAAGGGATTTACAGTTATATGTATTATGTGTAAAAAATAAATAGAACTGTATAATACAGTAAAAAATATTCCCACCTAACTTTCCAGCTTTGAAGCCCCTCCTTACAACCATTTCAGCTCAATGTTGAGAGGACATTACATTACATGACATTACAGGCATTTAGCAGACGCTCTTATCCAGAGCGACTTACACAACTTCTTACATTCCATTCCTATACATCTGGATAACTTGTAGGAAACTTGTATGTTATTTGATCTAAGCTTAATTGAGGTAACTACCATAATGTTTTTGATTGGCGTGAATTGTGTTGCTTTATCAGAAATATGTCTGAAAAATACAGTTGTTGTACACCGATGAGTCTGAATCCAGCTGATATACCTTCTCAAAGGTACAAGTACATTACGGTTATAAGATTAACACTGTGCTCAGTGGACTCAAACAGCATATATGATTCAAAATGTAAACTTTTCTTGAATGATTGGGCATTATATAATTTTAAGATAGTTCTCTAGATAACCACCATTCATCTGACATAAACAGCAAGGGCATTTTTCAATACACAGATGTGTTTGTTGCCATAAACTGTTACTCAAGAGGGCAGGTCGGGAAATGGAAGTTAAGACTAAGCCGCTAAGGGGTCGACGGCAATGTGATTTGAACCCCACATGAGCCTTTCCAAGCTTTGTTTACGATTTAGAAACGCACGAAAGAGAAAGGTTTCTGCAGTCATATTTCAGAGGGAGACTCAGCACAACAATCAAGCACATAGAATTGTGCTGTTTTTCCCGCTTATTTTTAATAAGCTTGTATTGGTATCTTCACGGCTCATCAGTAACAATGGTGCTAGAGGATACTCATCAGGTAAAAAAATCCCCCCAAAGATTGCAGGTTTGATTCTAGTTCGTCCTGTTTACTGTGTGGATTATGGCTGTGAGGCTGCTGATATCGCCCACATGCCTAAGCAGACAGGATTACTGGGAGATTATGTTCCTTGTGTTCCACACCAGCACTGTAAGGCATCGTGTCCTCCACCTTTATGTTTTTCTTTTCTGTTTTTGAAGAAACGCACACACACACACACATAGATGCACACACACACACACACATGCAACACAACACACACAAACAAACAACTAAGGTCAGTATTTTAGAAGGCCAGTAATGTTTGTTGTATTGGTTAATTTTGTGTGCTATTGAGAAACAAGGAATTTCACTGTAAAAAAAAAACATGAAGCCTTGATTATATGGAAATTTGAATGACTGGGCAGGATAAAGGGTGATTTCCAAAAGTATATAAATTAGGCATCTATATAGCAATATGTGCATGTCCAACTTTTTGGTTTTGTCTTTTCAAATGTTTAAATGTAGCTTGGATGCAGGGGATGCAGGAATTGTGATATAGTTAATTAAAAGTGAAATAATCTGTCTGTAAACAATTGTTGGAAAAATTACTTGTGTCATGCACAAAGTAGATGTCCTAACTGACTTGCCAACACTATAGTTTGCTAACATGAAATTTGTGGAGTGGTTAAACATAAGTTTTAATGACTTCAACCTAAGTGTATGTAAACCTCTGACTTCAACTGTATATACTGTGTGCGTGTGCGTGTGTGTTAAAAGGGACTCTGGTGTTACTTGTGTGTTTTTGCCTCCCATCTGCGCTTGCATATTCAGTGTGACGCCACAAGCAAACTCATCTATAAACTTTACATCAGCGGCCTTGGACAAAAAAACATTGAGCTAAATAGATTGGATTGACAAACACTAATCGCTGCTCGCTCCAACTACTTTACATGGTGTCGTAATTACATGTTGTTCAACCTTTCATGATGGTTTTTGTCAGCTTGTCATCATCACAAGTTCAATATGACCAACCATAGTCTAGTGTTGACTCTGTGATGAGTAAAACAACATGACTATAACTTTATCGAATTGCGTCAAGTAAAATCACGCTTTGATTCTTATATGTGCTGTCGGTATACCTCGGTTTAAAATATGACTATAAACCCTTTGGTAATTTTGTAGAATTTTGTACAATTTTGTAATTTCTCCATTATAGCCTAAGGGGAAATTGAGAGGTGTGGTGCACTGGACCCCATATTCGTTGTTTCATCTTCTGCAAAAGAAGCAAGCAGTAATGTCCCTTATATCATAGAGTTCAGTGCTTGGTCCACTCTTGTCCGGGTATCTGAATCTCTCTTGAGTGCCATTCTAGTTGCCTTTGGAGTCTTTAATTGGCATTATGAGGATCAGAGTTGTACCAATGAAAGTCAAGGAAGCCATTATGAGGCTGAGAAATAAGAATACAACAAGCTAACGTAAGCTAAACCTTATGCTTACCTGTTTGGAAAATCACTAAAAAGAAAGCGAGCATTGGTGAGCTCAGCCGTCGTAAATGGCCTGGTAGGTTTATGACCAAATCATTCTCACTTTAATGAAGAAAAAATCCCTGTCCGACAGATCAGAAACACTCTTCAGGAGGCAGGTGTGGCTATATCAGTGACTACAGTCTGCAGAAGACATCACAAACAGAACTACAGAGGCTACACTGCAAGATGCAAACCACTAGTTAGCCAAAAAAGCAGGATGGCCAGGTTACAGTTTGCTCAGAAGTACCTAAAAGCCTGCAGAGTTCTGGAATTATGTCTTGCGATAGAATAGACCAAGATTCACCTGTATCAGAGTGATGGCAAGAGCATAGTGTGGAGGCCAAAAGGAACTGCCAAAGCATACCACCTGATCTGTGAAACATGGTGGTGGGAGTGTTATGGTTTGGACATGTATGGCTGCCACAGGTACTGGCTCACCTGTCTTCATTGATGATGTAACTGCTGATAGCAGCTGCTGAATTAATTATAAAGTGTATAGAAACATCTGCTCAAGTTCAAGAAAATGACTTCAAACTCAAAGGATGGCGCTTCATCCTACAACAAGACAATGATCCCAAACTTACTGCTAAAGCAACAAAGACGTTTTTTTTAAAGGCAAAAACTGTTAAATTCTTGACTGGCCAAGTCACTCACCCGATCTCATTCCAATTGAACAAGCGTTTCATATGCTGAAGAGAAATCTGGCCCTCCGAAACAAGTAGTAACTAAAATTGTGCATTGCAGAGCCAAATCAAGAAAAATAATATGTATTTGTCCCAAACATGGAGGGCACTGTACATACTGAATTTTCACACTTATCTTTTTGGGAAATAAAAAGTATTACTTGTTTTAAAAAACCTTTTATATGAACAATTGTATTTCCATGAAAGAATGTTGTTTTCCCATATTTCATATTATATCTTAAAACATTGCTCATTTCCTGTGTTATTTATTTTATACAGCCTTTTTCGTTCATCTTTGTCAAGGTGCCAATCATTTTGTAGGTGACTGTACCTTCCATATCATGAAAGCCCAGGGTAAGTGGTTTTGATCTTCAAAAAACATGGAACACAACATACATACTGACCACCCTCACTTAAACTTTATATATTTATTTCCCATGACCATAGTTTGCGCATAAAATCTGCAAATTTTAAGGGTACACAACACTTTTTTCACAGGATATCAAACTGAAAACTCCTAAATTTCATCACATGTTCTCATGAGAATTTTTTAACACATTGGGCCCTATCTTACACCCAAACGCAAGTGTTTTTGCTATCTTACACCTGGCGCATGGTTCATTATAACGTCTTGCGTTCACGTCGTTTAAATTCCATGTATTATTGCGCCCATTACAAGTGAACTAGGTGTGTTGGTCTTAAAATGAGCAGTGGCCAGAATTATTTTTGGCATATTGCTAAAGTCATGTCGCAGTTGTTTACATGTTATTTTAACAGCGCATATAAGTGCGTCTACATAGGCGTGTGCACAACGCGCGTACACCCTCCTGTCTGTTACACACAGGGGCGCGCACAAGCATGACTAAAAATATCAAGATTACAATGTGAAATATTATTGTGTAGGTTCTATATAAATAATGCATAATCATAAAAGGGTCCATAGGTCAAAGACCACATAGCTACTTGTCCTTCAGCGAAGGGGAATGCCGAATTAAATTGCTTTCAGTCCACTCCATCAACATCCAGGCTGTTCTTATAAGTTCAGTGGATGGGACACAAGAACTCAACCATATTCCACTGATTCCCACATTGCTAGCAAAAGGTATCAACGCTAACGATAGCTAGTTGGCACATTTTCAGCTGCTAAATAGTTCAAGCATAGATAGACCCTACTTGCCAAATAGTGTCAAGCAATTCCTAAAGCGCATTAATATAATATCAATATAAAACGAAAATGAACAGTATATTTATACTTTGTTTGGCCACATACCTGATGTCTGCCTCAAAGTAACTCATCACACTGAATGACTCACAACTGTCGAGTGCCTATGCATGCGTTTGCGTTCTTTCACCATAGAAAGGCTCTGTGCCCACACAGTGCTCGCCGCTTCGGCAGGAAACCAGGAGGGAGGGTAGAGGGCATCACCCGGGAGCACCTATCTCCCGACCTTATATTTTGATTCAATCATTATCTGTTTGGCAGGGCAGGCTGTGCGCAAACAGGAATGTATTTATTTATTTAAAATTTTAAAAAAATAAAAAAATAAACAGAAAAAGGGCACTTCTCTATAGGATGCCAAATGGCAGGTGCTCTAGCCCCCTTTGAAGTTTATCTATGCACGTGCCTGCCTCCGAACCCCACTCACTACAGATATAATGAAAGACTGGAAGACATTTCACAAACAAAACCAGAGGATCACTGAATTTTTTATCAAACAATTGAAAATATATATTTTTTTTGTATAAAAATTTTATTATTTTTTTAAACAAAGGTTTTGGGCTGGAAAATGAGAGTAGCCAATTTAAAAAATAATGGGAACATACTGTAATTAAAAATTCCAATGCTTTACTTGAATGTGCGCTGAGACATCCACCAAACAGTCATGTGTGACTGCTTGTCTGTCCCATATGTTCAACGATACAAGTTTATAGGTTTATAAGCCGGCAATATAGCACGGAGAGTCTGGGTGGTTGGAGAGGTGGTCTGGGTGGTTTAAAATGCAAAAACATGATTTAAACTTGCACAGCACACCCCCTATTGTGCTGCCCAACCCATGTTGTTACAAATTCCTTTATTTCAGACTACAAAATGATCAAACCAGGCGGTGGCGAAAAATATTTAATTTCAATAGGACGAAAGTAGTAATTCCACTAGCATTCAGGCAGGTTTGCACTACTGTTTTCAGATAAATAAGGTCCATTGACACCATTTGCCTCTAGCTGTGATTTGTCTGCATTAAGCAAAAAAAAAAAAATGTTTAAAAGTGAACCATTAACCAAGCATCATGGCACATTTCACATTTGGGTACATCTGCTCTGAAAGAATAAAGAAAAATATGGAACGCATAAATCATGAGCCATATGCTGCTGATTCTAAATTTCAAAGTTGAATAAAACTGAAGGAAAATTACATGAAATAATGTAAACAGTGATTATATTGAACTGCACTCGCAATATTAAGGTAAACACTGCTGTTCTAGTCCATCAGGAGCATGCTCAATTCCCATTTTCCAGCTGGCCATTGATACTGGCATTACCTCTTTTACTGAGGATTGCATCATTACAGACGTCCTATTAGACAGATTACTGAGATGTGTGCATCTAGTCCCACTGGTTCTTTCAGTTGGTAGAATTTCGAAACGTTGCATATAGGACAAATTTCAATGAACAAAAATGTGACACTGGAAAAAAATTTTTAATGGAGCCATTGGGGGCTTTTTTAACAGAATAATGAATTCAAAGGTTATCTTTGCACACAGGATGATAAGCTCAGGGGTACAGAGGGTACTCACTCTCGCCACTATGGTGTTTTGCATTTTTGCTTTGTGGAACGCATTTAATCTAATTTTGTGGTGTTAAATGGTAAATACTTCACATGATTTGCAGTCTCAGAGTTAATTAAAGGGAATATTTAAAAATCAAGAGTGTCATGCTTATTTAAATTCATTACAAAACTTAAGTACAGCAGAGGATTTGACTGAATGTTGTATCAGCAACATTGTAATATAATGTGATTTGGAGTCATTAAAATCCCATTATACGTGATATTCTTTTTTGGCACAAATGTTTTTTTGTGAAAATGTATTTTTCATGTAGGAGTGTTGAATATGTTTTACCATGTGTTTTCAATGTACAGTATATGACACAGTTAAATTTTCATGTTATGAAATTTAAAAATGACATATTTATGGATAAGCTGTACAGATTTCACTGAAAAGATTCACATTGATTTATATGATACATAGTTTCATGGTTTGTTTCTTTATTGCTCAGGTTGGTTAAGTTGTTTCACAAGTCTGAATCTATTTGAGTTTAATGTGAAATAAAGTCACAAATTCCAAAGGATTTTGCATATATTAAAAATGTATGTATTCTCTACTGAGGGTTTTAATTTATCAAGGGTCTTAATATAGTGTCAAGTATATGCAAATCTCATTTGCCCTTAATCTCCTACAGTATATGATTTCTTCTCAATATGAATTTTAATACACACTCAATTTATAATCTGAAAGCATCTGTTCTTCTCTCCATGTGGGCTACTGTTCTTTTACACCACAAATTCCTACAGTTGACTCAGCTCTGTTAATTTGACCTTCATATTATGTTTACTCTGTGATCTAATAGATGCATTCAATTAATGTTGAGTACATCGAGTGAAAGATGTACTGTAAAACACACATAATACATAGCTAAGCTATAGGCTCATCAAATCAATATGCAACTTTTATGCAAGGTCTTGTAATAATAGTATAATGTTAAGAATATAATAAAAAAGTAGTTCAAATTAATTATTTTTGATCTACATATTATGAATAATGATATATATAAATGTATAATTCCATATTCTCTCATGAAATTAGCTCTGTTGAAATAATGTATAACGCAAATGTCTAATAGCAATGCTGCTTTGGGAAGGTAAAGTGTCACATTTGATGGTGGAATACTTTAAGCCCATTAGCTGGGATTCCTGGTACAAGTTCAAGCCATTACTTAATATATTAATCTCTGCCTCAAGAGGGAACCTTTCAAAAGTGTGCATATTGTCTTAGCCAAATGTTAAAATCAGCTTATAGTGGATGAGTGAGAGGAACTCTACACCATGTTTGTGGGATAAAATATTTCAAATACCCATGCCAGGAAACATAGTTGCTTTGTATGAACCATTCAACTGAATAGACCATTTCAAAAGAAAATACAAATCTGGGTCAACCCATGCTCCAGCTATAATTATGGTTCACTCATGTAGTGCCTAAATGAGTTTGGATAAAAGGATTAGAGCCTGCTTTGCTTAATGACTGTCATACTGTAATTAACGGTGGCATTTAATCATTTTTGATTCATAAGAAGGTGCTCAACAAGCTCACCCTTTTTTGTTTTACACTTACACATTATATATGAAGTAAATAAAATTAAGTGAACTGATAATACATAATACAAACCAAAATTTAAAAAAAATAAAAGGCACATACAAGCATAAAGCAGTGATTTGTTAATTCTTTTTTACTTATATTTAATTGAAAACAGTACAAAGAAAATATTAACCTTATCAACCTTATCCTTATTAACCTTATCAACCCAAAAAAGTTGGGACTGTATGTAAAATGCACATAAAAGCAGAAAGCAGTTATTTGTAAATTATCTTGTGTATATTTAATTGAAAACAGTACAAGAAAAGATATGTAATGTTTTACCTTATAAGCTTTATATATTTTTGTAAATATGCGTTAATTCCTAATTTGATGCCTGCAACATGTTCCAAAAACGTTTGTACAGTGGCAAAAAAAAGACTGGGATGCTGGGTAGAAAAGGATATCAAAATACTCTTGATATTGTATTATCTTACAAGCAATACTACACTGCTCAAAACAATTAAGGGAACACTTAATCATCACAGTATAACACCGAGTCAATTAAACCAAACCGGTCATGCTGGATGATGTTGCAGGCAGCATAACACTTGCCACAGCATTTGCCACCTCTTTCACGTCTATCACATGTGCTCAGTGTGAACCTGCTCTTATCTGTGAAGAGAACGGGGCGCCAATGGCGAACCTGCCAATTCTGGTGTTCTCTGGAAAATGCCAATCAAGCTGCACGGTGCTGGGCTGTGAGCACAGGTCCCACTACAGGACGTCGGGCCCTCATGCCACCCTCATGCCACCCTCATGGAGTCTGTTTCTGACAGAAACATGCACACGAGTAGCCCTCTGGAGGTCATTTTGTAGGGCTCTAGCAGCGCTCCTCTTGTTCCTCCTCGCACAAAGGAGCAGATACCGGTCCTGCCGCTGGGTTGTTGCCCTTCTACGGCCCTGTCCAGCTCTTCTCCTGTAATGGCCCGTCTCCCAGTATTTCCGCCACACTCTTGAGACTGTGTTGGGAGACACAGCAAACCTTCTTGCGACCAAACGTATGGATGTGCCATCCTGGAGGAGCTGGACTACCTGTGCAACCTGAATGGGCTGCAGGTACCACCTCATGATACCAGTAGTGACAAGGGCACTAGCAAAATTCTAAACGAAAAAAAAATTAGTCAGGAAGGATAAGGAGAGAGAAATGGTCTGTGGCCCCCACCTGCAAAACCATTTACTTTTTGGGGGTTGTCACTTTCTGTTGTCACTTTCATTTGCACCAAAGCAGGTGAAATTGATTCACAATTGTTTACGCTTCCTAACTGGACAGATCGATATCCCAGAAGTTGAATTGACTTGGTGTTATACAGTGTTAATTAAGTGTTCCCTTAATTTTTTTGAGCAGTGTATAACCTCTGCATTTGAATGGACCTCTATAGGACTTGTGGGGTGGGACTAGATTAAGCTGTAAATTACACGGGAATGGTATGGAATCCATAGTTGGCTGAATGGCTAAAAGTCATCAAGGGTCTGCGGTATCAAACGAGCCTCAAACCATCACTCTGCTGCCAGATATGCAGTAGATATGAATGGATCACTTGAAGGGTTGTTTCTCCTGACTTATTTTTCCATAGAGTTCAATAGGAAAATTAGTCAGGAGAAACAACCCTTATAGCATCACCTGTTTACCTGTGGAATGTTCCAATCAGGTGTTTTTTGAAGTTCCCAGTCTTTTTTTTGCCCCTGTCCCAACTTTTTTGGAGCGTGTTGCAGACATAAAATTTGGAATTAGCGTATATTTACTAAAATCTATAAAGCTGATAAGGTAAAACATTACATATCTTTTCTTGTACTGTTTTCAATTAAATATACACAAGAGAATTTACAAATAACTGCTTTCTGCTTTTATGTGCATTTTACATACAGTCCCAACTTTTTTGGAATTGGAGTTTGTATATAAAATATCTGAAGACATTTTGAAGAAATTAAAATAAATTAATGAAAAAATAGAAAGAATTAATATGAATGCAAAATGAGAAATTGTTTACAAGTATTACAGGCAGTAAAATAATACATTTTATTCCCAATGGTACAACAGGAAGCATCATATTTAGTGAGTGTCTAATAAGGCGACCAGGTACAAAAGAAAAACTTGACATAGTGATTATTTAATAATATATATTTTTTGGATGGACATAGCGGGGAGCTCTTTAGAAAGAATCAATGCTACAAAGATTACCTTCCTCTTTTCCATTGACATGCAAGCCCTTTAAAATGTTTATAAATTGAAGGAAAGCAGCAAGGACATCTTCGTTATGGATACAGATTTTAAATCATTCCAGTAATGCATTATGATAAAACATTGACTCTAACCCCATGGCAATTTTGAATAGTTATTTAAATCTCAAGGAGTACACAATAAAGCAAATTTTACATCTTCACTTGCTTTTTTGGAGGAAAGAGTTCCTGCTGTAACCATCACTACAAATAATTACGTTTACAAGACCTTCTCTGGTCCATTGTGGAGCTACAGTACCCTCCACAATTATTGGCACTGTAAGATGAGTAAAAAGGGTTATAAAAAAATCACAATTTGGTGAATTAGTTTAATTTCACACTGAAATAATTAGAAAAATTAAACCTTTAATTGAAGTAAATTTTAAAAAATCCCTCATCAAGAAATTATTATTTTTAACAAAACTACGTGTGCCACAATTATTGGCACCCCTACATTTAATACTTTGTACAAACTACCTTTGCAAAAAAATCCAGAGTCCAAGGTCCTCTCTTGTGCACTCTCCTCTTCAGCTCAGCCCACAGGTTTTCAATGGGGTTTAGGTCAGGGGACTGAGATGGCCATGGCAGAAGCATGCTTTTGTGTTCAGTTAACCATTTTTGTGTTGATTTGGATGTATGTTTTGGATCATTGTCCTGCTGGAAAATCCAACGCCGACCCAGTTTTAGTTTCCTGGCAGAGGCAGCCAGATTCAGATTTAAAATATCCTGGTATTTCACGGAGTTCATGATGCCATAACCATAACAAGGTTCCCATGGCTTTTGGAGGAAAAACAGCCCCACAACATCACGGAAACCTCCACCATACTGTGGGGATCAGGTTATTTTCGGTATAACCATCCTTTTTTTTGTTCTCTTATCTTTCTCATGTTAATTTATGACTAAGGGAATATGGCCTCTGTCACCTCATATTTATACCCTATTTATACCCACAGAAAGTCATGGATTACTGCTTGAATGTTCCTAAACACTCTGATCAACTTTAAAAAGTAAAATATAAATGGAAACAATGCTTTAGTTACATTTTGTTCATCATAATTTTTAGGGGTGCCAATAATTGGGACACACATGGTTTTGTTAAAAATAATTATTTTTATTTCTCTGAATAAATTTACTTCAATTAAAGGTTGGATTTTTCTCATTTTTTAAGTGTGAGATTAAGCTAATTCACCAAAAGGAATTTTGTATAACCCTTTTTACTCATCTTTACCAGCGGTGCCAATAATTGTGGAGGGCACTGTATGTGCAACACTTTCGTAATATGGGATGGTCTATTCTTCCTGTGTTGCAGATTGTATGGGTAGTACTTCACTCTGCCAGTAATTGTCAATTGTATTCAATTGATAAGGGTGCTCATATTGTGGCTAAAGCCATGTGTGTCCACTGAAACAGCGCATGTTACATAGGCCTTTGTTCTCTGTATGTCTGATAGCAATTTACTTGGCCCAAGAGAACAGGGCTTGGCAGATGATGCTGAACTGATTTTCTATGTGGCAGCATTGCTTGAGTTGGCACCATCAATGTAGTCACAATTATTAGACAATGACTGGATTGCAGTTTATTTTTTCCTTATCATTATTTATATTTTTATATTTCGAAAAGTGACCATGCTGTGTTATAACTGTTGCAGCTTTTTCTGCAAATTATAGAGTTTTCCATCATCAAGTTCAAATAGAATTTATATAACAGATGGAAACAGTCCAGCTTGTGTTGGAAAAGTAATGTTTTCCTAGTTTATCTCTTAACTGTCTACCAACAGATGTATACACGTCGATGTTAACAATTGCACGTAGGGGAATATGAAAGGATTATATATTATGTTTAAAATAATGATTGTTCTGAAACTGTTAATATTTTATGAGCAGAACGGCAACAGTACTGTAACAGATTTTATGTGGTATTTTGTTTATTTTATCCCATTTTATTGTTTTGGAATGCACTTTGAGTAGCAAGCACCATATAAATAAAGTTATTAGTATAATACATTTTTTCAAAGAGACATTTGTGCCAGTGAACGAGAGTCCACAGCAGTAGGACTTGATCTCTTAAACTTTCTTGGAGTATCATTCATAAATATCATTGCATACACAGACATTTCATAAGATTCTACAGGGAACTGCACACACAAATTAAATCTAAGAATATGTTGCTTTCTTTTCAAATTACGGGCAGATAAAAAATGAGTTTGAGTAGTGAAGTGAAGGTTATGAGTAGATAAGTTCCCCAATGTACTACCTACTTATATATTTTAAAAATATAAATGTAGGGAAAATGCAACAAGCAAACGGGGCCATGAATTTCAGACTTATTCACATACCTCAGACTTATATGTATACAACTAGTGCAGTGTTATTGCATGAAGGCACAGGAAGTAATTTTAATTTGATTCTTACATACAGTGCCCACCATAATTATTGGAAACCCAGGAAAATATGAGCAAAAAAGACTGTCTTGTTAATCAGCATGACCTGAAATTACTTGTTTTAAGGAAAAAACGTAAGTAAATAAATGTATTTTTTTTTTAAAAACAAGTGTCACAATTATTGGCTACGCTAGAAATAGTTACAAACAAAACCTAATTGAAGTATATTCCCATTCATATTTAACTTTATTAATTACACCAAATAACTACTATGTGGTGATTATCAACTTCCTGTTGCTCTGGGGTATAAAGATGAGGTGACACACAGGCCAATACCCATTAGGCCCTGTCCCAATCCGCACAGTTGAGCACTTCAAATGCGGGTGCCTGCGAGAACCTTCAGGGGCTTAGTCTGTCCCATTTCTTATTTTGCAAGTGCATGTGCGCTCGACTGTGCACTTCATGAGCCCTTGATGCGCCCTTCTCATGAGTCTGCATCGAACCATACTTCGTGACTTTTGTATTCTGTGTGCAAGAACTTTTGTGTATTTTGTGTGCAAGAACTACTGCACAATCGAGTGTAGGAATGTTATGTGCGCAACGATGGCAAAGGAAATCATCTTCAAGTGTAAAGTGAAAACCAGTTAAATCATGCATTTTCACTTTCACAACTCTTACACATTAAAAATATGAAGTAACGATAAACCTGTGGGGTGAGCTGAACAGGAGAGTCCACAGGCGAGGACTAAGGACTCTGAAGGATCTGGAGATTCTGTCTGGAGGAATGGTCTCAAATATTCAAATATCTTGCAATGTGTTCTCCAACCTCATCAGCCATTACAGGAGAAGACTCAGTGGTGTGATCTTGGCAAAGGGAGGGTGCACAGAGTACTAAGTACAGGGAGGCTGTAGGGGGAAATAAATGTCCTGCTTTAGTGTTCTTGGATGGTCACCTAACACAATCAGCCTTACTCAATGATTAGGGGGGGGGGTTAGAAACAAAGCCTGGTGACGACAGCACCACTAGGGTGTGAGACTGGAGTTAGCCAGCATACCTACGTGACAATAACCATTAGGTTCCCTCCCACACCACATACAATATCCATTTGTTTGCCTGTCAACCAATCAGGGACAGGAACCTGCATTTTATGTCAGCATTTTTACCCCACACAACACTATTTTGTGATTGAACTGCCTTGCTATTACCGGGTATCTTGTATACTGTAATGACGACTATTTTGCATTGTAATTAAATTGCTATTGACCTAAACTTTGGAACTATGAGTTTTACTTTACAAAGGACAGAATTCCTACAGAAGCCAATAACTGGGATGCACAACTTTCTTCAAATAATTCTGCTTTATTTTTCCCTTGGTAAATGGTATCACTATTTAACTAATTTTATGATTTCAGTTACTAATTTACTGATCATTTTCAGTAAACAGAATTTAATCCTGCACTGTTTTCTCATATTAATTGAGGTTGCCAATAATTCTGGTGGGCACTGTACATTATTTCAACAATGAGAGAGAACTTCACGTTTGTGATGATTTTACTATGGGATTATGTCCAAGGGGCTTGGTATTGTGCAGTTTGAATGGCTGACGCAGAGGTAGTACATTTCCCTCCGCAAAGGGCATTCTAACTGCCTCATTGCCAGCCCAGAGGTCATTATACTGCTTATACAATGGCTTACCAACAGAAAGCATAATTGTAGTCAAAACATGCATTTCAAAATATTCAATTCTACTGCAATGACAATGCTACTTAAGTATTCCAGCAAATATCCCAAACCCTATACAGCATACAGAATAGTTCATTATCACAGATAGCTAGCGAGCCAACTACTGAATTATATTCGAAACAGGATAAACTATAAACTTAATAAAGCTATAACTAGACTAGCTACTCTCTACAGTCATTGATGGACATCAAGCTGACTATGTTTGAGTTTGCAGTGGCTGGATGCATCCCTTATGTGAGATGTGATGTGGAGACCCTTTAGCACTGTTGAAAGTGATGACATAAGAGTTGCCTTGCTAGCTCTTACACATTTCCACTCAATTTTAAGGCTGCTGATGAAATAGCATCAACTTTGCACTCTTCGTACTATGTGATTGCCTACTCGTACGCAACGGATAAGAACAATAAAATCTATTGTATTGATTTGTTTCATTACAAATATGAACACACAGATTACCTCAATGTACTGTTTACCAGTTAATTGAATATTTAGGTGGCAATCAAGCACGAGTGAACCTGAATAAGCAACGGGAGGTGAAACACGTTGTTTACTCCATGGTGTCATTTGCTCCATCATTTTTTTTTTATGTAGTTGATTAATAAAGCATGTATCTATATCCTGCTGGAGTACACCGGTTTTTTTACATTGTACATTTTTTAAATAAATAAAGAGATTGATGATCGATGCTCATAAGGGTTGTATTGCTAATATTTTAACTTTAAAAATTATAATGAACTTTTCTATGCATTAACCTACCATATACCCTTTAATGGATGTTATGAAATTCGTGAAATAATGATGGGTTTTTTAGAGTACAAGTATGACATGAAATTCTATCCTTTCTTCTTTCAGGTGTTATCTGTTGGATGGTTTCTCAAAAGGAGCATGGTTGAACCGCTCAAGTATCATTTTTGCTGGGGATGATAAGTGGTCAGTGGACCCTCGAGTTTCCATTGTATCGGGAGTCGGAGACAAACATGAATACAGCCTGCAAATACAGAAAGTGGATGTTACTGATGATGGCCAATACACCTGTTCTGTACAAAGTGAACAGAATCCACGATCTAAGCAAATTCACTTAACGGTAAAAGGTATGTGCATTTTCTCTGAAATATGTGGTGTGGTCACAGAGCAATTGTGTACTTAAAGCAGCACTGCTACAATTTAAGAACGCCTGATCAATTCAAATGTATTTATTTGCATTATACTGAGATCCTTTGATAGACTGTTTAATTGTTTGTGTCTTTTATGAGTGCTCACATATTCTATGTCACGCTTAAAACTTAAATTATAAACAGACAGTAATCCTTTATTTACTGTGGATAGGTAGCTTACCTCTTTTTGATATGGTTTGTCACTTGTTGAAAATCACCTTCATCTACACCTCTCCACCACAAATTTATATTTAATGCAATCTGTATATGTGTTAATGTTGTTGTGCAACCTACCTGGAAGTAGCTGTGACAGTGTGAATACATGGAAGCAGAAGCCGGTTTTCCCCCAACAGTAAAGGTAGAATGTAGGCTTAGAAGCAGAGTAGGCCTGATCCGACCATGTCACAGCCGTAGTTATGGTTGTGGCTGATACTTGTTGTTTTTGGTGTTGTTTTGCTGTAAAATGGTGCATGAACATTGTTCTAACAATGCCAGAGTGAGGGAGGGCAAACAATGAATACATTTTATTAGCACAGTATGGGGTTATACGCTAAGCAGACGGACAATGTGCTGCTCCATCGCACATTATGTAGTAAGTAGGCTACCATATTCGCTTCTTAATTAATTAGCTAGCTAGATCGTTCTTAAAGGCAGTCAGCCAGTCATGAAGCTCACGTACATGGATCATTATGCTATGATCTGTGTATCATCCCGTCTTACTTTGCTCCAACATGGATAGCTGGCTGCTCAGTGATAAACTTGCACTCGATATGCAAACACAACAGTTTTATTTGTTTCTTTTTATCCTGTTTTTTTTCATCTTTAACTTTAATGTCAGATTACCTTCAATGTTTATATGTTTGCTGATGTGCTCCACATTATGTTATAAATCAATTATGAATATTCTAGAACCAGAATGGAAGCGACTGGCAGTACTCCTGCGAGTACAGAGCGAGCCAGGTGTCTGGCTAGAACTGGCCAGTCTGAAATGCAAGCAATGATATTGACCTCGGTTGTGTCTAGCAACCCGGGTCCCGGAGTGCCGGTGAAGTTTGTTTTTTGTTCCATCTGGGTTTGATCACAAGAGTTTGATGAATTATTAAAAGTCTGAGCCTGAATATTCTGAATGCTGAAACTTTTGAGTGCCTCCAGCACATGGTCACCTGTATTCATTACAGCTGATTAATTTAAATGAATCCAGTTTTCTAGTTATAGTTTTGGATGGATCAAAAACCAGGACAGTCTCCGGCACTCGCTTTAAGATCACATTCTCCAATGTGTTTCTCCAACTACAGATGTTAGTCAGTAACGTTAGTAGTCGGACAGTTGTCACATCCGGAAAAAACACAATATCCATACCGACTATCCGACTCACCCCTAAAACAGAGCATCAGACAGATTTGTTTAGTGACAGCTAATGACTGACCGTTCTGACAATATGTCTTTGAGACTTAAAATATTTTTAATTCCCCTCCCTTCTCTCCCACAGTGCTCATTACTCCAATCTCCGGTACTGCTTAGGAAGAGAGCACTAGCAGACAAGCGAGTGCTTGTTATGACACCACAGTTTGCAAGTTTGTCTTGCACGAACTTTCTTCTGCAATTGAACGGTTGAACGTGCGGATTTGTGGGGGCCTGATTGACCAACGGGGGTTACTGCTAGTGAGTGATGAGACTTTGAAACCCTCCCATCTCTGGGTGGCGCTAGAACCAATTACAGTGTGCATTGCCCTGCGCGGCTGCCGGCCATATACGGCACAGGACGGTCCAGATTTGATACCAGACCGGACCCATCAGAACAGTGAACTGACCAGGATGCGACACCGGCTTCCCCGGTGCTCTTCCATACTATTTTCATACTTTGGAGACCAATTTAAAACAATAAATTGCAAGGATGTTTAACCAACCTACATACTCCAAGCATGTTTAACCAACAATTACATCATATGCTTTACTCCCATTGGTCCAGCATTTGTTTTAAAAGATCTTAATTTGACTTAAGTGTATTGCAATTGGCTGGGATTATTGGTTTATAATTATTGACCGGGCATAGTACCAATATTATCTGCGATTGCACATAGTTTGGCCAACTACAGATTAAAATAAGCAAACAAAAACCATAAAATATTTCAGCTCGTCTCATTGAGTGTGAGCTCATCAGGGCTGGTTGTCAGGTTTTGTCTTCTTTAGCTTTCAGGACATGTTGCAGGGAAAGGTCTTTCATTCAAGGTAAATTGATTTACCGAGCACTTACGGTGCAGGATAAAGGTTAATACTGTTTGGCCAATTAGAGCTGAAATTGTGCCCTGGCTCCCAGCGATCATGATTTGATGTAAAGTATCTTAAATAACATTTTAGGTGGTGAAGCTCACTCTGATGAATATATTTGAGCCATTTGTTATGTCCAAAGCACTCATCACATCTCCTAACACTTCTGTTAGTGGGCTGCACATTGGATCCTGCTGTTATTCCCCTCAGGTAATTCAGCTGTAAAGGCAGGAATATGTATATTTCCCTGTGGTGAAGTAGCTGGGACAGATATTTTCTATAAGCCATTACTAAGCAATACAAGTTATCTGAGCACATTATACACAGTGTGATATGAAGAAAAAGCTTATTCACCCAGCAGGGTCAATGAGTTAAACAACTTGCAATAACTTTCAAGTAACATAGTCCTGTCAACAGGACCTGTCATTGTATTCATTTATGAAATTGTTTCGGTGTCAGTATTGTTATTTAATTTGACACTGGTGTTGTTATATAACAGTGTGCTGATGGTCAGAGATATATCCAATGCCATATATAGGGAAAAGTAATTTGTCACTCATGTTTTTGTTTATTTGCTCTTTGTTTCTGAATAATAATCAAGACTCTGAGGAAGGATCATATATAGTAGTTGACAGGTAACATGAATTTGTTTTGGCATTTTATCTCTCCTTTGTCCTGAGCTACAAAGTAAATCCCATCTTTTGTTTTACCTTCAATCAATGAATCAAATTGTATTTAGATAGTACATTTTACAAAGAATTTGTGACAATTTTCCACACAGTATTACTTGGGCTAAACCCCCAAACCCCTCAAGCAAACGGTGAGGTGACAGTGGCAAGGGAAAACTCCCTGGATGGCATGTAGGAAAAAGCCCTTGTGGGTTCACAGGAACAAGGTCAAGAAAGATGGTCGGGTCAATTATCAGTTCATCGGATCAATTGAGGATGGGTTGTATGAAGGATCTGGAGGTAGCAGTCCTGGGAATTGGACAGGCAGGGGGCAGACAGTAGACTGAGAAGTGGCTTGGGAAAGGGGGTAGTTGTCTCGTCGATGGGATGGGGAAACATAGAATAGGAAGATAGGGAAGAGCTATAGCTAGAAATATACAGATAGAAGAGTAGGCAACCTCTAGGCAACCTACTTCCTATGGCAGCAAAAGTACTAGGATGTAGACATCCTGGAGAGAATCTGCACAAAACCAAGAAACACAATAAACCTACCCACCCCCAAGAGCCTGCCTGTGAAATGGGGTCACAGCTGTTGAAAAGTGACAGTAAGTAACGTTTGTCATAATACACTATGCCTGCACACTTCTCCAGTGGTGTGTCTAGGCTATAACTAATGCCTCACTGTAAAAGTGTGGTTTTAATCTAGACTGAAATATCGACTGATTCACTTACATGTTTCGGAAGCTTATTCCAGTTTTCTATACGAAAAGGCTCGACCACCTTGTCAAACTCTTTGAAAATCTTGGAACAACTAGATAATCTTGAGAAGAAAGCAACAATGTCAGCTTGTAAGGTATAGGCATATCAACCTGACAAATAGGCTAGTCCACAAAACACTTTAACATTGGGAAGCAGAACCTTAAAGTCAACACTATACTTAATTGGTATCCAGGGCAGTGATGCTACCACTGGGGCGATGTTCTTTGTTCTAGTAAAAACACAAGCCGCAGAATTTTTAACCAGCTGGAGGTTCTTAATGATATATTAGAGCAGCCAAGTAACAGGTAATCAAGCCTGAACATGACACAAGTATGCATACATTTCTCTGCATCTTCTAACGATAAGAAGTTCTGGATTTTAGGAATATTCTGCAAAAAGAAAGGCACTCTGGAGATCAAAAGTGAGGCCAGGGTCAACAGAATCGCCACGATTTTTCACTGGCACATTTGGCAATGGACAATTTGGCAATTTGACAATTAAACAATTTTCAAGGTTCAAAGGGAAAAAATTCTGGAATTTGTTTTTACTAGCTTGCTGGCCCTTGGGCAGAGAGCCCGGCAGTGTTCTAGGTGCATGGTACTGGATACGCTATAGTTTTATGTCTTTTACTTATTTATGAACTTATTTATTTGTTGGTTGTCTAATTACTTATTTATTTAGTTTTATTGGTTTTTTATTGTTACTCCATTTTATTATCGATTTATTTTTATTATTGATTGAGTGGTTGATTGATTTTTCTAATTTCTTGTGTGCACTGTGTTAAAAAAAAATCACAAGCAAATTTGGGCCGTATGGCCTGTTCTTGTCATCCATTGTCTTATGTTCTTAAAATTCAGAGACATTTTGTACAGTGTACCTAGTTGCCAGATTTTACTGTCGAATCTACACTTTTTTTTTAAAGATGACAGTAGACACTTACAACCTTGACAAGTGGAGGTTCAGTATTATGGTTTGATCAAAATCATGAATGGAACATTTCAAAGATATTTAAACTAAGATAGGCACTGCGTTGCTTAACAACTCAGTTGCTCTCGTATTTTTGAGTAAAGAGAGGTTTGATGTAGGTCTTTTGTTTTTTTAGATCGTCCGGATTAAGTGTTGGCCTAATACCATCCACCTACAAAGATTCTGGCACACATGTGCTAATGAATTTGAATATGCGCTGGCCTAGTACAGGGAGAAGTTCTTTAACCATTTTAGTTGAAAAATGCCTTATCACAAGGGCATGTTCTCAGTATCACCTACTCAATCTAATAACACTGAAATACTAAACATTGACGTGTATAAACCTGAACATTTGTCAGATAAATCATACTTTTGCACCCTCTGATAATTGCCTGGTTTTGTCCTTTGTGTTCCAAATAGTCTTTACGCTTTCAATCAAATGTTGCGGTATAAAACACTAACTTCGTTGTAGTGCATTTTTGTACAAGAACATAGTTTATGTTGCATAGACAAAAAAGAAGAGCACTAACAGCTTATAGAGCATGCAGTCCTTTCATTCAAGAATAAAAACGCACACTGCAGACATGCAGGATACTAGATCAGGTCAGACTAGATACTTGTCTGACCAAATGTTACCTGAAAAACAAAACCCAAAAAGAGATGTATCGTTGATGATCTGAAACCACCTTCATGGTAGCGTAGGCTCTGTCTAAGCAGTTTCACTGTAAGATAGGCCTTTGGCAGGATACTAGAAAAAATGTTTCTCAAAATACAAAAATATTAAATGGACTACAGTAATACTCTACAGAACCTGTTTTTCTGTGGTTATTGTTTATATACACATTGCAATACTACACTGCCTGGTCAAATAAAAAGTCGCCGTTGCACCCGTCATGCATAGTGCCCACTGTACAAGCCTCTGGAGGCAGTGTTATGATCTGGGGTTACTTCAATTTGTCAGGTCTAGGCTCAGCAACGTTACGCAGCAATAAAATTAATGACCAGGTTATCCCATCAATGGGCATATTCCAGGACGACAATGCCAAGATTCATCGGACTCAAATTGTGAAAGAGTGGTTCAGGGAGCATGAGGAATCATTTTCACACTTGATTTGGGTCCTGACCTTAACCCCATTGAAAGTCTTTGGGATGTGCTGGAGAAGACTTTACGGAGTGGTTCAACTCTTCCATCCTCAATACAAGATCTCAGCCAAAAATTAATATATGAAAATAAATGTTGTGACGTTGCATTAGGTTGTCGAAACAATGCCACGATGAATGCACGCCGTAATCAATGCTAAAGGCCTGAGCCTTTTTCACCTTTCTCTGTTGTGCACCTGGAGCCAGCTATGTGTAAGCTAGCTGACAAAAGCTAATGGGTGACACCAGCACTATCTAACAACATCAATGCCTATCGGTGTCCTAATACCCTTAGGCTCTTAGAAGACGCTGTAAAAGGGATTGAATCTTAACCCATATTTGGATAACCAAGCTCAATAACTATATTTATTTTCTCAGTATCATCCTGTTGAAAAAGGCAAAAGTTGCTTTGACAGGCTTTGCCAGCACTAATTGACAAGGTAGACCACATTATCATTGTTTGTTGTGAAGGTAATTGGCCAGTGGCTGAATAAGAATGTAAATGCATGAATGCCTCCTCATTTTGTGCTTCAATTCTAAGTAGTGACCTTCATGCAAATGTCCCATCCAAATGCCATTCTCTCTCTCTCTCTCTCTCTCTCTCTCTCTCTCTCTCTCTCTCTCTCTCTCTCTCTCTCTCTCTCCCTCTCCCTCTCCCTCTTCCTCTCCCTCTAAGACAACCTGTAAACACTTGAGTTCGGTGCAAACGGTGTGAATTATTACAGGATCATGCAGAATGTACCATTCTGTGTTTACTTCCATATGTATATTTGGCTGCATGTAGCAACAGACCTAAATCTAAACTAAATCGAACTTAAAATGCTGTATTGTGGTTAATTGCTTACTCTCATAATCGAGACTAGCAAAATAAATATCTCTAAAAGTTTGTTGCTACAGACTCCGTCTTGTCTTGGTATTTACGGAATGTTGCAGGTAGGGTTGCAAAAAAAAGGTTGAAAAAAAAATAAAACATAGATATTATAAGTTCCAATATTCAGACATATACTAAGGGAAGTCCAGGCTTTTGTGTGTGTGCAGAGGGGTCCAGACGCATCATAAGATGAATTATGATCTGGAGAAGATTCATTTCAGTTGATAAATGTCTATGGTCAAATCAGTGACAAGCTGTTCAGGGTGGTAAAGAAAATTGTTCATTATAATGGCAGCCACTTGTTCATGTCTCTCTGTAAATAGGTCTGCAAAACATGCTTTGCCACCTCCTCAACTTTATGCCAAGAGTTTTTTTTTTTTTTTTTTCCCTGGAAGGCTTTGTCAAACAATTTTATTATGAATTATTGCTTGCCATGATCCATCGCTCTGTGAGTGCAGGTTTCACTTGACAAGCAATGCTTTCTTTTTCACTCTCTGTCTTTGAATGTAGGCTAAGGTTTTTATTATCTCGTGTTTTTTTTTATTCATACCACCAGCTTCCAAGGAGAACTAGCATATAGAATGCAAATAGTAAATAGCTTTTATTATGAGGAATTCAATATGAATGCAGTTTGTGCTATACTCAAATAATTAGTCATATATTTGATATTACTGTTCCCAGCATATATCAGATACAGTAAGGATCAGATGTTTATACAAAGGAATGCTATTTATTTTTTCACAAAACAATATGTAGGACCAAATCAGGCCAAAACTGAAACCTGTACATACATGCCCTTCTGGTGAATTTACTCTGCTGAATTTTTAGACATACAGTAGTTGAATGTCCACCATTATGCTTTCATAGTGCATGACATTGATATACTGTTTGTATTTCCCATTTCTATTCTTGTGATCAAAATGTTATTGAGATTTAAAGAAAAATATAACAAAGCAATATCTATATAATAATATATTATATAGATATAGATACTCTATAAATATGTAATATAATAAAGCAATAAAGCAAATATGTTCATAGTGTTTACAGCTTGTTATTAACAAGTACAGCATGTTAAATTATTCTGCTTTTGGCCAGTCTAACAAAGGTTATGTTTATTGCAACCCTGATAAGCCACCTGCATCTATATAAGAGGAAGAAGTCTCATGTCATTTGAATTGCATTTATGTGTCAGTGATATGGGTTCTTGCGGGAACGTAAGGAACTAAGAACACATTGTCTTCGACAGTACAGAATGCACCTTTTTGTGTGATGTGATATCAATACAAATCCAACAAATCCCAACCCCTTTCAAATGACATGCACCATTGATAGATGATGACATGACCTTTGGTACAGCTTATCAAATAGAAAGAATTTGCATACATAAACTAATAAATGAAGACATGCAGAGAAATACAAGTATTGCCTATTTACTCTATTACTGAGATACATTTTGAGCTTGCAAATTGAAATGTGAATGAATGAAATGTTATCAGCTGAGATATTTCAGCAGTTAATTTGTTTTGTTCTCACTCTCCGGTTTATGCAGATAAATGAACACCATTTACATTGATTGCTCTCATATTTGTTTTTTTACATAGACCACCAACATTATACCGTTAATATAATTGCAGTAATATGTTTAGTAGAATATTCAGTTTATATTAATGTAATGCCAGTAGAGGTATATTACACACATACACAGGCACACACACACACACGCACGTGCACACACACACACACGCACGCACACACACACACAAATGCCTATAAGGTCTCCTTGCCCTTTCAAAATCCTTTAATCCCAGTGTGACATTTATCTTCCTTAGGCACCCTATGCCACCTCAACAAATTATAGTTTTGCATCTGCGCTTTTCTCCTTAAGGTTTATTGCCATGAAGTGGTACCCATGAGACTGCGAAAATTATTTAATTTAAGAAGCTTTACCACTCATGCTTTGCAGCTCAGAGGGCTGCCTTGGCTTAAAGGGCACATCTGACTGCCTCATTTTCCATAGTCTCATGACTGTCAGAGAAAGTGATCCATTACAGCAAGTTTTCCATCATATTTTGTGAACAGCTTTCAGGTGAGGTATGATATGTTGTGTCTTATACAGTTTTTTGGCCCGGGCATATCTGTCATGCTTTTTACTTAATAGATTCAGTTAATAAACAGAATTTCTAATAGTAAATGGCAGAATTGAAAAATACACAAAATTAGGGAGAATCATATTACTGTCATACAGTTTTATACACGCATCCTTGTTGATTAATGAAAGCCACCTATCTTACACCCGGCACTAAGCAGCAGTAACCCAAACTCTTTGCTAGTTTTATATCGAGGCTGTGGTCATTTTAGCGCCCAGCGCTAACGTTGTTTTAATAGCAATTGAACTTGCGCCCATAGCAAATGAACTGGGCGGGTCGGTTTTAAGATTACATGAGGCCAGGATCATTTTTGGAACATTCCTATCTTGAGGCAGCAGAAAGCGCTTGCGCTAAAATCACCACAAACCTGGTCTTAAGTCATGTCGCAGTTGTTTCAATTTAATTTTAACTGCACAATATTAAGATAGTAAGATGCGTCTACACAACGCGCATACACCCTCCTGTCTGTTACACACACAGACAAACATGCATAAAAATATCAAGATTACATTGTGAAATGGAGATTCATATTTTTACCAGAAATAAAACATTTTCTCTCCCGGAATAGATGCACGTCCCAGAATGGCTGTTTTAAGGCTTTAAGCTACCAGTGAAAACGCATTGTGGGAGGGAACCAAATGGTTATTGTCACCTAGGTGAGCTGGCTAACTTCCGTCTCACAACCTAGCGGTGTTTCTAACCCCCCTTGATCATTGAGTAAGGCTGATTGTGTTAGGTGACCATCCAAGAACATTGAAGCAGGAAATGTATTTTTCCCTACACTACCTGTACTTTTTATCCTGCCTAGCCCACAGCTAGATGATATGCATTCCACACCAAATGCCTCATTATACTTGCCTGCTTGGGGAAATTAATCATTATAATTAGCCAGTTAGATTGAAGCAGCATTACTGGGAAAAATGTAATGTCAAATTGGGATTTTTCATCTGTTTTCCATATTTAAATGATGTCTGTTTTCTCTTAACTACTGTTGAGTTGTCCAAAATTAACATTGCATTGATATTTTTAGTGTTATCATAATTCTGGGAAATATTGGAAAGTGGATGGTATGAATACTGATGGGATGAATACTGTTCCCCTTTCACATCACCAAAACAATAATAATTATTGCATTATCAATGTCAAATCTGAATTGAGTGCATTGTACTGTATATTAATACAATAAATATAAATATTTTCAAAAGGGGGTATAGTCAAATAACATGATGTTACTATTTAGACATGCAGAGTGGACAACATAAGTGTGTACTGTGGGTAAAATAAGAAGACATATTTATTTTTCCATGAAATGTCTATAAATGGTAAAGCAGCAGCATCAGTTTTGCTGTCATTTTAGAAAACAGACAACACTTGCTTTGATTTCAGAAATTTTAGCAGTGTACAGTGCCCTCCACTATTATTGGCACCCCTGGTAAAGAGTAAAAAGGGTTATAAAAAATTCACCATTTGGTGAATTAGCTTAATCTCACACTGAAATAATGAAATCCATGAACTTTTTATAATCCTTTTTACTCATCTTTACCAGGGGTGCCAATAATAGTGGAGGGCACTGTACATGGGTGCACCTTTAGCTGGACTTTTTTTGCACCATTGCCATATCAGGGAATAAACAACTTGTAAATTGCATTAATTTACAATTGGAAATAACTCTAACAGTATAGTCTCCCAATAGCTATCTTTTGAATAAATTACAAACTAGATTATAATACTTAGCTTGAATTTGAAATGGCAGAATGCAAAGTGCAAAACGCTGACCGGTGTATTGGGTCGACCCATCTTTTGGAAATCTGTTCCACACCAGATCTTGATAATATCTGAAAAAATAAAACAGGTTTTGGGTAAACAGCCTTTGAATTGTGAAAATACAGTCATCCTGCTTGGTACCCTAGAAAGTATGAGTTCTTTCAAGTCCTATCTCCTTGTATACAGATCATACTGGCAAATATACATATGCAAATTTTGTCCGCGTCTAAGGGTTATGAAAGGAAGTCTTTTTATACATATCACTTTACATTGTATTGTTTAGCTGATTGAAATGCATCATGTGCACTTGAAGTATGAGCAGGAACAGGCGGAGTCAATATATTTGGTTTCTTTGATGACCCTGGCTAAGATAAAATGTTTCCTACTACAGAGCTAGATAGTCAATAAAGCAAGCAATGAAAATGTTGTTTTTGTATTACCTAATGAGCTGTGTCGCTCAAATGAATGAACAAATAATCTGCAAAGATTCCCCCCTAGCCTCTACTGAGAGTGAAGCCACAATTTAAAAAATGTGTTCAACAGTGACCATATAATGGAATTACATTTTGAATATGTTCATGTTTTCAATATTTTAATACCATTATAAATGTCAGTATGATGAGCATCTGGATAATGAATCTATTGGGACAGAGGACCAACCCTTGTAAATCGTTCTATTATTACAGTGCAAGAAATGAGTATGAGATTAAGTGAATATTCTTATACCTCATGGAATTGATCAAGGTAGTTCAATGCATGTTTTTACCATTCAGTGAAAAAAAATTTTTTTATGTTTGTTGGTGTGTGTCACCACAAAATGGTGCAAAATGGCTGCCGTGCATCACCCAGGTGGGTATTATTATTATTATTATGAATTATAAAGTATACTTTGAATACTTACAGAAGTTTCTGATGCCTGTACTATTTCTTTATAATGCCTTGTATAGGGGCATTTGTGTTGTTAAAAGCATATTGTTCCGATTGGGTTTCATAATGTCTTTGCATAATGCAGTTTGAATTCTGTATATTTAAAAAAATGTGAATATGGGTCGGAATTCAGTGGCTATAACATTCATATTAACAGTAAGTTCTGTTTTTGTACGACAGCAAATATGAAAAATTGTGTGTTTTAGTTTATTTATCCTATTTTGGAGAGATTGCTTTTGAGCAAGAACATCCTCGCTTCCTGTTGTGGTCAGCGTATTAAAATACAATCAGAATATTGTACAGCATTTATTAATGTTGTGTATTCTGAATAATTTCCTCCTTTCGTATCTGATATATGTCATTATTTCCTGTTGGTTGGTGGTTATTTGGACACAAGCTGTTATGTTCTAGTCGTGTGGGTTTTGTTACGTACCCTTCTGTGTATTGTTCTGATTTGTGGTTCTATACATACACTTTTTCATGTGTTCCGCCGCCTGGCAATTCTGCGCTGTTTTCTCTCGCCTCCGTTCACGGAGTTTACTTTCGTTCCTGTACGCTTCGTTTGTAATACCCGGCACTACTAACGATTATATAGGACTTGTGAATATTACTAACTGACTAAACACGGGTGTGATTAACTAATCTACTAACGTTAGGGCTTAATAGAATTATTACTAACACAAACTAACAAGTTAATTCCCATCACGTTTCCACAGCTGTTTAATGTTTCCTTACGTTTCTTGTCATTTGTCGTTTTTACTAATTTACTAACGTCAGGGCTAGGATAGGATATTACTAACGATTTACTAATTGCCTTGTTACGTGTCAAGATGTTTTCCATTTCCTACTTCTAATCGAGCTAATTGTTTGCACCTGTCTACATCACATTTAAGCCCAGTGTTCTAGTTGCTCTGTGCGAGATCGTCATTTGTTGTTCCCTTCCTTCGCTGCTATCTACCTGTTCCCTGTTTCCAGTTTCCGAGTTCCCTAGTGCCTTTCCGAGTCAGTGTTTTGCGTTTGTTTTTCCCTGGTTTAGTTTTGCGTTCGTTTGTCTTAGGACCTGTTTGTTTCTGAGTTTTGTTTCTTGTTGTTTTCTAGTTTATTTAGTTATTTGTTTTGATTGTCAGTGTTTTGTTTTTCTAGTCTGGATTCCGTGTTTTCGACCTCGGTCTGTGTTCTCGCTACCCTTCTCTGCCTGCCGTTATTGTACCTCTGCCAAGCCCTTCTGTTTTTGACCCCTGCCTGTGCACTACTCTTTTGGATCCTGATTTTGTACCGTACTGACATTAAACATCGGTTTTTTGTACCCCTGCCTGCTATTGGGTCCCTATTCTCCACCGATCATAACAGTACGATCTCGCCATCTGGGACCCAGCAGGCCTCCCCTTCCCCATGGAGATTGACCCCTTCGGCTCAGATTCCTATGAGGAATACCTCATGGGGATCTGGGGCCAAAACCCTGAGTTCGCCCGCCGACATGCCGACCACTACCCATCACCCCGGAATCCTCTACCCAGCTCCCACTCCATTAGGCTCGGAGTTATTTCCCTCGATCAGCACGACTCCGAGCCTAGCTACAACCCACCACCTGCTACCTTTGATGGTACCCGCCTTGCCCGCTGCCCACGGGGCTATGGCCCCAGGAGTAAGCAGTGGGGTCATGGTTCCCGGCTCCGTCAACGGGCTCGGCCATCCATTGACGGAGGATCCATCATCTCATCGTCCCGTCCCAGCTCTCCTGTTCCGTCCTTTCCCTGCTCCCCTGTTCCGTTCCGTCCAAGCTCTCCTGTCCCGTCCCGTCCCAGATCTCCTGTTCCGTCCCGTCCCAGCTCCCCTGTCCCATTCCGTCCCAGCTCCCCTGTCCCGTCCCGTCCCAGATCTCCTGTTCCGTCCCGTCCCAGCTCCCCTGTCCCGTTCCGTCCCAGCTCCCCTGTCCTGTTCCGTCCCAGCTCCCCTGTCCCGTTCCGTCCCAGCTCCCCTGTCCCGTTCAGTCCCAGCTCCCCTGTCCCGGTCTATCCCAGAACTCCGGTTCCGTTCCGTCCCAGCCCCCCTGTTTCGTTCTGTCCCAGCCCCCCTGTTCCGTTCCGTCCTAGCTCCCCTGTTCCGGTCTATCCCAGCTCCCCTGTCCCGTTCCGTCCCAGCTCCCCTGTCCCGTTCTGTCCCAGCTCCCCTGTCCCGTGCCGTCCCAGCTCCCCTGTCCCGTCCCGTCCCAGATCTCCTGTTCCGTCCCGTCCCAACTCTCCTGTTCCGTTCCGTCACAGCTCTCCTTTCCAGTTCCGTCCCAGCTCTCTGGTTCCGCCCCGGTCCATGCCTCCTGTCCCTCCCCAGTCCATGCCTCCTGTCCCTCCCCGGTCCATGCCTACTGTCCCTCCCCGGTCCATGCCTCCTGTCTCTCCCCGGTCCATGCCTCCTGTTCCTCCCCGGTCCATGCCTCCTGTTCCTCCCCGGTCCATGCCTCCTGTTCCTCCCCGGTCCATGCCTCTTGTCCCTCCCCGGTCCATGCCTCCTGTCCCTTCCCGGTCCATTCCTCCTGTCCCTTCCCGGTCCATGCCTCCTGTCCCTCCCCGGTCCATGCCTCCTGTCACTCCCCGGTCCATGCCTCCTGTCACTCCCCTGTCCATGCCTCCTGTCACTCCCCGGTCCATGCCTCCTGTCACTCCCCGGTCCATGCCTACTGTCACTCCCCGGTCCATGCCTCCTGTCCCTCCCCGGTCCATGCCTCCTGTTCCTCCCCGGTCCATG
Organism: Ilyophis sp. 1 JC-2022; assembly: GCA_022702515.1. Taxonomy (NCBI): domain Eukaryota; kingdom Metazoa; phylum Chordata; class Actinopteri; order Anguilliformes; family Synaphobranchidae; genus Ilyophis; species Ilyophis sp. 1 JC-2022. Next base: position 107,483,795 of record CM040403.1, read on the forward strand.
CCTCCTGTCCCTCCCCGGTCCATGCCTCCTGTCCCTCCCCGGTCCATGCCTCCTGTCCCTCCCCGGTCCATGCCTCCTGTCACTCCCCGGTCCATGCCTCCTGTCACTCCCCGGTCCATGCCTCCTGTCACTCCCCGGTCCATGCCTATGGCCCCGTCCGGTCCCGGGCCTCCGGGCCCGTTTCGTTCCACGCCAACAGTCCCGTCCTGCTCCCTGCCTCCTCTCAAGTTGCCGAGCCAGCTAGTCTCCTCTCCTGAGCGGCCCAGTCCGCTAGTCTCCTCGCCTGAGCGGCCCAGTCCGCTAGTCTCCTCTCCTGAGCGGCCCAGTCCGCTAGTCTCCTCGCCTGAGCGGCCCAGTCCGCTAGTCTCCTCGCCTGAGCGGCCCAGTCCGCTAGTCTCCTCTCCTGAGCGGCCCAGTCCGCTAGTCTCCTCTCCTGAGCGGCCCAGTCCGCTAGTCTCCTCGCCTGAGCGGCCCAGTCCGCTAGTCTCCTCGCCTGAGCGGCCCAGTCCGCTAGTCTCCTCTCCTGAGCGGCCCAGTCCGCTAGTCTCCTCGCCTGAGCGGCCCAGTCCGCTAGTCTCCTCGCCTGAGCGGCCCAGTCCGCTAGTCTCCTCGCCTGAGCGGCCCAGTCCGCTAGTCTCCTCGCCTGAGCGGCCCAGTCCGCTAGTCTCCTCTCCTGAGCGGCCCAGTCCGCTAGTCTCCTCGCCTGAGCGGCCCAGTCCGCTAGTCTCCTCGCCTGAGCGGCCCAGTCCGCTAGTCTCCTCGCCTGAGCGGCCCAGTCCGCTAGTCTCCTCGCCTGAGCGGCCCAGTCCGCTAGTCTCCTCGCCTGAGCGGCCCAGTCCGCTAGTCTCCTCGCCTGAGCGGCCCAGTCCGCTAGTCTCCTCTCCTGAGCGGCCCAGTCCGCTAGTCTCCTCTCCAGAGCGGCCCAGTCCGCTAGTCTCCTCGCCTGAGCGGCCCAGTCCGCTAGTCTTCTCTCCTGAGCGGCCCAGTCCGCTAGTCTCCTCTCCTGAGCGATGCAGCCATCGCCGCCGGCCTCCTGAGCGATGCAGCCGTCGCCGCCGGCCTCCTGAGCGATGCAGCCGTCGCCGCCGGCCTCCTGAGCGATGCAGCCGTCGCCGCCGGCCTCCTGAGCGATGCAGCCGTCGCCGCTGGCCTCCTGAGCGATGCAGCCGTCGCCGCCGGCCTCCTGAGCGATGCAGCCGTCGCCGCCGGCCTCCTGAGCGATGCAGCCGTCGCCGCCGGCCTCCTGAGCGATGCAGCCGTCGCCGCTTTCCTCCTGAGCGGTGCAGCCTTCCACACCGCCGCCATCCTCCTGAGCGGTGCAACCTTCGCCGCCGCCGTCCTCCTGAGCGGTGCAGCCTTCGCCGCCGCCGTCATCCTGAGCGGTGCATCCTTCCACACCGCTGCCGTCCTCCTGAGCGGTGCAGCCTTCGCCACCGCCGTCCTCCTGAGCGGTGCAGCCTTCAATGCCGCCGCCTTCCTCCTGAGCGGTGCAGCCTTCCACACCGCCGCCATCCTCCTGAGCGGTGCAACCTTCGCCGCCGGCCTCCTGAGCGATGCAGCCGTCGCCGCCTTCCTCCTGAGCGGTGCAGCCTTCCACACCGCCGCCGCCCTCCTGAGCGGTGCAGCCATCACCATCGCCGCCGTCCTCCTGAGCGGTGCAGCCTTCGCCGCCGCCGTCCTCCTGAGCCGTGCAGCCGCCGCAGTCCACCTGAGCGGTCGCTTGGGCGACGCTGTGTCTGTCCTTTTCCATTTCCTACTTCTAATCGAGCTAATTGTTTGCACCTGTCTACATCACATTTAAGCCCAGTGTTCTAGTTGCTCTGTGCGAGATCGTCATTTGTTGTTCCCTTCCTTCGCTGCTATCTACCTGTTCCCTGTTTCCAGTTTCCGAGTTCCCTAGTGCCTTTCCGAGTCAGTGTTTTGCGTTTGTTTTTCCCTGGTTTAGTTTTGCGTTCGTTTGTCTTAGGACCTGTTTGTTTCTGAGTTTTGTTTCTTGTTGTTTTCTAGTTTATTTAGTTATTTGTTTTGATTGTCAGTGTTTTGTTTTTCTAGTCTGGATTCCGTGTTTTCGACCTCGGTCTGTGTTCTCGCTACCCTTCTCTGCCTGCCGTTATTGTACCTCTGCCAAGCCCTTCTGTTTTTGACCCCTGCCTGTGCACTACTCTTTTGGATCCTGATTTTGTACCGTACTGACATTAAACATCGGTTTTTTGTACCCCTGCCTGCTATTGGGTCCCTATTCTCCACCGATCATAACACAAGCAGTGTAGTTTTATTTTACAAAACTACATTGTATGTATGCCCCTAATGTGCAGGTGTGCTACAGTAAAAATATGCTCCACTAGTGTTAATTTCAGACTGAAATACATAGGATCTGGATCAAAAAATGTATCTTCTGGCTAGATATAAACACTGAAGCTGATTGGCATAACTTTTGGTGTTGCCCCAATTAAACCAAGCCTGCACAATTTTCATAATTCACAGTGATTCACTGCCTTCAAGCAGCTCTGTAGTGTGTGCATTACTGGCCCTGTTTTCTTCCCCTCGAATGTTATTTTGCTGGGATTACCCTACAAAACAGATTCACAATAACTCTTGTCAGTTTTTCAGGCTAAGCTCTTAGTGTCTTGTATGTCCTTCTGTGCATTAAGTCTGTAACACTGTGAGAGATGGCGACTCCTGGCAGCAGGAAATATGTTGTAAAATTATCACTCTTTTGTAAGACGGCTACCCATCTCAAAGACCCATCATTCCTAATTAGGCATAGAAGAATATCACAGGAGCCACTGTCTACCCCACGGCCCCATATATCACACTTAATGCAGACAGGCAGTAGCAGCAGGACAGTGCCTTGAATCCTCCTCTGTGAAATTCTTCTGCATGGCTCAGAAAATAAATGAAAGGATGCAACTCACAGAACTATTTCCGACTCGTTAAGAGTTTTCCACCCATAATCAGCAGAATACATCACATTCAATTACTCAGCTTTGGTTTTTAGTTTCAGTGTTTTTATCGCCTCAATAGAGAATGTGCAGGACTAGGTAAATAAAACGCATTCTCCATGTTTAGTTGGACTATGTATTACATTTCCCAGATTGCCTTTGAATTGGACAATAATTGCAAATTGATGTGATTTGTAATTATCATGTACATCATTTAAATGAATCACGATGTGTAGTTATTTAATGAATGTATTACTTTTTATTATATTTCTATGTGCATTTACCACTGGGGGTCCTTGAAGGTACTGTAGGGGGTCCCTGGGCAGCTGGCACACACAGATACAACCCCTCCTCCCACCCTAGTTGCCAATGTTGCTTATTTTCATTAAATTTTTTTAAGAACCACGCAAAAGGTTTATCATGCATGGTGCCATATTGCCTGTCCAACATTTGCCTCCTTGGGTCATTCCTTATCTGGCATCTAATCAATGCTGGGGATTATCAGAGAACGAGTGTGCTTGCTTTGCTGTGATCTGTCCAGACCAGCCCACACACATTATTTTTTTGCTGAGAATAATCACCCATCCAACCTCTGAAATCCTTCCTTGTTTGGAGGACGGCACCAGTTATCGTTGTTGTGGATGAATCACCAGTAAAGGGAACAGACTGGAGGACAAAACTTACCTCTTTTTCTACAGAACCTACTTTGGACTGTGAGTCATGCTCTGAATAATGAACCAACCTTTCTAAAACAATCTGCAAGAAGGAAAGGTGACATCGTTGCTGTTTTAATGCAGATTAATAAACCCCCTTGTAGTATAGTAGAATATTCAACCTCGTTTGACTTGCTCTCCTTCTTGTTTTTTGCATGCATTATGTCACACAAGTGTAACATATGTGACTCGACACGGTAAACATTGTGTTAAAAACAATGCTTAAAAAACCTTGTCAGATGTGATTTTGGTCAGAAATGAGATAGACGCAGATTTGGAATCTTAAAGCACTCACCTGTCATTCAGCTATCATTCCCGTAAGTGTCACAATGTGTATATATGAAGAAAATGTCAAGTCTGGTCAGTTTTGCTGCTGTTTGGCCATGGCTTCTTCTTTGGTGAAAAAAGTAGTAGGCCCATCTATGCAAATGATGGGGTGACACAAATGACCCTATTTGGGAATTATTTTCTGATAAAAACATAAAAGAGAGGTGAGAAATGTGTCTTCATTACATATTTGAAAACTTTGGTGATCAACACACTTTTAACAACATGCATCGTGGAAAGATTGCTGCTGCGCTGAACCAGATTTCTGACATGAATCTCTGCAGATACAGCAGATAGAACTCAGTGGGAAGACGTTTTTGTGAATTACTTTCTTGAGACTGAAGGAGAAATCCACTGTAGGGTCACTGGAGAATTGTCAGACAGTGAGGAGGAGGAAGATGAGGATTATTTTTCAGGTCTGCAACAAGCGTATGGCATTGATATGGTCATTATGGGTCCTAAATTTGAAAACGAGTTAGAAAACAAATTGTGAATGGACCTGTGACTGCGCACATGGGCAAAAAGAAGACAGTACTCAGTCATGAATTAATGTGCAATTCTGAATATATTATTCACTAGAACAAATCCGTATTATACAGTCAGGTCCATAAGTATTTGGACAGTGACACACTTTTTGTTGTTTTGGCTCTGTACTCCAGCACATTGGATTTGAAATGGAACAGTGACTATGAGGTTAAAGTGCAGACTTTCAGCTTTAATTTGAGGGTTTTTACATCCATATCAATTTTCCTATTGAACTCTATGTAAAAATGAGTCAGGAGAAACAACCCTTAAAGTGATCCATCCATATCTACTTGCATTTCTGGCGGCAGAGTGATGGTTTGAGGCTCGTTTGATACCTCAGACTCATGATGACTTACAGCCATTTAACCAACCATTATAGTATCGCTTTTAATAGTACCTGGAAATAAGATGATAATAAGAGTCTTTTGATTTTGTTGGGTCACAGACAGCAGGAAGTCATGACATGCAAAGGATATGCAACAAAATATTCAATATGATAACTTTATTAAAGTTTATGTTAATTTGTCCAATTACTTTTGGTCCCCTAAAATGGGGAAGACTATGTATAAAAATGGCTACAATTGCTACACTGTTCCTCGATATGGACGTAAAAACCCTCAAATTAAATACTCATGGACCTGACTGTATCTTTCATTTATTATGTGAAAGATACATAGAGTTTTGTTACTTTTAAAGATGCATGTATTGTATTAAAAAAATATGAAATAATGAGAAAGGATAAACAAGAGGACAAATTGACTGAGCTAAAAATGGCCAAACTATTTTGGCAACACAGGACTCTCATTATAACTTCCAACATTAGTTTAAAAGTTTGTAAAGCACGATCAGATGAAACTCTATATTTTCCGGATCAGCATTTTAATGGTCACTCAGTTACTGTGCAGTTCCATGTTAAGCGACAAGATGAAGAAACAATGCAAATGAACCGAAGATCAGCATGGCCTCAAATGGGAAAATGTCGTTAACATCTGCCTCCAACAGTGTGTTCCATTAAACATAATCTTGCGGTGTTGACCTCTGGTGCTCCGCTCAGCTATGTCAGAAGGCAGTGCGACAGATGGAGACATGATGCAAAGCTGAATCCCTATACATGAACACGTTCCAAGTATTCCAAGCCAGAGCGAGTCACTGTTACTCACAGGCTTTCCAGCTGGGCGTTCTCATATTGTCTAAATCCTTTTCCTTGAAAAGGTAAAATCAGTGCTGAAATTAAGTGCGGTGTGCTGTATTTTACATCTCTCCTGCTTAACACTAATGCCATTATTAGTACTACTGGTACTGCTGAACAACTGAATAATATCAACTGAATATATATTGTTCTTTTATTATGCGCATAACTCTACGTGCATGGCTTTCAGCTCTGCAATTTTGGTAGTTGCGGTAAATTAATCTTGGTGAAGAATTGCAAACACAAAATCAAAAGTACACCAAGGATATGCATTTCTTTTTGGCATATGTTGATATACATTGGGCCTTATGCAAGAAACACTCGTACGCACACATTCTTTCTTATGTGGCAGGAGTGGTTTACGCAATTTTATGGCATTCGCAATATTTTTTTTATTTTGGACTTACTGGTAGGTAAGAACAAAAGTTAACAGGGGTCGCAACCTGTCATATCAGTTACGCCCTACTGTTATTCACCAAAGCAAATTGGCCTAAATTATATTCCCAACAACTGGGTTGTTTTCATTTGGATTATTTAACAGAAAATACGAGTTTGAATTTATAACTCACCATAATCAAATTACCATGTTTCAATTGTCCTGTTATTCTGTGTTTTTATTGTTAAAATTATATAATTGAGATAATTATTGTAGGCTACACGTAAACGTATAGGAAGCACCCTGCAAAAACGATAGAGCCTACAACTCCATCAACATCCAAGTTAATAGCCTAGATGCAAAATACAACTCATCCTTGCTCGCTGCCTGGTGGAGAGGAGAGCACGACTTGCCTGATATTATCAACCTGAAATACATCTCGTTTCACTCCAGCCCACGGATTACTAATTAGCCTATAACATCTTTTTTTGTTTTCTTTTCCCAATGCGATTCACTGGCTGAGGCCAGGAAAGCGCACGACATACTGGCACAGCAAGACAGTACACGTGCGGTGTGTCTTGAACTATGTGCTCATGAAGACTTGTTTTTTTACTTTTTTCTCTATCCCTTTTTAGGCAAGATGCCAGTTTTATGAATGCACCTCCTGGGTACAGGGGGCAGGACAGCTGGCCCTACATGGCATTTTGGGGGTGTTAATTATGCTAATAGGAAATTCACATAAACGCAAATTCATTTAAGAACAGGTGGATTTACACTAGCCTGTAAGATCTCTGAAGGTTGAGAACATTGAATTCAACGTGACATCCTCATACGAACATCTCTCAAGAACGAATATGAGAAAGTTGAGAATGTCTGTAGAGATTTTTGTCCAGCCTATTTCATCTTATTTTGTGAAAATTATCAAATACATAAATAAATAAATAAAATGTTTAGTTCTTGCCATTCATGAGCAGGGGCGGACTTAAGTATTTGGAGGCCCCAAGAAAAAGGCCAATGAGGCCTCTACACTCACATTTGATTACAGCTACTAAACAGATAATTTATTTTCAATTGAAATTTGTTGATGTTAAATTGCAATTGAAAATAAATTTAATATAAAATTATATAATAAATTATAGAATTATATAATAAATGCGCTTGTGTAGTTTCAGATGGACCCCAATATTCCTCCAGTTACAAAAACCATCTCTGCCCAAATGGGTGTCTCTTTTTTTTTTTGAGGGGTCACTATTGAGATGAGCAATACCCTACTGACTGAAAACCTGACCAATCAATGGTGTTTTTTAGCTCCAGCAAGTCATAGGATAAACTGATCTTGCTCATCTACATGACTCATCCACATTGTTCCCTCTTACTTCCCAGGATATAGTGAGAGAACCTAGGTCAGAATTAAATTAAGATAGTTTTTTCCACCATATATTGTCTCTCATTTTTCATCGTATTTTTTGTCAAACTATATAAAAACTAAATTTACTGTAACTACTTTTCTTCTCTGACAGAATTGTTGCCTCTGTCTGTGCTGATATTTAGTAGTTTGCTGGCATCATGATTACAATCATATTACAAAATCATATTACAAAATATAAATAAATTAAGCAAAATATATTTGTTGTTTCAGAAAATGTTTTGCCTTGGGCTTCAGATGAAGTACAGGCAGTTGTCATGGTCTTGGCAGATACCAGCATTCAGTAACAGTTGGAATAAAATCTGGGCAATGATTATATTGTGGACTGGCATATATTGTATATTGACTAAACCTAAGATTTATTAAAGTTGTAACCATTAGATTTAAAGGCATCAACCGTTTCATTGAAGCCATTTAAAATTTTAAATAAATACTGAAATTACTGGACATTTGTTTACAGATGTCAGATATAGTATGGTGTCAAAGTCCTGGGGGGTATACTACGAAGAAAGCTTACCATAGCCAGGGATGATTAGCTGGCTTCAGAAAGCCTAACCAGAAATCTGGCTTAACCGGTATACGAACGTGGTTATGAACTTGTTTAGTGAACAAAGGCTTTATTAGTCAAGCTCTGTGCGCATTCCCATAAAAGGGGTGCAGCATGGGCTGTGCCAGAGCATTTCTCTCCGGTGGAAAAAAATACTGATACAGATAGATATAATGGATAGATACGAAGAACATGAAACATTCATAAGAGCAAAAAGCAACACACAAAAAAAGATGCTCATCGTGTAGGTTAAATCTTTAGCTTACTCTCAGTACATTGTCATACAGTTTATTTCTAATGTGACAACTGTACAACTATATTCTAGAATTCCTAAACGTTATACTTGATACAGCACATTTAAAATCTTGCTGAAAGCAATCACACCACTGTTTATTCATAAAAAAAGTCTCTCAAGCATTTTCCGGAACTCGGAATTGATTGGTCAAAGGGCGATGCTTTTATATGTTTCAATCCGATAGTCTGAACATAACCTGCCCTAAACAGGTTAGCCGTGCAGAGTAAGTTGCAATGGCAATATACCCGGATTAAAAGCGAGTTGGCTTAGTGATACAGAAAACCCAGGATTGAAGCTTAATTTGGCTCGCTATCCCCTCAATCTTGTTTTGTCGTACACCCCTCTGGTGGGCTGCAGTCTCTGCAGGTATTTGTGGTTTTCATTCAATCAGTAGCCAATTAAGGGCTTGAGAACAAGGTGTGTGGATTACAATCAACAATTTAAACGAATCACTGGAATTAAAACAGTTTGTAAAAAGGAGCAGGCACTGGAGCCCTCCAGGACTGGAATCTGACATCTGTGCACTAGAGGGTTGTTTTTCATTGAAAGTTGCTAGTTTATTCCACGGCCTGAAAGATAATGCTCAGTGGTGACTTGGGATAATTTAAAAACAGTTTAATGATCACAAATGGTGCTTGCTGGAACAATTATCAGTGTTCTTAAGTTGGGCCACCAGCTTGTCTTCGCTTGTTTTCTCACATGCAATTCAGCTCTCTACGAACAAGAGGTTGATAGTATTTTTGTCAAGCCATGCATCAAAAAATTATCCTGATTGCACCACCTCAATCATCTACCTTGATAAAGTAATTACCACTAATTAAGCACAGAAGATTATTGACACTCAGTTAAATTCAGTCTGATTGCAGTCTGACTGCGAACGTGTTTTTGGAAATGTTGTACATGGGATTGATAGTTTTTGTTTAAAGTAGTTAAAACATATAACATGTATAGAAGTGGTTAAATGATGAGTCTGAATAACAAAATTGTAAAAAAAAAAAAACAGTGTATAAAATGTAAATAAAAACAGAAAGCAATGATTTGCAAATATGTTTTGACCAGTATTCAATTGAAAACAATACAAAGACAAGATATTTAATGTTTTAACTAATCAACTTCATTGTTTTTTGTAAATATACGCTCATTCTAAATTTGATGCCAGCAACACATCCCAAAAAAGTTGGGACAGGGGCATGTTTACCACTGTGTTACATCACCTTTCCTTCACTAACAACAAGCAGTAATCTTTTGGGAACTGAGGGCACTAATTGTCCGGGGTCTTTGTTGTTGTATTTTGCACTTCATAATGCGCCACACGTTTTCAATGGGAGACAGGTCTGGACGGCAGGCAGGCGTAACGTGTGCAGAATGTGGCTTGGCATTGTTTTGCAGGGACATCCCTGAAATAGACGTTGTCTAGTTGGCAGCATATGTTGCTCCAAAATGCATATGTACCCTTCAGAATTAATGGTGCCTTCACAGAAGTTGCCCATGCCATGGGCACTAACACCCCCATATCATGACAGACGCTGGTTTTTAACCTTGCTTTGGATGGTCCTTTTCCTCTTTGGCCCGGAGAACACGACGTCCATTATTTCCAAAAACTATTTGAAAGGTGGACTCATCAGACCACAGTACACGTGTCCACTTTGTGTCAGTCCATCTCAGATGAGCTCGAGCAGCGTTTCTGGATGTTGTTGAAATATGGCTTATGCTTTGCGTAGTAGAGTCTTTACTTGCATTTGCAGCGAAGAAATGTGTTTACTGACAACGGTTTTATGAAGTATTCCCCAGCCCATATGGTTATATTCATTACAGAAGCATGTCGGATTTTAATGCAGTGCCGTCTGAGGGATCGAAGGTCACAAGCATTTAGTATTGGTTTTTGGCCTTGCCCTTTACGCACACAGATTTCTCCAGATTTTCGGAATCTTTTAAAAATATTATGGACTGTATATAGTGAAATCCCTAAATTCCTTCCAATCGTGCATTGAGAAAAATTGTTCTTAAACTTTTGGACTATTCTCTCACGCAGTTTTTCGCAAAGTGGCAAACCTCGACCCATTTTTGCTTGTAAATGCCCAAGCCTTTGCTGATGCTCCTTTTATACCCAGTCATGATAGCATCACCTGTTAACTATTGATCTGTTTGCCTGTAGAATGTTCCAAACAGGTGTTTTTTGAACATTCCACAACCTTCCCAGTTTGCTTCCCTTGTTGCTCCTGTCCAAACCTTTTTGGAACGTGTTGTAGGCATCAAATTCAGAATTAGCCTATATTGCAAAAATCTATAAAGTTGATAAGCTAAACATTAAATATATTTTATTTGTAATTTTTTCAATTTAATATATGTAAAAGAGAATTTACAAATCACTGCTTTCTGCTTTTATTTGCATTTTACATACTTTTTTGGAATTGGGGTTTGTAAATTCAAGGTTCTAAACTGTTTGTTCATGATCATCACTGATTGATGATGCTTGGTGAAAATGTCCATATGAAGAGACACATCAAAAAAGTTATACCTGGTTAGAACAGTCAAGTGTCTTTTTGACTTTGAGTAAGATATTTCTGTTCAGTGTGTGCTGTTCAATGTGTGCTGCTCAATGTGTGCTGCTCAATGTGTGCTGCTCAATGTGTGCTGTTCAATGTGTGCTGCTCAATGTGTGCTGTTCAATGTGTGCTGCTCAATGTGTGCTGTTCAATATGTGCTGCTCAATGTGTGCTGTTCAATATATGCTGTTCAATGTGTGCTGCTAAATGTGTGCTGCTCAATGAAAAAAATGAGCAGCACACATTTAGCAGCTGTCATATGCAGATTGTCAGTTTCTATGTTTGTCGCACACACATAACGATAGCTGTCTTTGAGGAGTATAAATCTAGACGGATGCAAGAACGTGATTTTTTGTGGTACACCTACACTCGCGGGAATGTCTTTTTTTCACCAGATATTTTGAAACCAAAACAAACATGGAGCCCATACAGCTTGGAACATTGTCCGTTTTGTTGTGGTAACTTGCTGAGTTTACATACAGACGTGCATGTCCACAAATCCACAAGTCGCTCCTCATTTTCAGCACTCTAGAAAACATGTTTATTAAGCTCAGCCATTGCTGAAGTTGTGTAGCTGAATTTGCCTGCCATTTATGACACACTTGTTTAACCCCTCCGCACAGACCCCCTAGTGGCCATGCCACCGTCGCCGTGAGATTGCTCAACTCATTGCTCCTGCAACCAAACTATGAGCGGAACCAACAAACTCAGTGGTCTAGCTTTATTAGTACATGATAAAAGACGTGTTGACTATGGCTGTGTGCGAATCTACTGCGTCCTTTCTCTTGTGTACAGTGTACTAGCAGATGTGTGCTGTTTAATGTACACTGTTTATTACGTGACGTCCAGTATGCAAAAACATTTCCTCCATACAATTTTCCAACCATACCGTGGAAGTGTCGCAAAATGTATCACCATGTCACATGTTGAAAGTGGCAAATAAATATGTTAATATGAACAGAAAGTATTCATTTTATGACAGATCTTTGATAAGTTTTTGGATCCATAGATACGTATCCCCCTATACTGATGAAAATATTCCCAATTGAAAATTATGCAAAGTGTTGATTTGTAATTAAATGTATGATTATTTCATTATTTACAGCAGTGAACAATTTTGCTATTTTGGATAGATTTGGAGACACTAAGCGACAACATATACACTACTTAAATCTTTTTTTTTTGTGGACAAGGGGTGTCTGGTCCAGAAAATGTATAGTTTTATGTATAGTTTTACCTGTTTTACATTTGTAGCTCTCATAAAAAAACAAACTAAAGAAAAACATCTTTGTTCTTGCATTTTTGCCAAGATTTCTTTGCATTTGTGGCACTTTATTTTTACCTAAATTATGAAAATAAACTACATGGCCTTGCTTCATTTAAGCCATTGTTCAGGTTTCCGTGATGCTCACACCTGGAGTTATAAAACCTAAAATAGAATAGTACCTAAATAGGTGAGGATTGACAAAAATTTGGCATCTGTGTGAAGGGGTTACAATGCAAGGAAATTAGTATCATCCACTTTAAAAAGCGAGTTTTGTTTGCACTTTAGAATGCATTTGTTAAATCTGGAATGACATCCAGCTGCTGCTCAAGGCTGTCTTTCCCCCTGCTGACAGATTATTCCCCCTCAGTGTTTATCAGACCTTGAATTGATGTTTGTTTGTTTTTTAATTGTTGGTCTGTTGTTATCTTCACTGCGTGATTTATTGTTGGATTGCGCAAAATATATTAAATCTGTCTGGGTGCAGTGTACCAGGTGGAAACTGTTCACTCAGAGATACCTTTTTTTAGTTTGTACATTTGACATTCTATCCATGTTCACTTTATTTTCCTTCTCTCCCCGTCTTAGGTCAACTAATCGTTTTTAGAAAAACCACAATTAGCCACTAAGTTCTATAATGAGTCATTTGACTGTAAAGTTTTAATGCCTACACGCTCCCCTTGAGGATAACAGCAGAAATATGTTTGAATCCCTGCAGCTCACATGAAGGAGCCAAACTAACTGGTGGCCCTACTCATAAGGCATGACACAAGACAAAATTGGTATAATTTCACCACACATGAACTGAGATATACAGAGTTATGACAAATTCTGGAGAGTAACTATGAATTGGGATTAGCATCATGTGTACTTGGGGCCAGATTCAGAGATGGCCAACTTAAGTCATGCGCTTAAGTGCCTCTCCTGTGCGGATTTAACGCGGACTGCGATACGCTGTATTCTAACCTGCGCTATACGGGTGCGTTTCTTAAATTGAATTTTTCTTCTTGTATTTTCAAGAAGGAAAAAAGATCTGTAAATAATTTATAATCCAAATATCTGTAATAACTTTTTTTTTCATCATAAGGAAGAGAACTTAAATTGCAGGGATGATAACGGTATTAGATAAGTGCTGGAATATAAAATGTGCTCTAGTAAGGTTGCTACAGAGCTCATCCTGGTAAGGCACTAGTATATGGATTGGCCTCACAGTTGGGTATCGTGTCTGAAGTGTGCCAGTGCAGACTGGCCAGCAGCACCACAGGGCAACACACAGTGAAGTGCCACCCAGAGAAGAGAGTGTTTCAGTTGGCTGGGATGAAAGAATCTCACTGCACATCTCACTGCAAAATTCAAGGAATATTCAAAGGTGGAAACTTTCCATGGGAATTAACGGGAATAAACAGGAATTAACGGGAATTGACAGGAATAAACTGGAAAAGTGACTTCCCCATTCATTTAGATCATAGACATTGACTGAAACCTACTTTTAAACACTTTTTAGTTATTATGTCTTACCATCAATTCCCTGCATTGTTCAATATAACGTCCCGTTCGCAAAATATGCTAGCTTTGAGTATATTTTACATTTTAGTATTTTTTTGTGAATATACCAGCACTGGCAGTGTTTAAAAACTCGACGTCCCATAATTCTCTCTGGACGGTTCAATGAGGTAAAATAGCTGAATTAGCAAGGTGGTATGCACTGCCAAAAATGTCCAGATGAGATGATGATATCTGATTGGTCGAGAATCACCCGTGCGTTGCAGTAATGAATATGTAGTCTGTTAAAGTGGACTTCAAACCGGACTGCAATCGAACTAGTAGAAACCGGGTGGAAATTGTCTGCATTCAATTTGAACTACATTTGAGATTTATAGGTGGACAGTACATGCAACCGACGTAGGCTATGCTATTTTAAATAAGCACAGCCAATTTTATAAATAATGCTTCTATGATGCAAAGTGTAAGCAGTATACCCTGTTGTCCCTTAGTGTCTAAATTGTGCACTGGTGTAAATAATAAAATAATCATATATTTAACCCGATCCTTGTTGACCCTTAGTAGTAGTCGTATCTGTCCCAATTATTAGCTCCTTAAGAAAGGGAGTTTCTTTATAGTGGTACGATGAGGAAGTGAGGTACTGTACCCAATCCTATTAGTAAATGTAGTCTTTTGCAATTTCCGTGAATGTGATACACATACAATACATGTAGGGCCGGTGCTGCCCCTTGGTGGACAGCACCCCAAATATCTTCCTGGCACCACATACCCTCCCCCGAGCTTTGAGCCCTGGGAGCAATAACAAATATGAAGGCAGGAAGGGGTACCTGCGAGTCCAAGGCCACCCTCAGGATCATATACCTGTCTTCCTTGCATGGGTGGCCCAAAAAAATGTCTCTGCTGGGCTGTGGCAGGTACTTGGCCCCTGACTGTAGCCAGAGAAGGACCCTCTGGAAAGGGCAGCGGGGCTGTGGCCTCTGGCATTTTCTCGGAAAAGGGCTGCAACCAAGGAGCCTCTGGAGGGCAGTTCTGTATAAAGCTTTATAACTCCAGATGACAAACGTTACACAAACACCAATAATGTCTGGTATCATTTATTACTATGCCATAAATTCATTTATTGTCATCATTCATATACGTATAAATTATTGGCAGTGAATACACAACCCAATGAAAAACAAAGTTCCACCACTCTAGTTTACAGTGAACCCCTGAGCGTCAGTAATATGATTAAAGTAAACCTTTACATTTTCTGGTTCACAAACCTTCTGGCAACATGTGTACAAAATATGAAACTGATATATATTACTGCTCAAGTCCCAGTAAGCAATTTCTTCCAAAGTCTTCCATGGTGTTGGATAATTGATGGATAATTGAGCATCACAGTAATTCAGGAGATACTCAACATTTTTCAGCAGATATACTCTTTTGACTCATTGACATACTTGCATCCATATAATTTTCAACATGTGCAAAAGATTAGGGGAATAGATATAGGTGTCCAAAACATACCCATAACCTATCCAAACCTATGAAAACCTATCCAAACTTACCCAAACCTATCCAGACCTATTCAAACCACTGTGCATAACCATTGGTGCACTGGCAGAGAATGCAGACAGCCTCTTTGCTGCAGAACAGCTGGAACAGTTCTGGGGGCTGTAGGCCTGTTGATGGTCCAGTTCAAACTGCGTAATGACTTGAGGTAATTATCCTGCTTTTTCAATGGCTTACCAACAAAATGCATAATTGTTATCAAAACATGCATTTCTGACAAATAATGAACTTGAGAAAAATGTAACATTTCACAAGATTTATTTTGTTTCCCTTGGCAACAAACACAGTTCGCATTAATATCTGGAAAACAATCACTGCCATCCCCAAATATATAGGATTCTATTGCAATGGAAATGTTAGTACATTTCTAGTCCCACTCCCTCTATCAACTGGGTTAGATAGCAAGCTAACTTTATGCTAGGTTCACTATCACTCACATTACCTAATATTGAAATATGTTATCACAAAGAATTACATTAGCTAGCTAGCCAACTATTGAATTATATTCAAAACAGAGGCTAAATTAGAAACATAGTCAGATATTGAAACATAAGTAAAATATTTTACAAGGACCCGAATATTGCGCAGCTGGCAAAGCAAAAATTAGTGATCCCTGGCACCTCGGTGAGAGCAGAACATGTGTTTTTTTTCTGCTGGGAACATTGTGAACAAAAAAAGTTCTTGCCCTGACACACAGCAAGTTGATCTCCTTTTTCTTGCCAATTATATGAAGTGATGTGCACTATGGACAGCTATTGTAACTCTCAGCAATGTGGCCATTGTTTCCATGAAAAAAAAGTTTCCTTTCTGTTCTGAAGCTTTAGGTAAGATTGGATGTCGAAACAAGTCAAGCAATTAGCTATATATGCCCTATTGTTCTATTACCCTCTTCTCCGTTGCGCCCCGGGCCTTTAACCGTTGTGCCCTGGGCCTTTAATTGCTCGCTGTGACTTTATCCATGTTGAAAATGATCAATTTAAAATATTGGACAATGTTGATATGCACATGCTTGAATCAATCAGAGCCAACATGAAAATAGAACTGGTAAAAGCAGTTTTAAGACATGGCAGTGGAGTGCTTGTAAATTATAATATCTTATATTCAAATGCAACTATTGTGATATTTTCAGTTATTGCTGTCTCTTAAGCCATTGAAATTCAGGAAAATTCCAGATGAAGCTCAAGCTATGGCTCTTCTTGGTTATTGAGCATTAATTAATTCCGAACATTATTTCTTATTTTTAGATATTAATGGAATCAGGATGGGAGTATGAGGAAATAATCTTTGCCATATCACATGCCCCTCTGTCTTCCATCTTCAAAAATGGGACTCAATGCTGCTTTTGGGTTTGGGCCTTCCGTATCTTAAAGGAGATCATGTCAAACAGCATAAAAATAGGAAGATCTATGCAGATCTGAAAAGGCTTTCAAATTATTTAACAGACTTTCAGCTTGATCAAGCCAGTTTAGTGAACATGGTGCTGGTGCCCTTATGAATGGCATCTTGTAGATGTGTTGCCCGATAACAGAAAGGCTTTTTTTGCCCCCAGATTTACTTTTGAAAACCAGTTTAATTTTCCTGCTGTACATGTTGGAATTTTGTCCATTAAGAAAATAAAATAAAATGACACAAATTGGAGGCTCTTACACTAATGGAGAAAGCAGACATTGGATTTTCAATAGTTTGTTTGATGCTATTATTATCATCCTTCTGTAAGGTTTTTAAAAATTGATAATCAGGATATATGTATTGTTCACTAAAAAGTGAGGGATTTACAATCTCTATCTATCGCGATTCTAAAACTGAGGAAAAACAAACCTGAAAGAAAAGCAATTAGTAAACAATGTGTCAGAATGGTAGTAAAGGTTCATCTCTCATACAATTTGTCATATTTTCCAATGCTGATACTCACAACAGGATCTGAAGACTTAGTGACCTCAAGTAAGTAGCCTTAACATGACAGATTTTCAGAACAGCGTAATGAAGTGGTGTCAAAACACTAATACATTTGAAGACAAGGACAAAACACTATCATGATCAAGCATGTGTTTATATCTGTTATTAATTCATGTGTGTGTGTTTGTTCTTTGGTATACAGAAAAGATTACTTTGGTAACAATTAATTAGACAATGAATACTCTGAAAGAGCTAACTTTCTGATGTGTTATGCACAGTACTCTACTAATAATAATTTCAAATGCCTGGGTAATGATCTCTTGTGTAAAGAGGGGTAATAAAACTACTTAATGGGGTGTACACATAAAAATGTAATGTGAGACTAAACCCGATAGAAAATTCAGATACCATTTTTAGCATTGAGGGAAACTAATAGAAGGATTTCCTTCTTTTTTAGCAGTTTCTATCAAAGACAGCAACACAATCAAAACAATGGTCCTTGTCCTGATTTTCATGTCATGACCGTGATGCAGAAAAGCACCTTGTCATGACATTATTGTTAAAATATGTCTGATATGTACATACATACACACACATCACATGTATATTTATATATAGTTTTGGCTCTGTACTTTGTACTCTCCAATTTGCTTGTGAGTTTGTGTGTGTGTGTGTGTGTGTGTGTGCCATCAGACTCACAGGTGCTGACAAATTTTCAGTTATCTAGGATCTAGATATGTATATAATTGGTCATTTGAAACGATGTCACTGTTGCCGTATTCTTCTGTGGTACTGGATCACATTTCCACTGTAGAAGAGCATGAAACAAGAAGAACCATTTCTGTACTCTGGCAGTGACTCCAGCAGCCCAGTGAGATGCATTGTTGTTCTAGTTACAGTACATCACTTATAATCAATTTTGGCATTTTCACACTACATTGCACGAAACATCTACATATTTTATTGTTTCTGCTATAATACTCTGCTTGCTGTTCTTAGTATCACCACAGATCTTTTTTTCATGCTCTATTGAGCCTTCATACAGCAATGTTTTACATTGAAATAATGCAATAATACAATTATTCAAGGCTGTCTGCATTAATGTTTGTTATTATCAATGTGCATGTCATGAAATAAACGGACACTACATTTTTCATTACCACTCAATTACTCAGACATGCAAAATGGTTGTGATGTGAATGAAAGGAATTACATCACAAATGTGCTTTTCAGCCATACTAAAGTGTTATCAATACCTAATTGTATCAGGGCTATATGACCAGAAAAAACATACATAAATGAGATATATACATTTCCATTATTTAAATTTGTATTATTAAATATAAAATAAAATGTAGTGCTGCCCCTTGTGTATACAGATAAACAATGTGCAAATTTGACATTCTGTTCAGCTAATAAAAAAACACGGTGTGAGACACCTTTGAAAGACAAACTAGTCCTAAAATGTTTTTACGTTGAACCTTTTTTAAATAAGGGCACTATTGAAAAACCAGTTTGGCCTGTCAGCTGTAGTGTTTAACCCTCCAGTCATGCCCAACCATGGTTAATATGGTCACAAAACAGGACTTTTGCATATCAGTTGAGAGCCTGACCTAATTTCACACATTTTGCCTAGTGCATAGTGTCAAGTTTTGTACTGCATTTTTCATTGCCTTTGGTCATAAGCCCCAATCAGTATGTAGGCCAGATGCATTTTCCATCCATGCACGTGTATTTCACTGATTTGCTGTGTCAAAATCTTGCCCAAAGTTAATTATTTTTTCTTGTTTTATCTAGTTAGGTTTTATATTATATTTTTGTTTTTAAACACTATAATAGTTGGTATATTTAGATAAAAGGCATCTCCAGTGTTTCAACCTCCTGCTTCCTCTGTCAGTGAGAGTCATGCAGAATCATTGTTTCCTTGCTAAAGGGCTCTTATTTGTGTCATGCCTTGTCAGTTGGTGAAAATGTTGTTGGGGAAGGTTCTCTTAAGATCACAGAAGGGAGGCTCTTTATTGTAAAGTTTGACAACCCCTGCTATCCAATTGCTCCAACTCACCAGTCTTTCGGGTTGGAAACTTGTAGTTACATTCAAACTCTTGTAAGACACATGGACAGTAAGAAGAATTAAAGCTCAGTTCAGTTAATACCACTGACCTCAACCTCAACCACAACACCTATACTTGAGAATTGTGTTTACTACCAACTACCAAAAAATCTCTCAATTATTACTTAAAACAACAATAAATCCACATTTTCCTGGTGAAAATGTACATTTATTGAATTTTTTGGTCTATTTAAAATTCCATACCTGCCGAGGGCCAGGAAACACCCTTGTTCCAGACAAGAATTCAAACAATTAAATAATGTGTTAAAAGCCTTCAAAACCGAAACAAATTTTTATGAAAATGCTGGCCCTTTTTTTTTTGTCAACATCGTCCGATTCTATAAAAAAATTATTCAGTCATAAAAAGGGTTAGTCATATGCTTAGGACCCCTGGCTAACTCTATAGTTTCACAGGCAGTCCTCTTACTTGTAAAACTCTGGTAAGTTTTATATATTTTTTAAAAATTAAAGAAACAATATTCGATCAGCATTCAATCACGTCTATGCTGATGGAGGCTCTGCGGAGAGACTGCCCTGCAAAACCCCTGCACCCTATTTCCATGATAAAACACCTTGAAGAGCCATACGCAACAACATTGAGGTGGTGGGAAAAGCCACAAGATGACTCAGGAATAAGAGGGCCGATTCTTTGGAGAGCCACTACCACTAGTACACAAGCTGGGGCCTGATCAATCCTGGCTGGGTCGTCTGGGCGAAGGTTTCTGATATTGAAAGACCTGAAACACCCGATGATCCCAGGTCACTGATTATCTGATTATGTGTCCTACTGCATCTAGTGATTTATCATGCTAATAATTAATTCGATTACCTCCTCTACCAGTTGATACCCTCTACAACATTGGCGGTTAAAGTCCGGCCGCGCAACCTATGACGCGAGTCTCTACCTCTTTTTCGCTCCCAATTCTTCCTGTCTCTCTCCACAGAGCTGTCCAATAAAGCTAAAAAAAGGCATAAAACAGTCTTTTATATATCCTATGATTTTGAATAAATTTTGAGGGAGGGCAATTTGTTTAGAAATGATGGAAACATGACATTATATTCATTTGGCAGATGAAGTACAGTTCTATCATAAAGTAGCAGCTATCAATAGCCATGAACGTCAAGTCTAGAAATTTGTCCCGATTATGACAGAAATGACAAAGAACTACAACAACGAGATCAACACGCTAGTGCTAAATGCTATAAAATCAAGATACAAGATATAAGTGTAACATGAAAGTGGTACTTGATTAGTGGGTCAGTCGAGGTAGGTTCTGAGGAGGTCTTCAGGCCACGACGGAAACGAGCGGTGACCGAACAGTTTGTAGAGGAATCAGGAGTTTGTTCCGCCACTGGGGAGCTAGGGTGGAGAAGGTCCACCGTCAGGACAAGCAAAAATCATTCACACAGAGGGCAGGAAGCGCAAGTTGCCCTGCTGCAGGAGAGTGGAGCGGTTGAGCTGGAGTGTAGTGCTGAATTGTCCTGTAGGTAGGAAGGGGCTGTACTGTTGGCTGCAGAGTAGGCTAGAGTCAGAACTTTGAACCTGACCCTGGCGATGACCGGAAGCCAGTGGAGTGACCTCAGCAGGAGAGGGCCATGTGAGAACTTAGGAAGGTTGAGGACAAGTCAGGCAGCCGTTTTCTGGATGAGTTGTAGAAGCAGAATGGCACAGGCTAGTAGGCTTGCGAGAAGGGAGTTGCAGTAATCTAGACATGAGATTACCATAGTCTGGACGAGTAGCTGGGTAAAAGCTCTTGAAGCGCTAATTTGCTAATAAAATGTCAAATGGAAGCCTGCTGGCAGTAGGCATATTTTTTCTGCTACAAGGGGTAGGAATTATATAATTTAATAACATGTGCACATTATATTAAATCATTTGCACCGGCAAAGAATAATAAATGCGGACTGTACCAGTGTTAGTGCAGTGAAGCTTTGACTCACACTGGCTTCATGTGAGGGACATGTTCTTTCGAAGTGCAGTACAGTTGGTTTGAAAATGTCACACCCTTCAAAGTGTATTAGATGAATTCGGAGCACTGGATTATCACCATTTTTCACTTTAAATGAGAGCAAGTATGGCAAGCCAGTAAGACAACTTGATTCAAGGAGTATAATTTAATATGGAATAAATAGGGGGAAATGGCCTACTTGTATTGGCATATAGATAGTGGATGGTCAGTGTAAATAAATCCTGGGAGATAATTTACAGTTTGCACTGTATGATATAATCTGACCATGGAAATATGGTTTCAGAGTTCCCCAACCATTAATATGCATCATGAGTATGATTGATTTCTAAATAGAAACCCATCTGAAATACAAGACCGTAAATTCCCCTTCGGCAAGCAGAAGTGGGTCAACACAGAAGGAAGTGGCACATGCACATTATTGAAGAGCCGTGCTCAGCGACAAAGGTGTGGCACAGTGCTCACCAGAGATTAATGATAAGAGCCCATTATTACCTGATAGTGAAATATACGGTTACAGAAAGTTAATAGTGAATTGGCAAAAGGAATGTTTCTTTTGTTTGTAAATTTAAATCCCCAAGGCTCAGACTGAATGAACATGTTAAGAACTTGTCTGATTAGGTACAAGACCTTGCAGTTTGTGTAGATCAGGGGAGAAATAGGAGCAAACCACATCTGACAAGATAATGTGATCAGTATATTTACTGAAGGAGTGAGCATTGTCTCAATGGAGTGAATATGTGTTAGCCAGATTGACAGTTATTATTATATAGGTAATTTACCCTGATGCAATACCAATCATCACTATTGTGGTTTCTCCCCATTAAAATTGGAACCATAGGCTCTCTTATTCATTCTCGCTTGAATCTAAAGTAGAGGAAAGAATGTAAATATGCAAAGACTGTTCTCTGGCTGATAGCTGCAATATTTGTATTGATTTTGTGTGTTCTGTCTCATTTTAAATTATGTGTGTAAAAATTTGCTCGCCAAATATAATCGGAGCGGAAAAAAATCAAATTGTCCAGTTGTGGTAAACAATGCAATATTGGAAATATTGCCATACCAAATAGGGTATGGAAATGGCTTATATAATAACACAAATACTTGTTACCTCTAATTTGCTAGATATAGCATGCATTTCCCACTTTCGGAAACAGACTGACATTGTCTCTGACATATAAATTGGCTGCATACTAAGGTGGCATCCAAAAAAAATATGTGTACAGAGGTTGTGTATTAAATGTGAATTCTAAAATCAGTTTTGTAATGCTGTGTCTTTGCTCTGCCGCTGATGTGGTTCCCTTGGTCCCTTGGAGGTGGGGATATTCCTGAAAGTGATATGAACTGATGAGACTGCCTGACGCAATGTGCTGCAAAGCTTGTTTCAGAAAGGTTGATGATGTTTCCTTGTAACTGTGTGGCCCTGCCTTTCATGTCTCTACCATTTACTATAAGATCTTGTAAGAAAAATCTATATTGTGGCTTGACCCTAACATCTTACAGCCGATGCTCACTAAAATGAATGGCTGTTTCGTAAACACCTTATCCATTTCCTGTAGAACAGATTATACAGCAATCATTTATCATACCTGCAGTGTGACACTTATATGTGAAGAATAATCTTGCTTTCAGAAGGTAATTAACAGCTAACTAAATTGGATATGCAAGTACAGTATATGCATGTCGCACGTTATAAGAATCCCTTCTAATTCGCAAGAAAGCTGCCATTTATTTTGAAACAGAAATCTTCTCACTGGTGTTAATGCAAGATACATTGATTAATTGTTCCTTGCATTATGGTTTTACCATAGAAAGGCAATTACTCTGTATTTGACAAGACCTTCATCCACAAGAGTAAAATGATACCAAACTTCATTCATACACTGTAAAAAAAAATACCATAGAAAACAGCAGCAATTTTGCCAGTGAAAACCCATTAATGAAAAGGGAAAACTGCATGAATCTTGTTATTTAGCCATATAAATCCTGTTATTTAACTATATACTGGTATTCTCCAGAATTATAAAGAAGAAACAGTGAAATCCTGTAACATAATACTGTAAAAAACGATATTTCTATGGTAAAATGTTTGTAAAAAAAAAATTATAATAATTATAAATACTGTCAAAGCCATGTAGAATAATGACAATAACTCGTTATTTAATGGTCATCCCCCAAAATGACAGGATTTATACATTTGTTCATTCATTAAATGGTTTTTCACTGGCAACATTACTCCAGTAGCAGCTTACAAACTTCACTTTCCCTTCTTTTGCATACTGTGAAAATACCTCTTTACCTGCTCTGGGAGAGATACAGCAACACATATCTAAGTAATGAATTGGATCCCAATTAATTCTGATTGATGACCAGAAGTAATACCTGCTTGACCAGTACAGTGATGCATCGCACCACTTACAATTAATTCCAGGTAATGTTACCTAAAGATATATTAATTTGTATCATTGTCATGTCTTTACTTCCATGTGTCCACAAGATTGCCTGTCAGTCATAGATTTCAACTGTTGAATCAAAATATGGGTAATGCATTTTATTTGAATGAAGTATATACATTTTAGCTGTTCTAAAAAAGCAATGGATAAATATGAAGGAACTGGTCACTTCAGATAAATTCCTGAGAAAATACTCGTTATGTCTGGTGCTTTCAGGGTCTTTCCATAATGGAGTTTTAATTGCTTCCTCACATTTGTGAAAAGGCAGGGCAGCTTAATAATAGCCATGGCTAATTGGATAATACAGGGCTTCGGAGGGGGAAAAAAACAACCACCACATAAATGATGCCTTTCAGTTTAAAATCCATTTTCAGATGCTATTTATTTATTTATTTGTTTTCTTTCTTTCTTATGGTGCTAATAATTCATGTCCATTTTTATAATACAAGCTGCCTAAGCCCTTTAAACGCTGTAAGTACTGCATGTATGTGCTTCAATAGTGCCCATCTGCATTTTATAACATATATAAATTAGAAAAGAATTGTAAAGAATTTGTTCCTTGCCTTCCCAAGCCCTCTGCCCAGGGCTGTCTGCATTATGACAGGAAACCACGTTCCTCCAGGTCTGTAATTGGAATGTGGGCTGGCAGTAGGTGTAAAGTAATAGGGTCCTGCAATTTGGTGGCAGCAGTCAGCCCTGGAGAACCTGTCAGAATTTATATAAAGGCAAGCCATGTATTACACTGTATGTGGAGACCCCCTGCATTTTAATAGTGCAGCTGTAAGCGTTTCTGTAATTCAAGGTGGCGTCATTAGAGGTTTATTTATGCATTCTGGGACTGGGAAGAGGATAATGCCTCCCAGATCAGCTGTGGCAGCTCCATCTCACTGGCTCCTGCAGTGTGAGGGAAGGGAAATTAGTGTAAAATGGGTAAACATGACAATCATACCGCAGTTAACGAATCAGCACGTGAAGAAAACACACGCAGCCTTGGAGGAGACTGGGGAAAAGGGTTACAATGCTGACTTAGTCCTGCTGTTGTTGTAGCTGTCATTAATATTTCCTATTATTGTACAACTGAACACAAAACGATGGGTCAAACTGCATAAACGTGAAAAAATACAAGCAATAATAATTAAACTCACACCTGTTTCATGTATTTTAAAAAAGATACTGTTGCATTAACAAAATATCTTGATTTGTGTTGCTGCCTTATGGTGGGATTTCAAAACAATTCTAGTAGCAACAAAATAACTGGATAATGGCAAATCTTCAGGGTTAGAGACAAAATAACATTTGCTATCATTATACGCTCACTAGAAGGTAAAGAGGTGGGCTCTGCACCAGCAATGACCTTTCCTGTTCTTCGTGAATGTCTGTTGAGTAGAGAGCTGAGGCACTGCGGCCCTCCAAGGTACAGTATTCTCACTCCCACCCGAAAACACAGACTGTGCTTCATTTTTTGTTGATCGGCTGTCTGCTAGCTCTTTTCTTGCACATTTCACACAACGCTATGTCAAGGGAATTAAAACTGCATTTGCAGCACTTTATAGTGGCATATTATTTCCGAATAATGCAAATAGCATATTGTGTTAATCTATTTTTAGACCTGTCAAACAGTGTTGTAATCTGCAGAATCATTACACATGCATAAATAGTTGCTGAAGATGGCTGATCACTGCCTTTCATTGCGCATGCTCAGTTGTTTTACGGGTCTATGCATATGATGTTTTCACACATTTGCTTTAGTGCATTATTAACCATTGTATGGTTCGGAACTTCCCATTCACACCAATGTCACCTCTGAAATGTGTGGATTATGTATTTATTAGTGTGGCAGATGTTCCGATTGAGAGTTTATTAAAGCTTAATATGGAATTAAAGATTTAGAAGAATACAAAAATATATTAAAATAGTATGGATTGTATTGTTCTTATCTTTCTGTCAACAGTGGTCCACTATTAAACTTTCCTGTTCAGTTCTGTTTGTCCTAAAAAAAGTTGTCACACACTGCATTTTTTTATTTTGTTTTACAGACAGTCCATATGCTTAAAGTAAATATACTATTAATGGTATAATATTGTGTTATATGGTAGACATCATTATATCTGGTATTTATTATTAAATTCACAGAGTGAAATTAGCTATTTATTACTTTTTTAAAGATGCCCTCCAAATATTCTATATTGAATAATAATTAGCTTATTATTAGTCTGAAGAAGAGTTCACCAGAATCGGAGACTTGTCGATGTATCCTAATGGTAACATAAATTAAATTTTCAATTTGCATTTATCGATATCATTCGCTATCAGCTTGCAACTGACAACTGCTGTAGCTAGCTAGGTAGTAAGGCAGCATTGGGCATAGGTAGATGGATAAGCCGCGAGCATCTTTTATAAATTATTTTGCTAAGCTATTGATAGTCTGTCGAATGTAAAGCAGTACTGACATTATTTGCGCCTTGATCAGCTTACTGACAGCTGTGGTCTTGGGATATATGGTTAGCAAGGCATCTGGATTCAAAATCAACTTTTTAGCAAAACCCATCAACTTATGCATGAGGTTCTGGCGGCAGTCATCTTAAAAATGTGGACTACAAACATGGATACCTTCTATACCAGGGCTCAACTTCACATAGCTCAGGGGCCACAGAGGATGATTTAGCTGTGTCAAAGGGCCGCAACCCTATTTTTCTGTCCATTTTTGATTCTGCCATTTAAGAAACTATTGTTATTTCATGCCGCATGGGTATCAAATGTTTTAATGACAAAATAAGTAGGCTTTATTCACAAAATGTGAAAGTGTTAAAGAGTTAGACAGATTGAACATTGCAATAAATCACAAGAATGGTTAGTGAAAGGAATTACTGAATTGAAATTAGGTCAGAGTATCAGATATGTTTATTTTCTGGCAGGGCACAGTGCTCCCATTTTGTGGGCATACGCTCCTGGAAAACAATATGTGCTGACTGGAAAATGTATTTACAAGCACATCTATTAAGGATGTATTTAGTGTGCTCCTATGTTCAACTTAGGAACACTTGTGCTCCTTGGAAATGTTTTTAGCATAGAGCCCTTAAAATGTTTTTGCTGAAAAGGGGCTTGATTGACAGGCTATTCATCCAGGCCTGTAATACAGTAAAAACAAACACAAACAAGAATCATAAAAATCTTCGAGACATTTGTTCTCAGTGTTCGTGGCATATTAGGCTACATCTTGACTTTGAAAAGCAAAAACAAGATTTTTTAAAAATAAATAAGCTATACTTACTTGATTCTGCGTTTTCTCCACTAGTCGTCTCAAGTCAGGCCGGTATATGTGGTCGTTGCTGCTCACAGACAATCGCTGAGGTGCTTGTCACTGAGAGAGTTGTGCTACTTTGACTTTTGACTTGAGGCATTTTCACACGCATAGGTTGACCCGAAACAAGTCAAGACCTTCTTTGCACAGAAAGTCATGGTGCCATATTCGTTGGGTACATAATGCATCCAGAAATCCAACATAGATTCATCCTTATGTTTCTGATTCAAAACGAAATTGTTCTTTAATTCGATCAGTTCCTCTTCAAATCTTGCCTTTGAAACACCAAACCTCTCAGAGCAGCCCCGGCTCTAGAACCTTATTGTAAGGGGGGCATGTGATGACCACAGGGGGGCAGCATTGCATTTCCCACTGGTCTCGCAATCTCGCATACATACATACATACAGACCTATTATTAACCTACTAGCGCAAATTTCACTTAAACTGCGTATGAAAACCAGTTGTCATACATGACAAAAACATCAGCAATGGTGGCAGATTATAATAGCATTTTAGTGCCGTACGTAGATTCTGCAAGGATGAGGCAAAACAACTTCTCTCGTTGCACACGCAATTGCGTTGCATTTATTAGCCCAACAAAGACCAAAGAGAAAGAAGGGGCGCAGCCCTTTTTATAGCCCTAGTGGCGCATTCTGTCTCTGAATAAGTCGCAAAAAGGAGTCCGCTACAGCACAATAAACACTGTAGCTAGCTATATAGCTTAGGCCTACCCTACTCACTTAGTAGAGCTGCAGTCGGCGTTTCCCTGCAGAGTTGAATCTCCTCATTACTGCCTCCTTCCATTGCTCAGTAGCAAATCTTTTCGTTAAGTCTCTTTCGAAGGACAGTTGCACTAAATGTGCTTTTCGTTGGTGCAGCATGCTTAGTCTGTTGTCTGTGAGAACACCTTTTAATGTGGAGAAAGAATTCTCGCACATTGCAGTTGACGCTCCAAATGTAAGAGCATGTTTAAAGGCCGTCAGCACAGTTGGCATAGCCTCCAGTGCGCCATGGAATGTTTTGACAATTCGTGAGATTGTCCATGTTTCATCGTCGGTGGTCTGCATGTTTGCTTTGAGGAAAGCAAGTTATTATAAGCTATAATAAGCTTACTTATTGTAAGTTGTTTTGTTAGTTATCACACTAGTAAGTTAGCTAAAGAGTATTTCTTCACACGCACTTTTCGTCCCACACTCAATACTCTCGCAGTCTCCGTTTTTCTGATTTGGGCTAACAGCCAATGGGGGGGGCAAGGAGGCAGAGGCGGGGGGGCAAAGCCCCCCTAATTAACCCCCTAACGCCGGGCCTGTCTCAGAGTGCTGTGAAACAGCCTTTACATCAGCGTTGTATGGATTCTACACCATGTGAATCACTGGCATTACCACCTTCAGGTCAGTAAACCGACTAGCAAACTCGCTGGCAAGATTTTAAAATCTGCGAAAAGTGAATTATTTTTTTAATCAGCTCCCCTTCAGTGAAAGGCCTTTGGCTCCTTGCTACATTTTATGTGATTTTATATGACGCCTCTGTGACCTTGTCACTTTCCTTACAACTGGATCGCAACACCGTTTGCTGGCCACAAAAGTTTTCGATTAGTTTGCAAATTTGGTCTTTTCTTAAATTACTCCCAGGTGGATAGGCAACTGCAAAGTCACCGTGATAGCTATCATGGTGACGTTGAACGTTTGCTCATTTTGGTACTGCAATTGTTCGCTGGCAAAGAAGACACACTGGCTTGTTATTGGCCTCAACAAAAGCAAATTCTGACTCTCATGTTTTTTTAAATGTCCTGTGTTCATCAGAAATTTAGCATTTTGCCAGCTTTGCCATGACTGTGACTTCATGCAGTTAACTGTTAGCAGTTGTCTTCTTTTTTGATCCTAAGTTTACCAGTGAACTAACTCCAATTGTTAAAGGTCTAAACACAATATGCACGATTGCCTTTGTGTAAATTTCTTCATTGAAATGACAATATATTGTTTTGTTTTTTTTATTGACAGTTGCTGTGACAATCAAAATTCAACCACGGGCAACAAAAAATTTAAATGGGGCCGCATGCGTTGAGTAGCGTGGCTCTATGCTATCAGGCACATGAACATGTGTATAAAATCCAAACATTTTTGTTTTAGAATGGGCTGTTTAACACACCAACTGTCACTGCATTGTCACATTGCTCTCCTTTAATTTGCATATTTTTGCATAGTAGACCATGATAGGTTTGACATATTTGTGATGGCACATTGCCTTTACGTCACGTGCATGTCACCAACTCAGATTTCAGAGTATGGAGAAGCTCTCCCTCTACAATGGTAAAATATGAAAACAGCACTCTGGTGACAAGTTCTGCACAAAAATGTATGTTTTTGACACACATTCCAACATAGTAGATTTCTTTCCCAGCATGAGGAAAATGACTATTAATTGCTTTGCCTACAAATGTGCTAATTAATTTAAAATGTATATTATATATATATACCAGCGTATTAGAGATATGGTGATATGACCCTAGATATTATGATAAATTCCATGGCAATCTTGCCAAATTGCCATGTTAGCAGAGAGCTGTAGCTTTCTGAGGCTGCGGTCTGTATTCCCAAAGCCATGTGTCAGCCGTCACCCAGGTCTGTTTCCAAGTTAGTACACCACCTTTGCCCAAATATTTAGAAAAGGTAACCATCACATACAAAAAGCTGACAGTTTTTGAACATGATAACTGCACTGAGTAAAACCTGAAACCCTCACAAATGAGGAACTTGGGCCCAAATAATAAAAAGGAGGTTTTGGTTGGTAACAGGAGTTTCCGGTGCCATATTACAGTCCAGAACATCCATTGCAAAAATTAGTTTGTTACATGCTTAAGTGAATTTTCAAAAGTGGAATTTGAATCCAGCATTAGATTGTGGAATGCTTTGGTTTGGACAGCAAAAACTCTTAAAGATGAGAATACAGAGTTGAGTATCCGGTCAGTCTAAAGAACCTCTGGTATAACGCATGGCTATAAAGTAGTGACAGTGTGACCTTATCACCATTCTAAATTAATACACAAGCAATTCGACATTCTGAACATTCTATTTACAACGGACTATAATGGCAAAAGGTATATGCAAGTAGCAATGGTATAAGAGGAATAGATATGTGTTCTGCCTCATGACTGTATGTAAGGTTTATTCCTTACATAGCAAACAAAATCATTGCCATGTGAATGTTTTTATGCAATTCACTAATCATCACTATGTATGCAAGTTTGTGACTAACAAGCTTCTGTACTACCATGTGTGTCTTGAATATGTATTGTAGATATTTACAGTTCTACCTTACCTGTCTCATACACTCTCTATACAGTGATGCAGATATTTCCTTTTTTCATTTCTCCAGAATTCAATTTGTTATTATTATTAGGGATTCAACCCTGATGATAAACGATAGAGACATAAGCTTTGGCAGTCTGGTCAGGTTACGTGGAGGCTACATGCCTATGCAAACATAAACCCAATTTGTCTCTTTAGTGCCATTATCAAATAACAATTTTTCTAACCAAATTGTTTACCTTTAAATAGCAATAGCTCCCACATCGTATGTCAGATTTTCACAAAAATGGTATACATAATCTCATGAATGAGAGTCCGTATGGATAGATTTTGCAGCATTTTTTTATTAATGCTTTTTTGTTTGTGGATCAATTTTCTGTGCATGTTTATTGGACCAAGATGCACAAACAGACTATAAACCAGCCTAATCAGACAAAAAAACATGGCCGCCATTAACCAATGAACTTGAAAATGTGGGGGGTGTACTACAAAGCGAGATTCATTTAAGCTTCTGAAGTATAATAAATCAAACAATCCTTTCACCGTCCTGTCGGGAGGGGTCAGGACCATTCTACTACACGTAATTCAAACTTTCTTCCAAAATAGACACAACATTCTAGAGTCTGGTATAACGTAATTTATTATAAAAGGTTTAGCACAAGTATACATACCCAGGCTGATCGGCTAAACATACATATGTTAAAAACACTCAATCACACAGTCCAGTCTGAGTCCGTCAATTTCATGCTCACCCGCAAGACGTAAAAACAAGTCCGTTAATGACAGAAGCAAAACATAACAGCGCACCATGAAGTTCAGCTGACATCTTATATGTTATTGCGACCCCCCCCCCCCCCGCCCCTTTTTTGGGGTGTTCCCATTACCTGGGCGATTACTTTTTCCATGGTCTGCAGCGGTCTCTGCCGGTCCTAATTAAGCATTACATATGACCCTTATTTATATGGTAGTTTTGATGAAATGCTATGATTTAATCATATCAGAAACATCCTAGTCACGGTTTGACAATAGTAGTTCAATACATAGTTTTTACACCAATGTTTGTAAAGATAGAAGATAAATGTTTTCTTTGGATTTAATCAATTCTATCAGTTCCTCAAACTGCACACACACATACATTTTCAAGGCTAGAGTGCTGGATGTTCTTCTCGACAATCAGGCCCCAAAGAATGTGTAGGGAGTAATTCATGCTTATCTCTTCAGACGGGCTAGGAACATTTAATTGCCTGTGTGTGTGTATGTGTGTGTGTGAATGAATGGGTCCATTGCCTACTTTTTGAGATAACTAAAAGCTCGTCATGGGAAATTTTGGGGAGTGTATTGCAATATGGCTGTTTCCGCTGAGAGCGAGTTTTTCTTCAATTCCCCTGCATGTGGGTGTGTGTATATGTCCTTGATTTACAGGTGTCGAGATGAGCTCATATTGGGTGCCTAGCGTGGGACCATTGTTCATTGAGTACACTTCGATACAAATAATGAGCTCATTTTCCGGCGTGAGTGTCTGAGGCCTTGAATATGTGCTGTTGTGCACATATGGGCCTTTTGTGCAATTCATCCTACCACAGAAGAACATATTCATATTAGCACTACATTTTAATATAGTTGGTCCTACAGTATGATATATAATTGTATATAAATAATGAATAATCTATATTTTGTCACAACACTTCAACCCTGGGTTTCAGTATCACGAAGCTGAGTTACTTTTAATCGGTTATATCGCCATGGTAACTGGCTACATGGCTAACCTGCTCCAGTGCAGGTTATGTTCAGCCTGATAGATTGAAACGTATAAAAGTACCTCGTCCTTGGTTTTGGAAAAAGCCGCCTCCATTTCTAGAGTCCAGCTAGGTCCGGATAGTGATGGGGTCTCTTATTGAAAGACTGACAATCCACTGGCTTTCCCAGAGGATATGCAATATGAAAAATATAGATTCTCAACAAAGGGAATGCAGTACATATGCAGGCTTCTTGAGCCCTGCATGTCTATATTCACTTATTCCTTAATTATGGGACAGTGCCTGAGTCCCAAAGACTAATTCTTGAGTTTATGTATACATTTTGGTGTGATTGCTTAAGGCAATATTATTAAATATTAATATTGTGTCAAGTTTAAAGTTTAGGAGCTCTAGAATGCGAAGTAAATAAACTTTAGGACAATTAGGGAGAGTGTAGATTTATGTGTTATGAGTGGTTAAGGTAAATGAGGTATTACCTAACCTAATGTTCCTCTCTGGTTTTGTTGGTGGCAACAGTGTTGTTTTTTGGCATTAAGATTGTTTTATGTTCTTCGTATATCCGTCCCTATCTGTCTTTTTTCCTTAGGAGAGTCCATGCTTTACCACTATAGGTGCATTGTTGCAGACACCACCCCTTTTATGGGAATGCACACAGGGCTTGATTAACAAAGCCTGAGTTCACTTGGCAAGTTGATAGCCACCTTTGCGTTACTGGTTGAGCCCAATTGCGGTTATTGTGTTTTTTCAAGCCAGCTGATGCAAAGAAACCCAGGGTATGTTTTGGGGTGCCAGATGCTTCAACATCTCCTACTTTGTTCATACTACAGGGTTTTGATTGTCAATAAATGAGTGCAGTGCTGTTTAGATATTGATCCATCCACTGTTTGACCCATGAAGGGTAGGATGAATTAGCATCATGTTTGTTTTAAACTTTGAAGCATTTTATAAATCAAAACAAATCAATCAATAGATGTCAGATGTTGTGTCTAGTGAAACAATGCAATTAACTGAAAAAATAAATGCAGTTTAAGAAAGAAATCCCAACAAATTGTATCATGTGTCCTTATGTGCTGTATCCAGTTAATCCAACCTCTATGTTTTTCATACAGTCAAGCCGGAAAGTATGCACACCCCTTTCACCTTCTCCACGTTTTATTACGTTACAGACATATTCTACAATAGATTGAGTTCATTTTTTGTCTCAAAATTCTACAAGAAATAGCCCATAATGACAAAGTGAAAACAGGTTTTTAGACATTTGTGCTAATTTCTTAAAAATCTAAATGTAAAATATCATATGTACACAAGTGTGCACACCCTTTGATATGACACCCAAAAGTGAGCTGAGGTGCATTTTGTTTCCACTGATACTGCTTGAGATGTTTCTACAACTTAATTGGAGTCCAACTGTGATAAATTAAATTGATTGGACATGATTGGGGATTGCCAACACCTGCCCATATAAGGTCCCACAGTTGACAGTGCATGTCAGAGCAAACTTCAAGCCATGGGGTCAAAGAAATTATCTGCAGACCTCAGAAACAGGATTGTGTCAAGGCATAGATCTGGAGAAGGGTACGGAAAAACGTATGCAGCTTTACAGGTCCCAAAGAGCACAGTGGCCACCATCATTTGTAAATGGAAGAAGTTTGGAACCACCAAGAATCTTCCTAGACCTGGCCGCCCGGCCAAACTGAGCAATCAGGGAAGACGGGCCTTGGCCAGTGAGGTGAGCAGGAACCCCAGCGTATCCTTGTGGAGATGGGAGAAACTTTCAGAAGATCAACCATCCAGGCAGCACTCCACCAATCAGGCCTTTATGGTAGAGTGGCCAGATGGAAGCCCCTACTTAGTAAAAGGCACATCACAGCCCGCTTGGAGTTTGCCAAAAGGCACATAGAAGACTCTCAAACCATGAGAATCAAGATTCTCTGGTCTGATGAAACCAAAATTGAACTTTTTGGCCTGAATACCAAGCGTCACGTCTGGAGGAAACCAGGCACCGCTCATCACCTGGCTAATGCCATCCCTACAGTGAAGCATGGCGGTGGCAGCATCATGATGTGGGGATTTTTTTCAGCAGCGGGAACGGGGCGACTAGTCCTGATAGAGGGAAAGATTAATGCAGCTAAGTACACCGAGATCCTTGAAGAAAACCTGCTCCAGAGCGCTCTGGACCTCAGACTGGGGCGAAGGTTTACCTTCCAACATGACAACGACCCGAAGCACACAGCCAAGAGAACAAAGGATTGGCTTCTGTGCATTGAGTGGCCCAGCCAGAGCCCAGACCTGAATCCAATTGAACATCTGTGGAAAGAGCTGAAAATGGCTATGTACCGACGCTCCCCATCTAACCTGACAGCTTGCAAGGATATGCCAAGAAGAATGAGCAAAAATGTCCAGAAACAAGTGTGCCAAGCTCGTAGCTTCTTTCCCAAGACGCCTTGAAGCTGTAATCCCTGCCAAAGGTGCAGCAACCAAGTATTAGGCTAAGGGTGTGTACAGATATGACATATTTTTGTTGGTAAAATAAAATTGCATATTTTCTAAAAACCTGTTTTCACTTCGTCATTATTGGCTATTGTGTGTAGATGTTTGAGGCAAAAAATTAACTCAATCTATTGTAGTATCAGTCTGTAACGTAATAAAACGTGGAGAAGGTGAAAGGGGTATGCAGACTTTCCAGCTTGACTGTATTTTGTGTCCAATGCATGGGATTTTAATACAGCTTGTCACTGAAAAAAGTATAATGTTGATTGATTTGCAAGGATGAAGCAAATTTTAACTGAAAACAAAAGCTTTTACTTCAAGTCAAATAGTTGTTTCTATTATGCTGAGTGCTTCACAATAACAATGGTGAAATAAATAAATCATATACTCAAAGCTCCTCAGCAGAACTACCTGTGATGATGCCTGTGTTTGACCAACTGCAAGTATAACCCAGGAAGCAAGTTAAAGAACAGTGTTAGATTAGCTCAAAAAGGAAAGATGTTGGCATTCCTAGAGCATCAATGTTGACATACATTTACAGTTTACTAGTTTACTAGACATTGTAGGGGGAGAGTAAAAGTGGGATTCCGGAAACGTTGCCATTTGGGAACTGCATTGACTTCAAAGGACCAGAGGGCCTTGTAATAAAATAATAGGTTACTCTGACTTTCTTTGAGGTCCGGCAACATCCTCTCAAATAGACCCATCTGCTGAAAGGTAGACAAATGGAACTGTTTTCCCTGATGGTAAATGGCTCATAAAAGAGCATTTACGGCATCCAGACCACAGCCAGACAATGGTAAAGGAATGTCCGCCCAGGACATCTGTGACCTACAGTAACCCAAAACCTGGACATATCCTATGGGAAAGCCATTGGACAATACCACAGTGCCCTCATTTGGGCACCCCTGTCATTACACTATTTAATTCTTTTCTGTACCAGGACTCTAAAACTTCTGTTAAAAGTGTTAAATAACCATGTAAAAACCAACAAACATTGCACATGTGATCCTTATATTGTTACATTCTGTCTTATGTGATAGTAACAGGAATTGCATGTAAAATGATTCATTCAAAGGGAATTTTCATGACAACTACACCATACTATATTATTATCTTAAACTGTTTGGTATGTATGGATTCAGGTAAAATCAAGGAATTGACTGAAATACATTTCATACCAAATAGAGTTTAATAAAGCATAGTTTCAGTAACTCAGAGAAAAACTGTAACAGTGAAATGTCCTCTCTGGTAATTGCCTCCGCTTCCCCTCTCGCTGCGCAAATATCCCCTAACAATGGGGGTCTAAATTCCAGATTGACCATCCTGTCCAGGTTAATTTATGGCACTGCCACCTGGTTCAAACACATGATTTGGCATAAAAAGGAGAGAGACAAGCCTATCAAGGAAGATTGTAACCGACTTCCCACACCGTGCATATTCTGTGTCTGTGTAGTTGAACAGGCTGGGTAAGATATTTACTTTGTTTCTTTTCTTAAATCCATGTTTTGTATAATTGAATGTTTTAATTTAAGTTCATGACCTGCCTGCCTGTTATTAAATTATGTTTATTTTTAACTTGCGTGGTTTCCATGACTCTAATTCATCTTATACCCTTTTTAGCTTAAATTATAACTGAATATTCAGGGGGACAATTCTGACCCAGGACCGACTGATCAGCGGCCTGGTACAGACGTGGCAGACTCAAGTTGGTTAGGCAGACAAGTGACGGTCCAGATAAGGTCGGGTTGGTGTATGGTTCTGGTGATTTGATATGGGAATCCATGGGCGTCCTACGCCGATTCTTGTCAAATTTGCCTTAAGGCGAGACACTACAGGTGACTAGGGTAAAAAATGTAACTAATAGATATCACAATGAAACTTCCCCAGTTGATTACTTATATTAAGACAAGAATGTTTTGTATTACAAGTTTTCAGAAATGTTATGTTTAAATATGCAAATGAGGCATTATCTACTTAAATATGCACTAATTTGCATACAATTCCAGAACAGAAATCTGAACATTGGATAAAGCCATTTTCAAAATTATAGTTTAATTTTGTTGACATATTAGAGCCAAAGGTTTTTACAGAGGGGATTTTTGATATCTCTTTTTATCACTCCATAAATCAGAAAATACTGTCAACAGTCATAAAAAATCTATTTTCGCCATGTTTTTAGGAATAAAATGTGATATAAATCAGGCTATGAATTATATATCAACAAACCCCTCTGTAAAAACCTTCAGAATATAGATATGAATAACACTGGAAAGTTTGGTGTATGTGAGTGCTACTGAAGTGAAGATTTCTGGCTCAGAGTATGAGGAAAAACTGATTTTGAGAAAACGGCCTTGTAAAATTCCATACATTTTTATTGGAAATCACTATTTACAGACACAATATCTAATCAAATACTTAGCAACAACAATATATCATCATCTAAAACTCATCAAAAATTTATAACTGAATGCATGTATGGTCCATCATATCGTCATCCAACACATCAAAATTCATAACTGAATAACACAACAACTGAACAGAACCACAGTAATTTCCTGGGTCCACACCAGGCAACCACAGTAACACAGTCACCCACACACTGCCACCAGTAACTACCACAGTGTGTTGTATGTCAGTCCTGCATAACACGGTTACCCATTACTGTTTATGGCCTAGATGTCCATGCCTGCTCCATACGTAGGTCCCTCACTCATTTCCTGCTGATGTCGTTTCATTTTTTTAGCTGTGCTCAGACTCTTGCGCCTACGCTTCACACTGGCGGTTGTGATGGCCTCAGCTTTTGAGATTCTGAGCATATCAGTTTCCCTCATGGCATTGACAGTAACATATGTGCTATGAAGCCACAACCTCTCCATAACAGTTAGCATGGCAGAGGCACCTTCGTTAAAAGTGGAGATGGCCATACTTGCTGCTGCCTCAAGCCTGCTTTTCCCCACAAAGACAGTTTTTGGACACCGCGTCCATATAACTGAGTTGAGGCACTCATTTGCATTTTGAGTGCCTCCATGCTGCATTCGCTGCAGCAGGCTGTCGCTTGACATGCGGTGGTACACTGGGATAAGCTTCTTCCCCACCTCTTGTGATATAAAGTTTCCAGCATGGCATTTATGGCTATCGGGTGTTTCCCCATTCTCCTCTGCTTTCCTATACCAGCACCACGAGAGACTGCACCTGGTGTGCATAGGGTTGTCATCAGTGGACATAGAGTGGAGGAGACCTGCCCATATAGCTGTCTTCATCTGATCTATTGAACCCTGGTTATTGAGAATTGCCCCCCTATAATAATTTTGCAACGTTTTACATTTATTGGCAGTCAGCTTCCCCACACCCTTCCCTCCTAACTTACCCTCTGTACTACACTTTCTTAGTGCTGTACCCATTCGCTTGTGGGCATGATTGATACACTCCAATTTCACTATTTCCTGCTCAGGGTATGGGTTCAGTGTAACCACCTCCCTAAATGCTGTACTATCCCCATCTGATAGCATCTCAGTGTACCGCACCTGGTGGCGATTCACAGACCTAGCCCACATCCTCTTTGCTGACTCCTTCTCCATTGCCTTACTTGATCCTGCAAAGTTTTTAGCACAGTCATTGTGTGTCTCTCTCCAGCTGTCAAACTCCTGCTCTGTTATTTTTTTCTGTCGCTTGGCATTTTCCTTCAGGGCACAGGCATGACAATATGAGGATAGGACCTCATAGTCTATCACCAGTCCTGTAAGGAGGTCAATGCACACGCCGATTCCGTAATGAGAACTGAAGCCTCTTTTTTGCCAGGTGCCATCAAAAGACACGCTTATGTTTATGACTGCATCTGCATCCTGCCTCAGCAACTCTGCCACATCTGGGTCAACATCTGCATAAGCCTGCCTGATCTGCTCCCTGGTTCTGTGCAGTGACTCCAGGCCTCTCTCAATTTCTGCCACTAAAATGAAATGTAAATGTAACATATCAGTTACTGTACATCTGATCAACCCTAACGGAAATTAAATATATTGCAGTATATTAGGAATATAGTGGGATTATTGCCAATATACTGTTAAATATATTACAATAATAATATATTATCAAACAAATATATCCACAATATATTTACAAATATACCCATGGTAATTATATTGGAGTGTAATATATTATTTGCATATTTTACAATATATTATGATATGGTGGATATCGCCATATATTTCACTAATATTAATAATATACTACACATTATATGATTGAAAATATTTTTTATTTCCGTAAGGGAACTTTTCTTTTTACTTTAGTAGCAGAAACATAACATACAATAGGTATATGGTCATTATCTCATCCATATTCCATATATATACAACACAGCCAGAGAGAGAGAGGGAGAGAGAGACAGACAGACAGAGAAATGTATTCTTCTCAACCCTGTTTCCATACCTGTCACTCTTTTGTCGTGTTTCTGATACGTTTTGACAT
Source organism: Ilyophis sp. 1 JC-2022 (assembly GCA_022702515.1). Lineage (NCBI taxonomy): Eukaryota > Metazoa > Chordata > Actinopteri > Anguilliformes > Synaphobranchidae > Ilyophis > Ilyophis sp. 1 JC-2022. Next base: position 107,522,758 of record CM040403.1, read on the forward strand.
GAAGCCCAGGGATCCCTAACACTTTGCTGATTTTTCTGAGGGCTGCATACCCCAACCCTAACTCATGCGCTAAGAGCACCATGCGCACATTCACATCAAACGCTACATCGTTCCTGGTTGAGTCTTGGATACGCGTGGATGAAAACACACTTTTGCGGTACTGATCTCTTTTGCACAGACTGCACTCAAGAAGCAAACTGCTACAGAACCCCTGATTCTGCGGATCGATGATAATTTTAAGCCCTGTCCCTGCACAATTAGGACAAATCAACCCACCGATCAGTTCATTCAAACGCGCTATATGAACTATCAGCCACTGCTGTGTGACACGCTGGTCACTCCCGCTGTCGAAACACTTCTGCTTTCCAAGTGACAGCTTACGCATCGATGCACTTTGTGAAGGCATTTCATCTTCTGCTTCATTATTTAAATTTTCCTTGAGTCTTCTTGCAAGTGACAACTGTTGTCGTCTTTTCTGTGAGGTTTTTACAAGCACTTTCGGCATTTTGACAGATCCCGCGGAGAAAAGCAATTTCCGGAATGTCAGAGCACGTGATGCATCTGAACCAATCACGTTGTCATAAATCTGCACCAGCCAATGAGAGCTCGTTGTTGGGGGCAAAACCCGCTTTGTACTTTCACTATTGGTTGCCGATACAAAGGAAATAACCATATATGGATCTGATAACATTATACACGAGACTGAGAGCTTCACAACGGTACCTCATATGATATTGGGAAGAGAGCGACCGCAGATCTGCATGCTGCGTTAGAATGCCAAGTTTTGGCGAATTTAGGCGAAATCTACAGGCGCAGCATGACGAAGTGTAGTAAAATAAACATCTAAATGTGTATTTTGAACGTTTCCTTTCCACTAGTCTGAAAGAAGACATGTTATGGAAGCAAAATAGCACAAAATCTCAAAATTGACCAGTGCATCAAAAAACGATGTTTTCACCTGCCGTGTCTCGCCTTAAGGAGCCCTTTAAATACACCCAGAGTAGTGCATGGTTCTGGTGATTTGATATGGGAACCCATGGGCATTTACGCCGGTTCTTATCAAATTTGCCTTAAGGAGCCAGGTTCTGGTGATTTGATATGTGAACCCATGGGTGTTTTTACGCCGGTTCTTGTCAAATTTGCCTTAAGGAGCCCTTTAAATGTACTCAGACTGGGGCTCGCAACTATCTATGATAAATGAATATCATGTATTGTGTTGGCTAGACCCCCAACCTCTGTGTTCGCCACCAAACTGAGTTTCGGCAATAATGCTGATTCCGGCAAGCATATATTGATAATTGAGGACTAGTAATTAAGGACGAGTCGAGTGTAACCACTCTGAGTTCCACGCAGGTTTAACCAAAATTCTAAATTATTATTTTAAATGGAGTCAGATAAAACGAGTACAGAATCAGCGTTGGTGGCTGATGATTTACTGCAATATACACAGGCTGTTCTTTGGATAAACTGGGTCAAGGTAGACCAGACTTAAAGCGGAAGATAACGTGGTACGAGTATCTTTGATTTGTGGTCCCTTATTAGCTAATCCAGTGAATCTAAAGAGCAGTCTAACCCGGTTGCAAGAATATTCATATTTCTTTATGAACTTTAATCATTTTCCCTTTTCCCACAGGAACAGAATTGTTATAATTGTGCTCTGTTCATTTGAATGGAGAATAAATAAATAACATTTTTTATTTACGTCACAGAAACTGGGAGAAAACACGTTTCACCTTCAACCTCCAGTTATTTCCCTCATTGGTTTAGCTGTGCGGTTTCTACAACATTATGATTGTTCTTATTGTGCTAGTGAAAAACTTATAAACACTGTTCCAGGAAATGCATTGCATATGTCATTCAATGTTGCAGATATGTTATCCTGGTTGATTTTCCAGCAATGAATCCTCTTCATGAATCTGAGTGAATGACTTCATCACTGAGTAAATTGTAAACTGCACAATACATGTCCTGTTTCAGTTACATACCTTCCAATAGACAAAACAGATTTTACATCTAACTAGATATCATTTTCACATAGTTATAATTAGTTTTTCTAACTATATAGTTCTTGAATTGGAACACCCCATCATATTTGTAGGGTCATCCCATTTCAGAAATGTTCTCAATTCATAGGATTGCAGACGAGTGCACATGTTCACTGAAGCAAGGTCTGCATGCTGCTGCTTTTGACTTTGTAAATCACCAGCTGAGCTGTACAGTCATTGACCACACCTCGTACACTGGCAGTATAGGCACCAGAACAACCAGTGGAGTTGTAATCCACAGTGGGTCAGTACTCTCTGAACCAGCAATTCACCTAGATGTGTCACTCAACAGCTCCAATTTGTATAATAAAATGTACCTGAAACTGGGGTGTTTCATTTGGTGAATTCAAAAATTAAGTGTTCACTATAAATAGCCGTCTTAAGAATATGCAAATGTGTTAGAATTGAATTGGTTTGTGCCATTCTAAATTTATATTGATATCAATATAAACAAACCTACTGTACAATCTGTTCCATAAATTAAATTTGAATGTTGCTGATTGATTTAAAGGCTTCAGAATTATGAAAACGATTGTATGTATAGCAATAGTGAAATATATGGGTTGGCTATATGCCTGTGTCTCAATAGACTCCATTCATGTTTTTTTTTTTTGGTTTTACGAAAATGTAATAATCTGTGTTAGAGAGCGATGTTGGTGAATTTAAACCACTAGAATCATATTATAATTGTATTGTAAGGCCAAAATCATGCCAACTCATGTTCTATGTATCATTCTTTTATTTTATATATTTTATGTATTTAATTTAGTTTGAAGGGACAATGCACACCAGTGTTCCAGAGTTAGCAAAACAGCTCATTTATATTTGTAGTCCCTTGGCAGGTGAACATAAACTTACATACAGTGTTAAAAATATCAGCATAAAAAGGTTCAAGATAAAATAATATTCTAGTATATATTCGTTATATTGTGCCTTGTTAATGGCAGTCTATCTTAGCAATTATATCAGTAACAGTCAGTTGTTTTTAATACAAGTTTTCTGCTTATTTGTGAAATAATAATAGATATTTCAACACATCTGTATTCAGTTGAAATAATTATGGCTTTTGCTCTTGTATATTTCGGTTGTCTTAATCAAGAATAGACTTCAGATGTCTAGTACCTGTACCACTATTATTGAATTATATTCTATACTGTGAATCCACAAGAACATTTGGGAGGATATCTACACCCACTGTTGTACTCTTATATAGAAAATATTATTTATGAGACTAAGGCAGTTTTTTTTATTTTATATACTCCTCAAAAAAAGTTTGGAAACGTTATTTCGGTCGATTATTCCTCCCCTTTAATAATACCAATTGGTATTGTATTTTATATCGTTGGAAAGCCTGATTAGTCACCTTTACAACGAGGTACAACTTGTAAGGATCATGCATTCGTGGAATGAGCAACACAGCTAACCGTGTGGGTAGCGGCCCAAAAAAATGTGCCAAAATCCCCTGCAATATTCTTCTGTTGGTATTCACTCTCGTTTTGAGCTTCAAGTGCTGGCAGGTGTATGCCAGTCACAGGTGTGTGACTGGCACCTGATTGGCACCGAGGAATGGGATGCCATCCCACAGCAGTGTGTGACCAGGCTGGTGACCAGCATGAGGAGGAGGTGCCAAGCTGTTGTGGCTGCGTATGGATCTTCCACACGCTACTGAGGTCCCTGACAGTGTAAAATGAATAAAGTGTAAAAATGGCCAATATGTGTTGTTTTTTCCTTATTACTGTGGGAGAGTGCAGTCCACCAATCCAGTCCACCAAGCAACTCAAAACGAGAGTGAATACCAACAGAAGAATATTGCAGGGGATTTTGGCACATTTTTTTGGGCCGCTACCCACACGGTTAGCTGTGTTGCTCATTCCACGAATGCACGATCCTTACAAGTTGTACCTCGTTGTAAAGGTGACTAATCAGGCTTTCCAATGATATAAAATACAATACCAATTGGTATTATTAAAGGGGAGGAATAATCGACCGAAATAACGTTTCCGAACTTTTTTTGAGGAGTGTATATTAAAATAATGTATAAAAATTCAAGAAAGAATTGAATATATATCATAATATAGAATATATATGATACCAACACGGTATCAGAATGGCTTATTAAGTTTACAGTGGAAAAAACTAATGAGACAAAAGGGTATATCATCAGCTATGTTGCAAAAGAATACAGAATGGGTTGGTGTTTGATGTAAGGGCCAGAATAATTGTAATAGTTTGTAAAGTAAGTTAAGTCCAGTACATAATTAAAGAAAATAATTAATTGTTCTAATTAAATTACTGCTGGTTCATGTAAAATAAGGTTTATATCTACAAAAGTGAGTTTAGCATGTTTTGTCTACAATATACAGCATGTAGTGATAGTTAAGTAACAATAATATTTGACTAATGAGTCTAATAATTAAAGTAATTGGACGTGCTATGAATTCAATAGTTCTAAACCGCCTCCATCATATATTCGATTCTACTGTGCTATGTGAGACAATGGAGACATCTGGAACAGTTTTTTTTTCAGCTCAAGTAATCTGATCGTAAGATTTAACTTCTTTTCATGTGCCATCCAACATTTTTATGCATTTATTTATTTATTTTTAATGTATCCTATTATTGGAATAATTAAACTGTCAGGGTCCCTTCTCACTGGAGGAAACATGGCTTAGGTTGATGCTAATAATTTTATTCTGTTATAATTTTGTTTAGGCATTTTATTCATCATGCATAAAGCAATTTTGTACCTGGGCAATAGTGGACTTCTAATTTAATTCTTCAATTAGAATGAGTTACATGAAGTGGTTTCTTCCTTCTTGAAGGCACACATCTACCTCTGTGTCACTTATAGCGGCTAAGGTTGAGATCAGACTGAGGACTGAGGAAAGTGAACATGTTTTATCTGTATTCGTTATGCTAGGACTATGGTTCATTCCAGGTATGTCATGCTATTTTGGAGTTGGTTCGGTGGTTTGTGCACAAGGCTGCCCATTGTCTTGTTAACAATGGAATCTCCACTCTTCTATGCTATGACTGAGGTATCCCTGAGAGTCCCATGTGTCCGTGTACATTGGGGCATGAGCTGAGAATGTGAATGTGATTTTTTTTTGTCACATCATTTTGCTGTGATGTGGTATGGGGTTTAGACAGACTGGGTACTTTATATATTTTGTCAAAATTGGCAAATCACCAAATCTTCTTGGCATGCCTTCTGAATATATCAAATCTGTATCTCAGAATACTGATTTCATAGTTAAATATGTGACAATTTATCCATCAGTGAAAAGTTTTTGAAAACATATAAGGAACAGGAGGCAGCAAAAAAAACATGTTTACATGTCTCATAGTTTAATTATTTTGTTACTTCTGTTTTAGTGCTCTCGAGTGGACGGTGGATGGATTTATTAATTATGTAGCTGTCTGTGTCCAGCCAGACCCTGTTTCCCTGCTCGATTCAAAACTATGGGAATTAATAAAGTTGCACCTATTTCCATTCATGTGTATCTTATAAGCCCTCTATGTGTTTGGCATAGCCCACTGGCTGCCTGCCAAACTATTATGACTTTTGAGGAACTGCCAATTGAAATTATTTGGGCCACAATTCTCCTCAGTTAAACATATAAGGGATAACATGCTCATGGGGTAATTATGTTTTTAAACAATCACCTGTATGTTAATATATTTGGTGTCTGATGGTACAGTGAAAATTAAGCTAAAATTATGATTTCATGAGTAAATTCTGGATAAGGCCAAATTGAATGACACTGAATGATCCATTTTCCACTGAATTATGGCAGTCCTATCATCATGTTATGTGGCCATTTGCTGTTATCTTAGATTATGTATATATACTTGTGTATATGCACCTCTCATGCTGTTTATTACAATTTTCACATTATTCAAACATTCTTGAATAATTTATTCACCCCTGTAATCACTGCAGAAAGTCATGAATATTCATTATGCTGTCATACAGGACTGCTATATAATTTAACCCCTTCTCAAACACAACCTTTTTTGAACACAAGCACAAAAACACAAAAATGGGGATAAGGATACCAAATCGTGGATTTTTACACTTTAAAATAGTATATTGTGTGTAGACTGATTGAAGTTAAATAAAAAAGCTATTGGACATTTCACCTTTAAAAAATGAATGCAAATAAAACCACAAGAGGTTAAAGGACTCATTTTAAACATATTATACCCATCTTATACTCGTCTGTGCATAGCTCCTTTTTCTGGTCTGGCCATTTTGTTTTTGGTCATATATAACATGAGAATGTTTGTATTTTTATATTGTATAAACTCCAGTTAGTTTAGAAACTATGGACTGATTTATTTTACCTGTACTAGCCCATCACTGTTTAGTATTTTGGCTTTGTGATCTTCAGTGATGAGCAGCAATGTTCCCATTAAGACATTTTGAGCTGCTTATCAGGTTATGTTTCATTTTAAATGTGAGTATCATCAGCAGAGAAGTTCTGAATTTTCCATTTTTGCCATCAGTCACTAAGGAGATTGGCCAGCAGCAAGAGAAAGTACAAGTAAACAATGAAAGGCAGACAAGCAAGGAAAATCCAGCATAGCTTCTGAGGCTAATGAAAGACAGGGACACTTACTTTATTTCCATTAAGATCACAATCTGCTTGAGTTACTGAAATAAAAAAGCTATTTCATAGAACAGAGAGAGATTAAAGCAAAGTAAGAAGTAGGCCAACATTTTAATGGATGTTGGAAAACAGTTTTACTGTGTGCAAAGGCTTAAAGCGTAAATATCCAGAAATTTTGAAGTGTTACCAATATACAGTCAGGTCCAGAATGATCCACCTATCTTTTCAGGCTAGGAAATGATTACTTGTTAAAGCGTTTTTTTTTTAACAATATATAAGTATTAAAGAAAGTAATTTTCCAATTTTTGAGCATACAGGATAGCTTACCTATGTTGCTTTTTTTTCTCTCGTCATCTTTAGTAAGGGTGCCAATAAGTCTAGATCTGACTGTATATATCAGTAAAAATAGCATACGTAGACACACTGTATCTGCTCTGTTAAGGTGTTACCCAAGTAAAAAATGAGTGTTATACTATTATTTTTAATTTGAGGACCTTCACATAAATTTTTCATATGTACAACTCCATATACCAAAGTCATGGCATATATTTAATTTAGTAAGTTTGTAAGAGTGTTAAACTTAGCTATGAAAGCAGAAAGGTAGCCCCACTGTTCAAAATCATTGGGCTCCCATAATATATTGTCCTTCGTATTTGCATTCCAAATGTGTAAACTAATTATGTGCCGCTCCCACAATGTTTTGACTTAAATGGGTGGATTCCTGGGGTTGCATTTGGGTCAGGTAGTGCTCCTTTCTCAAATAATTTCCTGCTACTCAATTGTCCAAAACACATAAAAATAACACAATCTTGCAGAGGTTTCAAAGATGATGCTACAAGATTTTTGGAATGAACCCATATTCCTTTCTTCACCTGCTCTCTGCTCATGCCCACAGCATAGTAAATTTGTCTCACAGTTCCAAAAATTGGGTTGCATCCTTTGGGACCCCCAGGCTATCAGTCCCACTGCAAAGCTTAACTTGAAGGTTCCATTATTGCTTTGGTATTTTGTATTCTTTGAATGAAAATCAGCCAAAAGGCAGTAAAGTTATTTGAATTACATTTTAAAAGCACACTGCTCTACACCTATTCATCTTACTTGCACAATATTATATGTACAGAGTAGTACTGGAGCCTACACTGTTGGGTTGTGCCTGGCTAAGAGTTGTGCTACATTGGAAGTGAATACCAGTAGCTTTTCTTGCTTGAAAAGCGTACACAGTTTATATATGAGGCCCTCATCCTGTTTGGTGAGTCATTTAAATTATAATTTTCCATCACTATCTAGTACTTATTTTTAAGGTAAATATTCTTGCAGGGAGCATTAATTTTTTCAGAGTCCTTTTAACTTTACAATGTCTATATATTAAAAAGTAAATATGTTAAATATGAACTTGCATACAGTCTCTCAAATATGCTTAAATCCCACACAGTGACATGTGTATCTTAGATTGGCACCGCCAAGTCAAAATACTCCCTCAGACTAATAACTAGGAAATTTGAAAAGAAGTTAAACAATGAATCCAAGAAGAAAGATGCATTTCCAACAAAACTAGGAAGCTTCAGCCCCTTTAATTATCTCTAGAAACAGAATCCAAGAGCTTTGGTGCAATCCCGTTCTATGCCTCCCACAGTGATCAAAACAAAATGAATTCTTAGCATAAACAACACTTATCTCCTGCTCCTCAAATTCCTTCCTCCCCTCATTGTCTGAGGGAGAAGCTTCTTAAAAGCCCCCAGTGTTGGCAGTGACGATTTGATGCCTGTCAGCTTTGCCTCTGTGTTGAGTCAGGGTTCAAGAGCCCTGGAGATTGTAGTTCTCACTGTGTGGGGACATTTGAATACAGTGCCTTGGAAAAGTAAAGTCAGAGAAATACACTGGTCCTCTCAGCCCCAGCCTAAAGAAGTTCTTTTTTAATTTTAACATTCATCAGATTGTTAAGGTTTAAAGACCTGAAGTTTATTTAAATCTAAAGTAAGAATGTTTCACTAAATATTGTAAAATCACCTATAGAGGTTCACTGTAATTTTCACTGCCATTCCTGTTAAACTGTGTAGATAGAAGAACCAGTATTCCATAATCTCTGCTCTGTGTTCTCTGTCCTGGTTTTTTGCATTGGGCTTTCTCACCAGGTAGCAGGCCATGAATACAATAGATTAATCACATTCACACAGTTGTACAATTTATTAAGCAGATTTATTTATGCGATTTGAAGAAAGTATGTTTGACATCAAGGTCCACTGGATGTCACCCTTTTTCCTGTCCTTGTGTGTCCCATTTTTGTCTACCTTGTCACCATTTATTGTTTTTTGGTCATTATTGAATCATTGGTTAATTCTTTTTTGCACTTGTTTCATTAGATCATTCAGCTTACCTGTTTGTTAGTATATTTCAGTCCTTTGTTCTCTGTGATTTTTCGCTTGGTCTTAGTGTTTTGTTTGTACGTTTAGCCATCCTCCTTGTCTCACTGTGTCTAGATTCTAGCTCAATTTTCTAGCCCTTGTTCTCCTGTTTCTTGTTTGATGATGTCCTTAGAAAAATGTGTTTTTGGTTTGCACTTATTTTGGCCTCTCGTGATTTACTCTGCACATGGATCTAATCCCAAACTCCCTGTCAGACGAACCACGATAGGACTTAGTGGAATACTTTGTAGAATGTTATATATGACATTATCTGTCAGTTTACTTGCAAAAAGATATTTATAAATGGTGCAAGAACAAGTTATAGATTTTATGGCCCACACAATGAGTAAACTGGCAGTTTTATGTTTCTCCAAGCTGTGCTATGATTTCTTATATAGCTTTCTCACACCCATTGGGGAGAAATTAACACTTGCTCCCATGTGTTATTCATCATTAAGGGGAAAAACATACTGTGGTTAGATTTAATCTGGGTTGCTATCACTATTTCGATATACTGTATGGATAAAACAAACATTTTCCAGTTGCAGTGACAATTCCAATTTTTGATTTTCTTTTCTTTTTAATTTTGTCTGTTCTGCAATAAGACTGGATTAATTGCCAGTTGATGTTTATTTACTCTTCGTATGGTTACCCTTCTCATGCATGTGAATGGATATCTGGAATGTGAGTGTGCTGTGGAATACTAAATCTTACATGTGTTATGTCATTTTATAGACGTTAAAATTGGAAGAATTTTGGTTTGCATAGTAAGATAGAAATGTAGCTTTGCAAGCCATGTGAAAATTACAGTTCATAAGAAAGAAAACCTTTTTGTTGAAAATTATACCATCTGACATGTAACATCATCTTAAGGGTTTTCAGTAGTGTGATATACAAATGTTTTGATGCTATGAAAATCATTTAATTATATGGATGAAATATCTGAAACCATGTTATAAACAGTATGGATATATGTTTCAGTACTATGCTGTTTTAAAAACATTAAGAAAGTACTTAAAGGATTGTATATGTACAACATTTATTTTGTTTGTTTGTATGTACCAGTGTACATACAATGTCCAGTGTTAATTAAACTCTAATAGAGTATATATATTGAGTCATATATCTACACACTGTAAGAGTCATTTTAACACTGAACATTTTACTGTGTGTGTTTGTCTGTTTGCTTTGTGGGTTTGAGTCTTATAGATATCTGAAAACATGTATAAGAGAAGCTGTTTATTTTATTGTTCAAACATTAGGAGTATTATGAGTGTCTACTTTTTATGTAGCATAGCTATAGAGCAGGGGTCACCAACCCTATGCCCGCGGGCACCCGGTCGCCCGTTGGCTCCTTCTCAGTCGCCCGCGAGGCATGTTCTAAAAATAGCAATATAACGCGTGTATCTACGTGGCTCGTTATCGGCGATTTACTGTTAACTTAGGCACGCAAACGAACACTCGCGGTAAATACGCTAAATGAACAATTTAATAAACAGTATTTTATTCCCCCCCCCCCCCCCCGTCAACAATTTCAATCGAGGTCAGCGAAATCCTTTGATCGCACCCCCCCCCCCCTCCCGTCAACAATTTCAATCGAGGTCTGCGAAATCTTTTGATAGCACCCCCCCCCCCCCGACCCCCCCCCCCCCCCCCCCCGTACTACTCGGTACCCTTGAAGTAGCTCTCAGTTGCAAAAAGGTTGGTGACCCCTGCTATAGAGTCAGCAGCAACAGGGAAAAGATGAGCAAATATAGACGTCTGTAATCCCGCACACTTTGGTGACGAACGGCTGGTGCCACTTTTCGGAGAAATTACTATGCGAGTCAATGGACTGAAATTTTTTTTTTGTATATTCAGGCAGCTATACATTCAAACCCCAAGAGAGGGGTTGTCACATTTTTAAATAACTTGGTATGTCCAGCAAATAAACAACAAGCGCGTTTTCAAAAAAACAACTAAAAAGACTACAACATCCGGCTACTCACTTGCTCACCGCCACTGCTGAAGTGAAAGCCACCACAAAAGCTGACACTTCCGACATGGCCAGACTAATTGCGATTCTCGCCCTGGGTGATACATAAGAAGTTACAAGTGCAGACCGAGCGATAGCCATTTTTGCTAGCAAAGCGGCCGGTAGCTACTTCGTTAGCCAGCAAGAGCGGAAGCCGGCGATGTACAACCGGGGATTCTGGGTAGTGTAGTTATGTTTTCTCAAACTCCGTTAATTATACGATTCAAATTTGATTTAAACACAGTGGTGAGTATATTATGGACTTTGTATCACATACTGTATGTCAAAGGTTGGTCTTTACAATGCCATACATCATCATAAGGGTGACTGAAAGGTCCCAATGTGGGAAAGGTAATAGCTTCTGGCAGTCTTCCAGAACCACCCAGGGACAGGAGGGGGCAAGACTACTAAACTCTATAGAAATCATTGTATGTAAATGCTTCATTTCATTGTACCTTTGAAATGTAGGAGTTGAGCATAACATATTCAACCTGTTGGAAAAATTATTTAAGCAATACAAGTATAAGATCAGGACAGATTGAAAAAGTTATAATATGTAATGTGGCTACCATATGAACAGCCAGTGGCTTACATAATTGCATTTTTATTCCTACAGCCAATACTTACAATAGGGGTATTGACTTTATCCAAATCTTTTTTCCAATATCAGTGTTTCTGCCCACCAGAAATGTGTGTTGGCGGATTAAGATACAGATAATGATTATATGGCCTGGAATGAATCAATATTTGTACTGTACTTTGTACTTTGACCTACAAAATTAATTAAAGTTGTTTTTTTAAGTAGATATTATCTGGCAAAAAAAAAAAGTTAAACAAAAATAACTTATCAAACAGTATAATAACTTTTAAACTGTATATACACTAAGGATGATATTAATTAGCAAGGTAAGGACAAAGGTTGATTTAGTCTAAACTTGTATTTTTATTGTATTTTACTGTATTTTTATTTCACTTCTGGACCAGGATGCATTGAACCTAAGAATGGACATAAGTGCTTACAGTGAAATGGAAAGCTAAGAATGAGAGCATAAACCTGTTGACTGAACCAATCAACACATAGTGGTCACATGATGCTTTCATAAATGTGATGCTTTATTTTTCTTTCACAATTTCCTGCATTCAGGACACAGATTTCTAAAATGTGAACCATAATATACAGGTAGATATGTGAACACATCTCGCATGCAAAAGAGAAATGTTCAAGCAAGCATTAGTCATTTTTTGGAGTGAAACCAGACATATTTTCCCAAATAACAAAAACAGCAAGGTTAATTACTGGAATTTGTGTTATAAATTTAATAATTAATTAAACATGTAATGTTGTACAAGTACAAGAATAAGGATTATCTTGTTGAGAGGGAATTTCTAGCTGTAGAAACTGTGAAATGTTTGTAATATATCATAACCCTAACCTTATATTTCTCCTAACAGTTCCTCCTAAGATATATGACATTTCAACTGACACCACTGTAAATGAAGGCAGCAATATCTCACTGATCTGCATGGCCAGTGGGAAGCCAGACCCCACAATCTCTTGGAGGCATATAACCCCATTAGGTGAGTATGCAGTTCACCTTAAGCTAACCTTAAGACACACCATGTGCAATGTAAAGGCATCACATTTTCTGTAGCATACATGTGTCTGCATTGCATGTGCTGTTGCCATTGTACTTTTTCAGTTTCTATCATAATGACTTTGACATAATATCTTAAGGGTTTTATTAATATTAATGGAGGATACCAAAAAGGAAATTGCATTGCATTTATCTGAAAGCAGTGAAAATGGCTGAATAACTTTACAGGGAATCCTCTGCTGTGGTGTTTTTGCCTCATTCAGGAGCTGATCAAAATAATCAGTGTACTTAGAAGTATCCATTCTTTTCATGTCATTGACATGATATGATGAAGCACGGAAGCAGTCGTCAAAAACTGTCATATGCCATGCCAGAAAATCTATGTTTATGGTGTCCTTGTACTTAATTGCATTATCAAATAATCATATAAATGTATATAAGTGTTCTATTTACAGGACAGGAAATTTAAGCATAGCTTTATAATTGTAAGCAAGTTGATAATAATTGGCAATTCAGATGCACCGTTCTTTCCCAAGCAACAACTAATTTTATAGTCCCACCACATATTCATCAAATTAGCGGTTACAGATTGATTGTTAAAATTGTATTCAAAAGCCTACCAACAATGAATGTCTTATGTGAACTAAAAACATATAAAGGCTGTGTAAAGAACCCAGTACGTTAATTATGATTATAGACTCATGGAGTTCTCCTTCAGCTTTGTATTTATGTAGTATTAAATAAAATATGAAGTGCTCAGTATGCACTGGTGCCTCAATACGGAAGAGCATACAAACAAAAGTCCCAGGTACACAGCAAGATTACTTTTCATTCAACTCAAGTGATAGATTATGGTTGAGTTTATATAAAAAAATGCTGCTGTGTGTCATGATGTATCATAAGAATAATTGTGTCTACCTTTATAATTTAAGAAGCCAGAAAAAGAAAAACTGCAGAACAGCCATCAGAAACTACATGAGGGCAAAGATAATTGAAATGTGTGAACCGTTATAAACCAAAGGATAAAAATAGAAAGATGAGCATGTAGACCACATACGGAGTGATTTTATGTCGTCAAATGTTATTTCTACTTTCATATTGCTATTTTTGGGACACTAGGGTAGTTTAATTGTTAATTTGTTTTCTGAAAACTGATTTTTTTTATTTTATCATGCATGATTGTTAGCATTTATATTGATATATTGGCTTCAAATAAACTTGAATTCCAGGGCATACATATACAAATTGCTTTGACCAGACCAATATGAATAACCTCAGGTTTTGTGCAGATACAATTTGTAATATTTGCTTTTGAGGATACTTGAGTCTTCTGAGTTGTACATAAATCAGTTAAGGAACATTAAGACATTTGAAACCATAGATGTATGAACTTGCTAGCCCATTACAGCCTTAAAATAAATAGTAAACTGAATGGTCTAGATTATGCACATTACAACTACAGTACAACGCCCTGTTAAAAGACAAAATAGAACACAACATAAAAATAGCATGTCTAAACTCAGTTGAAGCTGGGGAAAAAGCGGGTAAACTCCTAGCCTCAAGGATAAAGAAACAACGTACCAGAAATCGTATAATAAGCATTAAGACAGCAATCAGCAACACAACTCAGAACCTACAAGAAATAAATAATGCATTTGTTAAATTTTTTAAAAAACTATATACGTCAAATCACAAAAGACAATGATCTCCCTGTCCTACCGAATCTTACAACAGAAGAAAATAATACCTTAGACTCCCCTATCTTGCTGCATGAAATAGAGACGACCATTCATTCCTTTTCCAAAACAAATCACCCGGTCCCGATGGCTACACAGCTGAATTTTATCAGACATTCCAAGCGATAATTGCTCCACAATTACTAGAAACCTATAAGAATATATTGTCAATTGAACATATCATCAACATCTTTTAATAATCTCTTTAATATCTGTCATATACAAAAAAGGCGAGGATCCATTACTCTGCAAAAACTACCGGCCAAACACGCTCATGAACATCGACAATAAAATATTAGCTAAGATACTTGCCCTCCATTTAGCTAAAATACTACCTAAATACACCCAGATCAGGCTTCATGAAAAATAGATTCTCCTCAGCCAACACCAGGGAACTATTAAATTTTACTAATCTAGCAAAACAGTCACGCCTTTCTGCAGCAGCATGCACCCTGGATGCTGAAAAAGCATTTGACCGGATAGAATGGAAATACTCGCTTCATATGGAATCGGACCATCACCGGTATTAAAATCATTAATCAAGAATACGAACTATCCATGTACGCAGATGACATAATACTCTATATCTCCAAGGTTTCAGAATACTTACCATCCCTGATAAAAATAACAGATGAATTTGGGGAGTTGGCAGGCTATAAAGTAAACTGGAACAGATCGAAACTCATGCCCATCAACTGCATATGCAGAGTCAAGATCCAATGGTCAAAAAATAAAATAAAATACTTGGGCTTAAGAATATCAAACAATTTGGGGGAATAAAAAGGCACGCTGCTCATTCAGTAGGCTAAGCAGTCCAACCAACAAGGGAGGGTTCATCTTTCCAAATTTCCATCATTACTATTTGGCAATGGGAGTACTACAAATAAGATAATGGTTTACTTCATCATTAATAAAAGATTGGACTGAAATTGGAAAAGGCATAGCAGACCTCGCGGGCATAAATCTAAGGAACATCTACTACAGGAACACATGTCCAATTGAAACATCACTGAAAATGTTCAAATCATCCAAAAAAATACTCTTTCAATTCAACCATATCATTGAACTAATATGGAGGAATCCCAATTTTACCATCAACAATAAACCAGTCAGTTGGCCCAGTTGGGAGGCTCATGGCATCTACAAGATCAAATTAAGAATAATACTTTAATTTCCTGAACTGGCCACCAAACATTCAATATCTCATAACAAATTCTTAAACTACGCTAAATTAAATGGACCAAACTAATATATATGAAACTGAACTACTGACACCACAAGGGGGAAAAAACAAGGCATGGCATTTCTACAACATTTTCAACACAACCATTTATCACTCATTCTGCGCCAAACGTTGGATTGAGAACCTAAATATTCCCCCCAACTGGTCAAACGCCTGGAAAAATGCAAGACAACCATTCAGATCAACCAACAATAAACTACTCCAGTTTAAAATACTCAACAGGCTATACTGCACTCCATAAAAATTACAAAAAATGAATCTACACACAGATGGCACCTGTCCCAAATGCAAATCTCACAAACTCACTACTACATATGTTATGGGAATGCAATTACATAAAATTATTCTGGAAAACAACAGCCAAATAGATAACTAGTCACCTCAAAATTTCAGTACCCTTTTCCCCAGAAACGTACTGTACACTCAAAAAGATATTTAGGCCCAAAAGTGAAATGCATTTCAATTACATGTCAATTTTCCATCCAATTTGATCACATAACTCCAATTCCAAAAATGACATTTCAATCCATGTTTCTTCTTCATGTTCATTCTGGATTAAACATATTTATGTTGTCTTTAATTTATATGGATAAATAAATGTTTTATTTTTATATACGTTTCATTTAAATGGTATGCTTAATGTTTATGAGGGGCAAGAATCATTTTGTGTAAATTGGAGATCACAACAACCCAAAAAAAACATATTTTTAGTCATATCAATTCTAACAAAAAAAAGTCATTTTAAAACACTGAACAGATACAGATGCACCATCTATTAAGGAATGGGTAAATTGGGCCATTTCTACAATAAAACTGGAAGAAATTGCATTTAGCCTGGAGGACGAAATACAAAGACAGCTGGGGGGCACTAGAACAACATTTAGCCAACTGTTTAAACCATAACTCAATACACTAAGGACTAAGGGAGGAGAGAAGGGGAAAGAAAAGCATTAAATTACATAAAATTAAGGACATTGCCTAGCTGAACAGAAAATGTTTTATTACGCTTTTTTACATTGTGGATAGAAGCTTTTTGATGTAATATCGGCTTTTGAAATACCTGACTAAAATACCTCATGTTTGACGTTACACGTATTTTAATGGACGTGTGCTGGAACCTTTGGCTTTCTTCTCAAAGAAGCCTCGTTCAGCTGATTCAGAGTGTAATTATACGTTAAGCTGGTAGCATTCAAGTGTATAGAGCACACATTTCAACAAGGTATTTTCAGGACTGTGAAGTCAGTTGATATCAGACATATAAAATTCCATCAGTTGTATTTACAATGCATTTTCAAAGTGGACCATTTGGTAAAGGTCTCTGCTGAATGTAGGTGTAAAATTCAGGTGAAACATTCAGTGTGACCATTTTTGAAAATCAAATAGAAAGATGGTTTTTGATGCAGAATGGTGATGATGTTCTCTGTTTTATTTCAAGTATAAAATCCAAGTTTTCAAAAGTTGAAGAATGTCATTGATATAACAGAATGATTAGCTCTGTTATCATATAATGCATGAATGTTTTCCATTGTCATATTTGATCTGCTCACATTTAAGTGTTAAGCCATATATTAACAATATTCCACTTGCCTACTTATGATTGTATCAGTAAGTTAAATTAGCTAAATTCACTATCGTACAATTAGTTCACAGCATGAGTTGAAGTTCACAGAAAAGTGCCTTTCATTAAAAGCCAATGAAACCAAAAGGTTTAGTCATGCTATACAGTCCTCAAAAGGTTCTGGAGAGATGAAAATGACCTCTAAATCATACTAGAATGTTCTATATTTTGTCAATCGCAAACTTCTCTGTCAGTATGGATCTTCTGGATGTTTCTTTAGAAATCATAGGGCAACTTAAAAAAGCTTTTTTAGAAATCTTGGGTTTGCATATGCATGTGCACAGCTGACTTTCTGTTCCAGTCTTTCAGCTTTTATGATAACTTAAATGAAGACATTTCTGTAAAACTGGTCCAGGATGTTATACACAAAAATATGTTATTTAATATATGTTTACATAAGAAAATGTAGGAAAATGTTCCATAAAGCGGACTTATACTGTAAAATGCCCAGTGATAGATTGAGTATATTTTATCCCGTTTGGACTCTGTTAAAGAGTTAAATTAACACTAAAAATCATACTGCATAAACAGATCAATATCTTTCTACTCTCTCCAGTCCCACATTTTCCATAGCTAGCTACTGTCAAAGCTCATTAATGTGACCCAGGTATTAAGCTCATTAATGTGACCTCAAACCATCACTCTGCTGCCAGATATGCAGTAGATATGGATGGATCACTTTAAGGGTTGTTTCTCCTGACAAATTTTTCTATTGAACTCTATGGAAAAATAAGTCAGGAGAAACAACCCTTCAAGTGATCTATCCATATCTACTGCATATCTGGCAGCAGAGTGATGGTTTGAAGCTTGTTTGATACGTCAGACCCTTGATGATTTAAAGCTGATGACTTTATTCTATATATAAATGTAGGGGTGCCAATAATTGTGGCACACGTGGTTTTGTTAAAAATAATTATTTATTTTGTTTTTTCATAATACATTTACTTCACTTAAAGGTTGGATTCTCTTCATTTTTTCAGTGTGAGATTAAGCTAATTCACCAAACAGTGAATTTTTTATAACCCCTTTTACTCATCTTTACCAGGGGTGCCAATAATAGTGGAGGACTCTGTATGTGAAGAATGCATTGTACATTTTATTTTATTTTGTAAATTTCAATGTGTATTTTTTAAATTTCAATGTGAATAGTTACTTGACTTGCAGAGTCAATATGGAGCTATCGCTCTATCTGTAAAAAACACACTTCCAAAAATCTGTCTGCTTACCCAATTATTGATATGAAAACGACATCTATTTTCAACAAAATGTTCACAAATATGTTTCATACAAACTAACCAAGCATGACTATGGAACTAAAAAACTTGGTGAAAACCTGGCTTACACTCTACTCGAGAGGAATCTTAAATAAGGCTCATCATATCTCTGTATGGCAGCCCTGAAGGAAATGTATTCTGTTCATAACAGTATGGGAAATTGCTTACTGTGACTTCACTTAGCAGAAACTAAGGCTAACTGAATACTAAATTAACCTTGCTGTGATTTTTCAGATTTATTTTTTTTGTTGGAGTGACTTGTCTCTTCAAAGTTTGTAGCCCTCACTTTTCTTTAACTTGTTGCTGCTATAATAATAATAATAATAATAATAATAATAATAATAATAATAATAATAATTGTTATTATTATTATTATTATTAGTAGTAGTAGTAGTAGTAGTATTATAAAAAGAACAGTTTAATCATTTGATATGATATTATTTAAGAACACATCGTTGGTCAATACTGGGTCCATTGGTTTAACAGTGGAAGTGAATGTACAGCATTACATGTGGTATTAAGAAAGGAGACAGCAGAGGAAAGCAGAAGTGGGTCTTTAGGAAATATATATATATATATATATATATATATATTCATAGAGTTCAATTGGATATATATATATATATACAAAATATATATATACGTATATGTGGGTATGAAATACATAATCATTCAATAATAAATCAGATGTAACTTTTCCTTATGATTGAACTGCCTCTATATTATGTAATGAAGGATAAATATGTAGCGGCAGCACCCACTGTTCCCAGCTACTCTGCGTTGATATTACAATGCAAACAGTAGCATATTGCAGTAGTAATATTATTAGTAGGCCTATTTTATTTCATTCAGGTTCAGTATGAACTTATCCGGGAATCAGTTAGTACACAAATTATATGTAAATATTTTTGTATTTTTTGACATTTCTAGAATGCATCTCCTATTAATAATAACAGAGAATTATTAGTCTTTTGAAGTGGTCAGACATGAAGCTTTCAGTACTTCATGCAGGATACTTCTTAATGAAGTCACTATGGGCTCATGTCTTAAGCTCGTCGGTAGACCATGTTTCTTTCCTGTCTACTAGATCAAATCAATAAGATAACTAAGAGTCCAAGGTGCAGATTGTGCAAGACCTGACGGACATAAATCATACAGTTACAGCAAAATGAATTAAAGACCATACCACTGACAGTCAGTAACAGTTATAAATTTCAAGAAAGAGAAGCCAAATAGACACTAAGGGCTCTATTTTCCCGCCAGTGGCAAGTCATCGCACTGACAAAGTGGCATTTCCGTCATGGATTTTGACGCGCCCGAGCCTGTTTGGTCATTTTGTTACTCGCCACGCACTGAAGTGGGAGGAGAAGCACTGGGGTGTGTCAGTGCAGATGAAGCAGTGCATTGCCATTTTGGTGCAATGGATTGCAATTGGGGTCAGCTTAGCCTGCTCCGCCCAGCTCTATGGTGCAAGTCGCAGCCCAGTGTATGGCGAATTTCAGGGCTTTCCCAAGCTATGTATGCACGATCATAACCTATTCAGAACCAATCGCCTGTTTTCGTGGATCATATGCTTTCCTATAAATCCCAGAAGCAGGAAAAATGCATACTTTGCATTTATTGTTCATTGTCATTTAAAAAAAAAAAAAGTTAATTCCTCATTCTAAAATATAGATCATTGTTCTTTAGCTGCTACGTATATATTAAAATTTCATCACTTTTTTTATTATTATTTTTTGTTTTTGGAGGGGGGGGGGGTGGAGCTTGAAGACCCGAGATATTACTGTGAGAAGGCATATTTTTTAAAACTCACCTCTTCCACAACTTCACTGTAATTCAGTGTCAGTGCTGTTATATTTCTGTACTGAAGATGCCACCAGAAAGCATAATGGTTTCTCAAAGTTAAATGTTTCATCCGGGAGTTTGACACTTTTAGAAGATTGAGGAGGCAAGCTAGGATTTCCACAGAGGGAAGCAAAAAAGAAAACAGCAAAATGTTCAAATTGTGTCACTTTACTTTCCAACTGGGCTTTCCTGTGCACCATATATCACATCACAAACATCATGTACATACAGCTCTCGTTATTTATGATGGCATTTTAGCTGACTCAAAAATATAGATGGGCATATTGGTGTACCTGAACAGTCAATTTATTTGCTGTGGTATGCTGCTTCTTTGAAGCTTTATATAAATAATTATAAATAAATAGCAATAATGTTGAAGATTTAGTCTAATCTGGATACTGGGTGGGGGGGGTTTCGATTGAATGTGTGCACAGTGGGGGGCTCAATTTAAATTGTGGACTGGAGAGAGAGGGGGGGGGGGCTTTATCTAATAATGTTCATGAACAAATTTCACTTTGTCGTTTTAGCTCATACATAATTTTTGTTAAATAAGGAACAGCGTTGTTTTTAGTTATGGCCTTTTTTGGTGTGAGATTGGTTCGGTGCTGTGAGAGCGTGAGATTGACCCTGAAAGCGTGTCTCATGTTGAGTTGAGTTGGCAACTGTGTTATGCCATTACTATGTTGTGAACACCCCTTAAAAATTTGCATAAAAAATTATAATTTTGCAAACCTAACTCTAAATGTAACCTTCGCCCCTGAATCCAACCAATCATACTTCTAAATACACGACTTTGCAGTACGCAAGTAATTGCAATTTGAGACCCATGTGTCCCTGTGACCTTCATCAGATAGCTAGCAATGAACAAATTTGCCTTAAATGGTCAACCCTATTACTTTTAGAGACTAACAGGCTTGACATGCATACTGGGATGATTATCTTAAAACTACTCCTTATGAAAAATAAATAAAATAAAAATGAATATTGGCTTGAATTGGCTTTAAATAGAAAATCACATTGAGGGCCAGAATTACAAAGGAAATGGTCACAGCGCAAAAACATCCACTTTATTGCGGCTCTGCTGCAATACCGACACATTAAAAAACAATTTACCAATTTTTAAGATTGATTCAAATTATGTTATCAAATAAATTAAATGCCTTCATTCTCAATTTTGCAGTAAGAAACACCCATGAAAAAGGGTCAGAAACAGATTACAAGGCATTAACAAATGGACACAGAGCAACCAGATGCAAGTAGCTAGAGAACCACAAGAAAAATAAAACTTAAATTTACAGATCAGGAAATAGAGGTAATGGTCAATGAGGCACAGCTTCACAATGCCGTATTACAGCATAGAAATATTACACTAATGTAGAGGAGTGGCATTACATCCAAAATGTATTAATTGGGTATAACAAAATTAATTGCCATAGATGGAAGTTGCAAATTCCATTTACAGGTGCATACCAATTCGAAATGGCACAGAAAAATCGAAAGAAAGAATTGTTCCGACACTGAAATCAAACTATTATTAGCAGATGTTCAGTAAAGGAAAAAGACTATTTGTATTGTCAGAACCGGTGTCATAGGAATTGGTAAAGTAAAAAGGCCTGGCAGGAGATAACATGCTGTCAATGGTGCATCACCCATTACATAAACTGTTAAGGTAGTTAAAAATGGGATCTGTGAGGGTTTGTGCAGAATAACGATGAGCCAAACGCGACAAAGAAAAAAGGAATATAAAATTTCTGGCCGTAGCCAAACAATAACACACCCCTATAGAACGGGCTAGCCTGGTACATACAGGCAGAGAGGAGACTCTGAATAGCCACCACTAAATAAAATAGTGAGAGGAGAAAAGGAAAACCAAGGCACCTTCGGGACGTGACTATAACGCCTGATAATCGGTGAAATAAACTAAATAAAAATAAAACTCACACTCTCAGAAAGGAGACAGTGGAAGAGTAGAGAGGAAAAGAGAAAAAGGAACAGAAAAACTGATTATCTTGAAAAAAAAAAAAAAATCCGCTAAATTGCTAACCGATGCAGAGAGGAAGAAAACCGTAGCAAACGAGGGAAGAAAGCCACGAAAAGCCACGAAAGCCCATGACAGGAACCCCCCTCTAAGGGACGTCTCTACGAAAATCCTTAATCAATTCACGGTCCAAAATGTTTCTAGATGGGACCCAACATCGCTCCTCAGGGCCATAACCCTCCCAGTCTACTAAAAACTGAAAAGCACTGCCCACTTGTCTCTCCGCCAAAATGCAGCGGACCATATAAGCCGGACCTCCCTCCACGACCCGAGGAGGAGTCGGAGATCTCTCCGCAGGGGCCAAAGCGCTGACAAGCACCGGCTTGAGTCGGGAAACGTGAAAGGTGGGGTGAACACGCATGGAGCTTGGCAACTGGAGGCGGACAGTAACAGGATACATTTTTCGGACGATCTTAAAAGGAGCCACATAGCGCAGAGCAAGTTTGCAAGACTTAACCTTCAGAGGGAAATCTGGCGTGGAGAGCCAGACATGCTGACCCACCTGATAGGAGGGAGCTGAACGAAGATGTTTGTCGGCAGAAACCTTCTGACTCGCAGAAGCTCACAAAAGTGAGGAACGAACCCACATCCATCCGCACGACACCTCTGGCCAAACGAGCCTGCAGAGGGCACCTCCACGTTCCTCTCCAGCTCAGGAAAAAGTGGAGGCAAATAACCCACCTGGGCCTCGAATGGAGAAAGACCCGTGGAGGCATTACGCAGGGTGTTATGGGCATATTCAGCCCAGGGAAGGTAAAGACTCCATGAAGTGGGATTGGAGGCCGCCTCCAATGTGTTCTCCAATGTCTGATTGGTATGCTCCGCCCAACTGCGCACAAAAGGAGCGCTAAAACTTGGTGACAAACTGAGGGCCACAGTCCGACACCACGCCCTGGGACAATCCGTGAATGCGGAAGACGTGATCGACTACCAGCTGGGCGGTCTCCGGCGCCGATGGCAATTTGGACAGAGCAAGAAAATGTGTCGCTTAGAAAACCTATTGACTATGATTAAGATGATCGTTACAGAGTCCAAGGCGATATGGCTCCATAGTCGACTGGGCATGGGTAAAGGGCGTAGTAACCCAGAGGGTGGGAGTCAAGAACCCTTATTCTGGGCGCAAACAGCGCAGGCGGCAACAAATTTGCACACGTCCCTCTCCATTCCAGGCTATAAAAAATGTCTGGAGATACATTTTTTGGTGCGGTGAACGCCAGGATGTGCAGCGAATTGTGAGGAATGACCACACTGGAGTACCCGAGACCTCACACCGGAAGGCACAAATAGGCAATTGGCGGGATCCCCTCCTGAGGCCGGGTTTAGGCACAATGCCTCTTGGACAGCTACTTCAATGTCCCACAATACAGAAGCTACGATTTGGTCAGCTGGCACAATAGGTTCTGGGGTAGCAGGGCTGTCGTACCGATTGAAGATGCATGACAGGGCGTCTGGTTTAACGTTTTTACGGTAAGTCAGCAGAAAGTTAAACTGGGTAAAAAATAATGCCCAGCGCGCCTGCCGAGAATTACATCTTTTCACCTGTTGAACGTATTCTAAATTCCAGTGGTCAGTCCACACAGTAAAAGGATGTTCAGCTCCCTCTAACCAGTGGCGCCACTCTTCCAGAGCCGCCAGCAACTCCCGATCCCCCACGTCGCAATTCCTCCCAGCGGGGATGAGGGCACGAGAGAAATATGCACACGGGTGCATTTCGTGATCGATGGAAGAGTGCTGGGACAATATGGTGCCTACTCCTAATTCATCAACCTCCACCAACCTCCACAGTAAAAAAAAAAAAACCTGCACCAGCAGGCGAGGTAGATGGCCTAATGAACCCGTTGGCTAACGCCTCCTAGATATATTCATTCATGGCAAAACTCTCCAGGGCAGATAAAGAAGAAAGACTCCCTCTAGTGGGAGTGGTACCCAGATACAGCTCTATAGTGCAAACATAAGGACGGTGGAGAGGAAGAGTACTAGCTTTCTGTTTGCTGAAAACCTCAGCTAGGTCTGTATACACTGTTGGGAGGCAAAGGAAACTCAAACGTCCCTGCTAACCTAGCATCTCCTGCTTTGTTAGGTGAACTAGGAGAAGACGACCACCGAATCTCCGAATCAGAAAATCCATCAGCCTGAGAATCCCACTCCAGACTTCGAACCAAAAACAAACTCCGCCTGATCAGACAGGAGGATACCCTCCTCAGTCTCTGAGTTGGAGCTGAAATCGGACCCTTCTTGGTGTTTCTCCGACGTCCCGGTCGGAGACACATGACCCTGGACCATACACTGGGAGCCCCACTGAAGGATGCTGGATTTGCCCCTCCCCCATTTAATATGAGTGTTATGTTGGACCAGCCACATGTGACCCAGTACTATAAGTACTGTAAGAGGAAGAATCAATTAGAAAGAACTGAATGCTTTCAGTATAATTCTTGTGAGGAATATTCATGGTGAGAAAGGCAGTAACCTTTTTGATGATCCCCGTACCCAATGGTTGAGCGTCGAGTGTAGTGATTTTACGGGAGTGAGTGAGGCGACGGACAGGTAAATGGTTCTTCCTGGGCCACCGAGCATTAACAAAGCACTCGACCGCCCCGGAGTCGATAAAAGCATCAACCAGGAGGGAGCGCTGTTGCCATATTATCTTTACTGGGATTAGAGTCCGAGGTGTAACTTCGTTCTGTCTTGCTAAAGGCCCCGGTTCCTCTAACAAGACGGCCCTTTTCCCTTAAGCCTGGGGCACTGATTAAGAGTGTGCCCCTGGTGCTTGCAATAACGGCACTGTAGTAGGAGGAGTGTCTCCAGAGGGACAACAAGAAGCACCATCCACCTGCATCGGATCCTCATTTCCACGAGATGTGGAAGCGGATGGAGATGGAACCGGCGTAGTGAAGGGAGCGAAAGAGGAGTTTATAGGACAGTCTCTCCTGCTACCTTTAGTATGGGCCCGATCTCTGACATGATTATCGATGTGAATGGCTGTAGAGACTAAAACCTCTAGCGTCTCACACGGCTCAAGCACTGCTAAGGTATCCTGAATGGAATCGCTTAGCGCGTCAGTGAACTGAGTTATCAGGGGAGCCTCCGGCTAACCTGTCTCACCTGATAGGTCACGCAACCTGATGGAGAACTCGGCCACTGTTTAATTTCCCTGGCGAAGGCAAATAAGGCGCCTGTATTAACATTAAGACTTCACTGATCATCTCTCTATCAGTTGAGATGGGCAAAAAATACCTTTTTGGAACATTCCACAGGTAAACAGTTGATGCTATCATGACTGGGTATAAAGGAATATCAAAAAACTCTTGTGTAGGGGATTTCTATGCCAGAAACACAGAAGAAATATTGGAGGTACAGGTGCGACAGATGAGAACTCTTAAAGTGTTCAAACAAACACCACTAAGACGGACAATAATCCATAGTGGATGGGGAAAATAAAGAGAACACAAATAAACGAGGAACTCGATATCCGAGCAAAACAAAGAAATAAGCAGTAATGCTTAACTAACTCCCGTTGTGGAGTGAACAAAAAGAAAGGAAGGAGAAAAATAAAAGAACCCTAAACCTTAGGGTGAGAACACTCGTAGGTTTGAGTGGGAAACAAAGAAACCAAAAACTCTGCTCTGAAATGAGAGAGCGAAAGAGCGCACTTTCCTTTTTATAAATTGTACAGATAACAAGAACTGTGTAGAGAAGCAAAGCGGTCGATAGCACGCACAACTCCTATACCTTTACCCGCTAGAATGTAACACTTATGTAACTCCCGTAGTGTAGTGAACAAAAATAAAGAAAAGAGAAAAATAAAAGAACCCTAAACCTTAGGGCAATAGCACTCATTGGTTTGAGTGGAAAACAAAGAAACCAAAACCTCTGCTCTGAAATAAGAGTGAAAGACTTTACTTTTTCTAAATTTTACTGCTAACAAGTCCCGCGTTGAGAAGCAAAGCAGTCGATAGCAGCACAACTTCCTATATAAAATAACATGGAAGCGATGAGAAAAGGAGGAAGCGGGGTATAACTAGTTAGCGGAAATGCAGGACAGGTGAACTCACTAATCACCGAGACGATAGCAAAACCCATAGTGGAACACAGAAAAATCCGATAGATTTATAGGTAAACGGAAAAAAGGAATACTAAGCGCGGAGATAAGTGAATGAAGGCGCGATCTATGACATCTTGATATCATATTTTCAGCTACTCTTACAAGAGATACTATAACCTCTCTGCTTTTAATGAATCTCTATGGGAATTGGGGATGGGACTAGATTAAGCTGTAAATTACACAGAAATAGTATGCTTTATAATTTGATGCTTTATTAGGTTACTATTATCTCCTGCTCATTAAAACACATTTTATTCGCCGCTATTTTTTTCCCAGCGGGGGCGGGGTGTTGTTGTGTTGTCACTGATATAGGGGCCCAGTCCCACACTCCCACCCCCCAATCATGGCACCGCTCCTCCACCCCTGAATATAGCCTATATATATTTAAAACTTTGACAGACAAGTAGAAGGCCAAGATGCTAAATAAAACAGATGCTGCTGCGTTTACACCATTAATTGTTTGCTGTAGCTGTAGCTGTCATTTAAAACACAAATTTAGCTGTTTTTCTCCTTATGCGAGAACAAAAACAACTTGGCTTATTGTTTGCACTTTCATTGCTCAGCTGAACCACCAAACTAACGTTATAGTTGCCATGCATGTAATTTTTGTCGATTAGCAACCGAAATTACTGAGTGGGCCTACAAGATATTCTTGTAACGTTCTTGACAAATAGTTATAGTTTAAAATCTTTCTGCAATGATTAATTACTATATCAGGACAGATTATTCAAAATAGCCTTTATAACGTAACTATAATGTTACGTTTCTTTTGGCAACTCTACAATCTACTCTCAGTTGACATTCTCATACTGCTGGGCGCTGTGATTTTTTTGGACCATGATGGACACCGTGGGTGAAGCAAGTGAGCCATGATTCTGACCGGCTACAGGGGCTACCCACAATCCTTAAGTAAATGGTGCAAACTGGCCTCCTTGATATGGAAAAGAACGGCGGAAAGGGCGCGGATTTGGGCAAATTGGGCGGAGATTGCTGGCTTCAACAGAATGAATGGGAGAGATACAGCTTGTTGTTTCTAGTTTTCTATATAGTTCAGTGGGTGTAATGAATGCGCAGCCCTGGTCTGACTAAGTCAGACCAAGACTGAAAAAGACATGGCACTCATTTTTTTAAACAGCAAACAGCATTAAAAAGTGCTTTGAAAAATAGCCTATTGTTTATTTGGTGCGTTTATATTTTTTTAGTTTAAAGCTAGTGTTACTAACTTTGTTAATATACTGAACTAGTCTGTCAGTTCATATTTAATGTCAGGCTAGTTTAAGGCATACAGTGATAAAAGATGACAAGATAAAATTTCTTAATCTGAAATGTGAAGTCATTTTGGACCTGAGGATGTCATTCACTGAAAAACCAGCTGTCATTGAGGCAAAATGGCGGTGGTGGACCAGCATGCAGAAAATTAATGAGACTGGACTAATTTTAGTGTTAAATACAATGTACTACTAATGTCTATGACAAGGAATTTGGATGAATGTTCATGTATGTATGTATTGATTGAAATTGGGTATGTGAAAGGCATGTACTTCAACCTCTGTATTCAGACATCCTTCAAATGAAATATCTTATTCACTTGTCTACAATATAATTCAGGTTATTGAATTATATATTACTTATTTAATATAACATTCTATATTTCTATTTTAAACTCTGCCTTTTCAATATTGTATTAATTATGTAAATGTGCAGTTGGTTTCACTTGCAACAAGGCCTTTGGAAGAAAGTGGCATTTCAAAATGTCTTTTAACATGATAGCTTTTCTTGACTTGCAACATTTTTTGTGTTAATTAAATCTGCAGTTGGGTGCCTTTGGAAAAAAAATCACTAATACAGTCTATAAATATTCTGCCTTCTCTTGACTTTCCTCGCAGGTAAGAAGATGAGATTTAGTGATGAAAGAGTGCTGTGAAATCCACCATAATTACTTTCTTTTCCCTTACTTGTAGCCAAGAAGTATGAAAGTGGAGAGTATTTAATGATCAATGGAATCAACAGGAATCAAGCAGGGGACTATGAGTGCAGCGCTCAGAATGACATCTCCTTCCCCGATACGAAGACAGTCAAAGTCACAGTCAACTGTAAGTACAATGCTGTTTCTTTCCATTATGCTGGCAGGGTTTCAGAAGAGCAGAGCTTCCAACACGGACATTTTCACTTCCATCTCATTAGTAATCTGGCGTAATTCACAAGCACCTTGCCCACAGGACAGAAGTTTTTAATATAACTTCTTGATTGAAGTTTCTGAATATTTTACAGGAGAATTCCCTTTTTGTCTGTGCAGAGATGATTAATTCTCAGTATGGAAAGTTTTCAGTGTTATACGGAGTCTTCCATTATGCAGGTAATGAGTCTTTCAAAAGTGTGAAAAGGCAGTAATGAGCAGTCAAAGCATTAATGAATTATACTCACCATGGTCACAGGAAATGCTGCCTTTTTACATTTGATGGGAATGGGTACTTGGAAGTTTTTTTCCCCCACTTCCAACTCAACAGCATTTGTCTCATGTATAGACATTTATATTAGTCATTTTTATTTACATGTATGTTGCTCTTAGTCATAATACCTCACCACAACATTGTATTTTCTCTGAATTATGAATTTGTTTTGACTTAGTTTGTGAAAAGCTAAACATCAAATGATGAGAAGAGCTTTACAATCAACGGCTCCTTCTGTAAATGGGAAAAGTCTTATTTTGTCATAAACACTGAGAGGCAATAATTAATGCGCCTAAAAATGGAAAGATCCCATTTTTGCTAGGCAATCACATTGGGCATGTGTGAAACTGTGAATTTGTGAATATTCTATTTGAATTATGAGCCATAACGCATATGTAATGTTGCTATAACCATGATATAACACTTAATAATCTACGTCATAATCATCCATGACAGAGAACTACAGCTTATTACAGTTATCATAGCACTGCCATAATCTATGCAGTAAATTTTACAGATTACCAGTTAGAAAATGAACATTATGGCAGTGTTGTGACAGTTATCACAAGCTGTAATGCACTGTCATGATTGGTTATGACTGATGTTATTCTATGCTTATGACAGAGTAATGTATCCTTTATAGCATATAGTTTAAGTGAAGTGTTACCCTGAAATGCTTATTAAAAAAATGTTTATATAGATTGATAGAGGAGGATATCAGGTTGCCATGTGCTATAGCTACAGGCTTGGAAAGTTTTGAGATATTCAAATGGAAAGAACACAACCCCTATATGCTCTAAAAACCCCTATATGCTCTATCAAAACTCTCCATGTTATGGTAATATGGTGCTATTAGTTTAGACTTTGAGTGTGGAAATCTGTCTAAATCAAGTGGTGTTAATTTGTTTTTCACCTTCCTGTCATGTACATTATTGACGAGGTTTGAGTCAGCATCATCACTCTGTTAATGCTCAGACTCACCTCGCCTATTTCATGTTGACATATACGTATATAAATTCCATCTACTATAATTAGTTCAAGCAGGATGGATGAGCATGCTGTGTCTAAATGAAGTGTAAATCCTAGGGCAGCGATGGGCTTTGGTTGGAAAAAAAAGTATTCCTTTCACTTAAGCTGTGTTATTGAAGGAATCGTAAATGTTTGAAAAGTTCTAAATCTTTATTTCCCCCGTGAATAATGCCAGGCACAGAGCTCACTAGAGTCAAAAAGATGAAATATAATGCATCTTTCAAAATGGGCAACCACAAAGCCTGAACACAATTTCATCGTTTGTATGTTATTACAGCTAAGGGCTAAGGGACATACATTATGTGGCCAATGAATCCAACTTAAAAACCAAATCCAGAGGATAGCAGAGAGGAGCTCTCAGAAAGGCTCGTCACATCCGAACAGATAGAATGGATGTGTTCATTTTACTTCCTTGTCAAGTGTGAGAATTTGCAATTCCATTACTCTATGCCTTTTTGTGTCAACCTAAATTCAGTAAAGGATTGAATGTCGTCCTTCCACACCAGCACCATTCTGTCTGTGCTGCCATGAAGATAGTTTGAACAAAATAACTCTAATCCCAGGACACTAGTAAAAGAGAAATACTTTGAATGTGTCAGGCCTGAGCATGGTTGCTGACTGTGAGCACATGCTGCCCCAGGGCTCTGTGCTCTCATCACTCCTAGACAGACAACTAGACACTCATGGCAATCTTACTGACAGCCAGGCTGGGTGAGCGTAGACTGCTTTAGTCAGAAAGGGAGACCTACATACTGAGAAGAGTAGTAGCCAACCGACCAGCAAATTAATCAAGGTATACAGTAAATCAGTACTATATATATTGAGTGTTAGTGGTGTGTGTATTTGTGTGCGAATTGTTTGGGGTTTATGTATCAACATGTTGAATTCTTTTTGAGGAACAGTCTGCCAAATTTGTCACCAAAGATAAGCCATAAGCCCTTGATCATCAACTTCCAACATATCATATTAATTTGCACTTTCACAGGAAACATCACAGACAAATCCGCAATAATGAATTATGAGTGTATTGGTCACTATGTATTGCTGAATGCTTCTCCAATCCTCTGGATTAATACAACTAAAGTGTGAAGATAAATAATCTTAGTGGTTCCAATTTGTTGTTCGGCGACTGTTTATTCATCAAATGTGCAGTGTCTCCAGTGAATTCTGAAGAGAAGAGATGCCAAGTTTAGAATCTACCTGAACATTGGTAAAGAAAGTAGGGAACAAGTAAATCTGAAGAAAAAACCTGCTATACAAAAATGTGTCTATTAAAAAGTGGTTGTCAGCAAGTTTGGATTTGGCTGTTTTCCTCCAGCAATCTTTTTACTTAGCCACATAAGAGTCCTCAGGAGGATGAAGAGAAGCATCAGTTGTTTTCAGCCCAAGAAGGAGACAGTTCAGACTAAATTAGTAATTAGTTGTGGTTTATTTCTTCAAGTAAATTTTTAAGCTCCCTTGGCTTTCTTCAAACCTAAACCCATCCACATGTAAAAAAAAAATAAAAAATAAAAAGAGAGACAACTCTTCAGACCATATTATATATATTTTTTATTGCTCAGGAGTCCAGTTTTTGTGCTCCTGACACCAGGTTATGAGTTCTTGTGCATTAGCCTTACATGTACATGTGGTTTTTGAATGGTGGCCCTGCCATAAATACCAGCATTGCGAAACTCATGACATACAATACTTGTTGAGACTAGGTCACAGAGGCATTGATTCAATTCTGTGGTCATTTTTGAGGCCATACTTTTGGAATGTTTAGCAGCTATCCTGTTATGTGCCCATCTGCCTCTATTAATGTGCTTTGACCTGCAATCACTGTTGCTTTGGAAATTCACATATCACAGTGCTGATTGTCAGCCCTCTTTTATAGCTCACACATAATTGACATTCAACTTAATATGACTCACCTTTTTCCTGTGAATGTTGTGGAATGTATTTTGTATGTATAAACAGTGCCTTAATTTGTATTTATTGTATATGCATAAGGTTTACAGCTTAATGGAAATGTTTAAGGACATGACACATGTATGCACCAGTCCATCTAGGCTCATCAGCTTGCATACTGTGTCTACAGTGAATCGAGATCTTAACACAAACAAGAACGTGTACTTCTACTGTGGGTCTCATGGGCAGTTCATTAAGAGACTCAGAGACCATAAATTGTCTGCAAACATGTCCAAAACCATATCCAAAAATGGGATTCACAAAGCTCTTATAATTTGTCAAGTTTACAATAATCAGTTCTCTGCTGACAGTGTGCCTTCACAATTGATACATTTCTATATGTGTGTGAATTCTTGGATATTTGCACAAAACAAGGAGATTATGAAAATGGGGCCCATTAGGTATTCAGATAAATTCAAAAATGCCTGTGCTAATTATGCATAGCTGCAAAACAAAGCAAAAAAAAAACTACAAAAAGCTAAAAGTAATTCAGTGCAATGTTGGTGAAGGTAAAGCAATGTGATGAGCTACACCATTGACTATGGCAGCTGAAATCTCTGCAAAAACAAAATCATTATCAGCAAATCAGACCAAGAAAAGATATAGCTTTACTTCCAGCTGACTGAAGAGATGAGAAGTAAACATTGCAGGCTCACCATTTTCTATGCTATCCACTCCACATCCACTGCTTTGACTGTGGTTCCTCCTCATGTGATGCTCTCCTGGTTTGTGATGCTTGAATGGAATTGACTAGTCTACAATATAGAGTTCAATTTGTTGAAGTATCAGTGTCATGTAATTCCAAAAATTATCCCTATTTCTGGATGAGGCGATAAATTTAATATATACTGTATGTTCAATGTTCACGTGCACTGTCTACATTTCAAATTTCCTTTATCAAGTAGTTACTGTTTGGCATTAGGACCGTGGGAAGGGTGATGCTTTGATTAAGGCATGCTTTTTACAAAGTAGTCTCTTCAGTCATAGTGACCTGCACTAAAACGCTGGTTGATTATTTCAGTGTTTAACATAACATTAGTGAATATGTGTGGTTTCACTATTAATTATTAATGCATAGAATCGCATGTGGTTTTTTGAGCATCTGTCTACCTGTAAGATATTCTATGCATTAATAACTCAGTGGAACCCGTTGTGACACATAACCATATCACAATGATCAGTTGTTTTGCACTTTTTCCCCGCACAGACTACAAAAATGATAGTTGGTCCTATATTGGTAGTTTCTTCATGATTTCTGCATGAAAATGCAGTGGTAGTGAATGGGCGTGGTATCTTTGATTGTACTGTCCATAGAGATGATGTGCCTCACAGATTTGACCTTTTCCATCAGAAAACATCTGTAAGACTAAAGTTCCATTACATTTTACGATGTGTCTACCAATAGGTTATGGTTAGTGTTGTGTGCGGTGAGCCTGTGTGCTCAGGAGAAAATGTCATAAAGGGAGACATTAACAAAAATCAACAAATTAATTAAGAAGGCTGACTCCACAATATGTCGGGAACCTAGACTCTCCTGGGGAAAATGCTGAATGGTGTATGGCAATGAGAACGTGCCATTATGCAGAACAAGCTGTATCCTCTCCACTGAACACTGACACAGAAACAGTGTTTGCACTGGACGTTTTATAATACCCAAGTGCTCCACTGCACAATTTAGGTACTCTTTCCTGCCTGCAGCAACTACGTATTTTAATGACTTAATCTCAAGTTAGATTTTTAATCATTCTGGTGCGTTAAGGTTGTTCTTGCCAAAGAAGCTGCTGATTACAGAAATCCAATGTGTTGTGTTGAATCTGTGATTGGATTTTAGTAGTATATGGTAAAAAAAGAAAATCAGATCACATTTATCTGTTTTAAAGCTGTCTCAGTGTGTGCTTGTGTTGCTGACTAACCAATATCTCCTTAATAAAGTTTATACTCTATCTTATTATATTCTCTGTGGGTGCAAAACGAGGCCTTTCAAGTGCCATTCTGTTCATAGACATATCTAGCCTTCAATAGCAATATAATTTGGTTTGTTTTACCACAGGTAAATATTAGGTTAATATTGTTTCTCCGAAAGTTAATCTTCACGAGCGACATATGTGTGTAACTGCCAGGCCGCATTATAATGGCATCACATCGTTGAAAGGTGATTGTTCGTTGTCTGGTCAAACGGGTAGTTGTTTACAAGCAAGGTTGGGCTTCTGCTCCTTTGCCAAAAGTACATTGTTATGCATGATCTAAATCTAGCATGATTACACAAACCTTTCTGGATTGATTAATTTCACACATTGAGTGGACATGTTACAACTTATGTGTGTGCGTGGCTGAAAAATGAGCCCCAGAAATCTATAAAATGCAATAATACCTATATTATAGGATAATTTAATTTCAAGATACACCGGTTTGCATTCATATCTATTAAGTCTGTTGAGTTTATGTATTTAAATATACAAGTATACACAATATATATAATATCCTCAGTATATAGTTTTCCCTCTGACTTTGACCTTCATTAATACCACAGATAAAACAACTGACACTTCAATTTCATGGGTAAACAGTGCAATTAAAGGACCCCAAAATAATCTTCTTCCCTTATAAAAAAAATAATTACAGCTTTTAGGTAAGGGCACAGTTGACCTACAGGGTAATTGCAGATTAGGAATGCAAATTAAAATAAGCAATAGAAAGTAATGAAAACAAAATTAAGCTTATGCATGTTTTGATTTTGAATAGTTTTGGATGCAATTTAGTTTTACACTCTTCATTAGTATCAAAGTTTTGCCTGGTCAACGGAATACTCCAGAAAATAAATTCTTGGTCTTGTGACCATAATCATTAAAACTGCTTTTTCTTTGAAACCTCAGAAGACAAATTTGTTTCCCAGAGATGAGTGTGTGTGTGTGTGTGTGTGAGTACATGCATGTGCACATGCATTTATGTCTGCATTCACATGTGTTCTGTAAATCAAATTAAATCTGAAAGCTAAATGTTTAGGTATATATGTCATGAGGTCATAGCGTGATTTAAAAGTTGATCAACTGTGGTAATGACACTATTTTTCAAGTTATATTATTGCATGCATTTTGACTCAAATACAATTGTTGCCTCTATTCAATTTCCATGTTCCATTGTATCTACTACTACTGAGTGAATCTACCATAACACGGTAAACTTCATGAGAGCACTGATTTGGAAGATCTTTTAGGTGGCACTAGGTTTAACACTAGCACAGTGGAAACTGAAGTCAATATATCAATTGCATTGTTATGTATCTCCCAATTATAGTATCAAGGAACTGTAGCAAACTACTGCATAGGTTAACCATATTAACAGCTTTTCTTAGAGCCACAACCGTAAGTGCTTTTCCTAAGCACTTAGAGTTTCAAAACTGTGATCCCTCAGAAATAATGTTCTGTGGTACACTATTGAATTGAACATTGGGGGGTGGGGGGTATATAAAGACATATGGTTTGATTCTGGCTTTAGCAACTGAAGTGCTTTTTAACTGGCACGTATTCAGGACGTAAGCACATCAGATATATAGGTATTTGACCTATACATCTGCATAACTCTGAAATGGGTGCTCCATTCTGTGTTGCACTGAATATAATTAACTAGCTGGACACATTGCTTTGATGTCCTATTCAAGGAAGGGATGAATCTAATTATAAGGAAAGCAAGATGCAAAGGGTGGCAGTTCTTTGATGCTCAAATAACCAAAAGAATATTTAGCTTAAAAAATGCCACACATGCACACACGCATGTACACATAAATTACAATTTATCCCTATCAAAACAACAGCATTTAAAATTATGTAGTAAACACTAGTGGAAGAAAGAGGAATGAGGCAAAACCACAGACAAGCTAAAGTTGCATGCATGAAATGCAAGTAGATAGATTCTGTTAAGATTTTAATTTCAGACTTATTTTTTACCAAATATTATTTAGACAAATAGTTTATATATTAGCATATCAAAGGCTGCTGTACTTTACTATTTTCAGTTGTTTGAATATGGGTTTTCATCATTGCTTATTGTACAGTATGTGCAGTGCTGAATTATCTGCTGAATGCACTATGAATGCAAACTATCATAGGAAACTGGTGTTTATTACTGTATTCTATGAATATAATAGACACAATTAGACTATTTTGAAAAATATTAAATGCTCGCATGCTGTGTCAATAATAGGTTGTGCAATATAAGATAAATATTCATCTTAATGACATTCTTAACCTTTGTGTAGCTCTGCATGATAATGTAATGTCATTTTTTTCTTCTTGTTTAGTTTCATCTAAGAAATGTGTATCAAAAGCATTGAAAATAAACATGTAAAGAAGACAGATTACGCAGATGCTTTACTTCAGATGATGATGTTGATCAAGATTTTCCAAAGGATTGTCTTCCCCCTGTTGGAGTGTCACAACATCTTGACAATCATGTTTGGTTTAGTGGTAAAATTGACAGAGCACATCCCGTAGATTTTCTATAAACTGGATTGCATTTGCCAGTGAGATCAGCATAATTAGCATTCATTGTGTATCGGCTGTCTTCGAAAAGGTCAACCACAAAGCTTAAATGCTGTGGGAGAAATAAAGCCTACTTATTAATTTATTTTACGTGAGAAGGCAAATGTGTCATTAGAGGTCTCATGGTGTTATTTTCCCTGCACAATTCAATCCATATGCTTCATTGGAGACATTTATTGCATGTAATGTAAGAACATTTCATACAGTAAACAGGAATATTGTAATGTGAAATGTATTGCTGTCATTGCTGTATTATCAATATAAATTATATAAATTTGGTTCTGTAAAGCTGATATGTAATTTTATTTGCAACATTATTTTCCATTCTATGCTGTCATACTAAATAACACAGCCTTATGAAATTATCCCCTGTTCAGAGCCACTAAAGGTGCAGAGAACCATGATTTGGGATAAAGAGGAGTAAGCTATGGCTATAAAACAAATAGTTAAAATAGAAAGACATGATTAAACTGAAGCCTGATATGAGAGAACAGCTATCTTCTATTGCCCTTTTCAGTGGCATTCTTGCTCCATGAATCAGCAGGATCAAACTGCAGGGATAAAAATAATTCTTAATCTTCCATTGAATTAATTATAAGTGCAATTTTATATAGAGAGCAGGAGTGGTTGTGTAAAGGTAATATGTTCCTTCACACTGGCTCCATTTTCTGGCTAACTGGAGCCACATTACATGTTGCTGCCAGGATATTCTCACCAAAAGGCAAAGACTCAATCACAACCCTATTTAATCATCACAAGCTCCACAGCTGGTTGGGAAGTACCCCTGCTGGAAAGTGTGAAGAGACAAGTTAGTAGAGCTTGGATAGCTGTGTTTTTTCACCCCACAGACCTCGTTGTGAACGTGAACGTCTGCTAGATACAATTTCAAGATTACAGATTAGTATTTTACAGCAAAAATGGCATCTAAAATTCCAGGTAAAACAACAAAAAAAATTCTGTTGTGGCAAAGTTGTTGCATAACACTGGGTTTGTCCAATTTTATCCAATTCCCTTTTATTTTTCTTTCTGTGAAATAGCGCCGGTGTAGCGGGTTGCTGTGAAATGTCTAGCTGGTGAACTTGCTAGCTACTGTCAAGGTCAATCTCACAGTTGATTGGTCCGCGATGTGGTCATGGTCAGTTTTGAAAACAAAATTCTGAGCGAATTGCTGGTTGTAGAATGCAGAATTTGAGGGTATAAACATAGTCTATGGTGCTGGATTTCTTTCAGAACAGTTCTTTCTATGAAAGTTCCCCGACATTTAAAAAAATAAAAGTTACATACTCAAGCTTTAAGCTAAGCAGAATTTCAGGAGTAAGTGCCATTTGCAAGTAATTATCTCAACTCTGAATCTGGCGCTAAGCGAAGACAATTACCTATAGACATAAGTCTTATAAACTTTTTATGAATGACTTATTCAGCTAACTCAGGCGCTGCCCTGAAATCTGAAAGGGTATATGATTTTTAAAAAATAATAATTTTATGTTAGCTGAAAGTCTATGAATTGTGGATGTTTGCGCACAACCCTGAATTTGGGATGTCTTTTATTGCTAAGTTATTTCCTTATACAAATCAACACGTTTGCGCATACAATTTACGAACCATTGACATTCATCTGCTGAAACACCTGGGATATGCACATTATTGAAATTCTGTGCATATTTCATGAATTCCACACTGGGTTTCTGTTGGATCTTTTATTAAGAACAAAAGTAAGAAGAATTAGTGTTGTGAATGAGGCCCATTATGTTATGCTCTGAGACAGTGATTATCCTATGCTCACAAGGCTTTTTTGAGGTTGTCTGGCTGTTGGGTCTCTCTGGTTCACTGCGGGTGTAGCATCTTTAGTCCTATGTGGAACAACTGGCCACATGCCTAGGTAATGTTTTTCAGCTGTGAGCTGACTTTAGGGAACTCTGGTACTTTTTTCTGGCAAATGCTGGCTGGTTTAGAGTTTTCACTGAAACCAATGTCCTGACCTCAAGACTTACATGGAATTTTCCATCATGAGTAATGGAGTGATGAGAAGCTTGCCTTGTTTCAAAGGTGAGTCCCAGTCTATTGGATTAAGACTCTTAAGCCTAATTTATACTTTGTCGTACGCCCTTATGACAAGCGTCGAATGATGAAAATTAAGGCGGCGCACGACGTTTGGTATTTATACTTCGGGCGACTGTCTGCCAAGAGGGTTCGATTGTCTGCGGGTGTAGCATCTTTAGTCCTATGTGGAACAACTGGCCACATGCCTAGGTAATGTTTTTCAGCTGTGAGCTGACTTTAGGGAACTCTGGTACTTTTTTCTGGCAAATGCTGGCTGGTTTAGAGTTTTCACTGAAACCAATGTCCTGACCTCAAGACTTACATGGAATTTTCCATCATGAGTAATGGAGTGATGAGAAGCTTGCCTTGTTTCAAAGGTGAGTCCCAGTCTATTGGATTAAGACTCTTAAGCCTAATTTATACTTTGTCGTACGCCCTTATGACAAGCGTCGAATGATGAAAATTAAGGCGGCGCACGACGTTTGGTATTTATACTTCGGGCGACTGTCTGCCAAGAGGGTTCGATTGTCTCTATGGTAACGTGACGACAACCGCTGACCATTTGTTTACATTTCTAATAGGCTATACTTGGCAGCGCTCGGTGAAATTATTGAAATTGCGGAGGTGGAAGAACTTTTAAAACGTATCCATGACAATTAATTTAGTATGACATTGTCTGCGACATAACAACATTCTAGAGGTGCGCGACACTGAGAAAAAGTGTTGAGCGAGAGTTTTTTCAGTTGGATATACGGAATTTGCGTCAATCGACACTTGTGGTAAGGGCGTACAACGAAGTACAAAATTAGGCTTTATGATGCAAGGTTCATCACAAGGGCAAGGCCTGGCCTTTTCCAGGGCCTAGTTTGTTTTTGTCAGGAACAGACATTGGGTTACCATGCTCACAGCTAGCTCTCTCTCTCTCTCTCTTTCTCTCTCTCTCTCTCTCTCTAGCACACATACACACACACAAATCACTCTACAGGAAAGGAAAAAAAAACATGCTC
Source organism: Ilyophis sp. 1 JC-2022 (assembly GCA_022702515.1). Classification (NCBI taxonomy): domain Eukaryota; kingdom Metazoa; phylum Chordata; class Actinopteri; order Anguilliformes; family Synaphobranchidae; genus Ilyophis; species Ilyophis sp. 1 JC-2022. The sequence goes on from CM040403.1 coordinate 107,562,297, forward strand.
TGATTGGCTCAATGTGAACAGGAAGTCCAGACACCAACCAAAGCTGTTGTTTGACTCCACCACATTGTAGACGTTTTGTTGGGATGATTTCTCACATTAATAAAAATGTATACATTTTGTAATATACATTATTTGACCAGAAGGTAAATGTCTATCTATTCTGTATTAGCCAGAGTTTGAAAATGCCTACTTCTCTCATGAGAAATACTATTTTGTGATGGCATCTGCATCTTGGTTTCCACCCTGGATGTAATGTGTTTTATTAGTCTATTACATTTGTAGATTACCCAGAGAACATATAGTAAACATTTTGCTATTTCAGCAGCCTAAATAGTTTAAATTAATCTGGCTTGTAGAAACCACTGCATCAACAAAATTTCCTGTAGATGGAAATTGTGTTCATATTGTTTAAAAGTTAAATGACAAACTTCTGTTGGAAATATTGTGTCAAAAAAAAACATGAGCTACACTGTTTAGTTGATAACAGTTATATATTTGTGATTCAAGGCACAGTTATCCAGTTATCCACCACACTCGTAAAAGGCTCTCAGTCAATGCACAAGGTGAAGTAATGCAAAGTAACAGAGTTGGAGTGCCACACTCCAGCAGTCTAAAAAGAATGTATTGTATCAGTTTTGCCAGCTTTTTCAATTCAAGAACAAAGTTAGACATCATGTCACCAGGGTGTGTGGGGAGGAAGGGGTTCAGGTTTTAGCCTCCCTCAAAAAAAAGGTAGAAATCCCAAAGTTTGGCCTGTACGGGACGGCTTTGTCCTCAAAGGAGATTAAGAACCTGGAGAATAGTGACATAACTTGCCATGCTTGCGTGCAAGCCTTGCTAGGTTGAGCCATCCTTCTCTGGAGCATTTAGAGTGCATATGGTGTGGCATCCCCTAGTAGCTCTGCTTTAAACTGTTTAGGGGCCTGAGGCTCTTCCAGCCCACCAGTGTTCACGTTCTGCTTTATTTATATCATTTACATTTATGCAAATGTGCTTGGTTGAGGCTACCGATCAGCCTCTTTTTGTGTGAAATCAGCATTGCCCCAGAGCATAGACACAGTTTGAGCATGGGGTGCCTGGGTATGACAGTGCTGCCACATGCAAACACACGCACACACACGCATGCACACACACACTTACACAGTCAATTAAGCCTAGATAGCTTTCTGGGTCCTTACGGTATTTGTATGTATCACTTTGCAGAGCTGTGGGTAATGAGATTATGGTTAGGAGCTTCTTTTTAGTATTCATTGGGAGTAGATTAATGCTGAATCTAGTTTTATTTCTTTACGTTCTTTTGCTATTCACAACTGAGTGTAAATGCAGAAATTATGCAAGATCGAGAAATTAACAGATACCCCAAAAATCTAACAAGCTTGACTAGATTCCCTGGTTAGGCAACTCTGGCACTGCCCCTGTGCTCTGGCTGTGATGGCCTTTGAGCTGAATTGTATGGAACAATCTCATATTTCTGCAGGGTGTAAACACGAGAAAATGAAGAATATCGTTTTGGGACAGGAATAACTGGCAGGCAAGGAAAACAAGGGCAAACAGCTTGACTATTCACCTTTAATGCCAGATATTTACCGCCTGTTCAACCCATCCTCCTAGCTGTTGTAATTATGAGGACAGTGCTTCACAACTATCACAGTAGTCTCCACATCTGGGAACTGAACACCACTTGTGTCAAGTGAAGATGCCAACTTGCTGACACTGGTTTAGTACGCCATGTGATCTCGAATCTTAAATATGTGGTATGAATAATAATAAGAGTATTCTGGAACGGAAAAGGTTTCGAATAAATATTTGCAGTCACATGTTTTGAAAATATTTTTTTTTAATGTGTGTTTCTAAATATTACAGGGCGCCTACCTAAATTATTTACAGCACATCTCCTGATATGTTAGTTCTTCTTGTCTCTTTCTTTTCAGCATTAGTTCTGCGAGGGAAAAGTGACACCTCAGAGAGTCTCTGTGACATCTGTGAGAGGCACACAGTGGGGAAAGTGAGGCTGCGAAGCATACAGTAATAGCCTGCAATGTCAGGAAATCGTGTGCTATCCCTCTTCTCCAGTGTGCCTTCCCATATATCCACTCTGAGATCCATCTCCCACAACTGGGAACTCCCTTTACAGCCAGATGATAGGACAAGAAAACGCATGGCCTCCTCAAGGAATAACAGCCCTCCATTAACCGGGAGCTTTATCTATTCTCACGTATTAACAGTACCACCGGTGGGAAAACAAAGGCTTTATGTATTGCCGTTGTGATCTGTGTTGACTGTCAAATATCATGACTTCTACATAAAACAAAATCTGATGTAATTTTAGAGCCCTTGCCCCATTGAAAGGGACACACAAATAACGTGAATAACTAATTTGCAAAATGATTTTGACATGCCTTGTTTGAACATTTTGAAGTAACGTTTATGGCAATATAAAATTCTCGAAAATATATTATTCAGACTCACACAATTTGTTTTGTACACATAATCATATTGTTTTATAAAAGTATAGTGTCCAAATTATTTTCACCCCTGCTTTCAGTACTCATTGCACCATCCCTTTGCAGACATGATACAACTGATTGGTCTTATATACTGTACTATGGGATTAATGATGAATCAATGATTAATCAATGATCTTTGACCATTCTTCAATCACTCTCGCATGCATTCTCACGCTGCACTCACTCATTGACTCATTTACTTCACTACATATTTTCTCCTTGTTTGTTGTCTCGTCGCCAGTTCGTACTCTCGTTGTACTAGTTGTATCTTGTAACTCGGCCTGTGAAATTCCTTCTGTCTAGCTTATGTTTATTACCTGTTCCAGTTTTGTCTCCTTATCCCGCCACCCTGCTCATCCCCACCTGCATTGTTCACCCTTCTCCCGCTGCCATTGTCCTCCGGTCTGTCTGCAACTCAACCATCCCCACTCCAGCTCCCACTGCATCCAGCCTGCTTCTGCTAGCCCCAACCCCGTTCCTGACCCTCATCCTTAGTTCTCCCTTTCTGTTTGTGCTCCAATAAAAGTGCTCCGCGGAGCTAGTATCGAGTCTGTCTCCGAGTCCTGCGTTTGGGTCCGCACCAGTGGAAGGAATCCTAACAAGATCCTTCCATCGTTGGTTGTGGACTATACTTTGTGACACCAAACTCAAAGCTCAACCAGTATAATTTAAAACAAACTCTAGTTTGAGCATAAATTCAGAGTTGCATAACTAGCTTAATTTAAACCAGTTGCACCAACTAACTTAGTTCCGACGTAGAGTTAAGATACTGTACAACTTTACACCTATTCCCTACTAGGTGTAAAGTGATTTCTAAAGCAGCTGTTGTCATGGCCCATTGATTTGAAAGATTGGAGAACCTGGAGGATATAATTCAGCAAGTTATAAGTTGGCAATGCTGTATGTGACAATGTTTTGGTTCATGGAATAATTTACGATCGACTTAGTTAAGATGTAACGTAAGTATCCACAGTGCAGCTGAACAAGAACATAACTTTAGTTTAAAACTAACTAGTTAGAATGTAACATTTAGTATTGACTTTACATCCTAACTTACGATCAAACTTGTGTTATACTGGTGCAGCTGACTGTAGGACTCATAACATGAAAGATCCACCACAGTATTTCACTGTAGGCATGAACTTATTTTCAACGTCCTTCTCCTGATGCTAAACATTTTTTACATTTTGTGCTCATCTTTATCAAGGGGGCCAATCATTTTGGAGCTCATTCCATGTATGGGTAAGCTTTGCCCGACAATTCATGAAAATAAAGCTTAATGTATATTTTTTCAATGAGGATTGCAGCTTTTTATTTCTGTGTTAGTTTCTCAATATGACAACTCCAGCTGTGAATTGTGGTGAAAAGTGGGAGTCTCATGCATGGGAGTCTAGTAATGGTAGTTGTAGTAATATTCATGGTCATCATAAATATAGCCAGCAAGTAACCAGGGAAACATAAATAGGAGGTATATAAATGTCATGGTATGTCTATGTGCATATAGCCAAATGACTATTCAGCCATTATTATACCATGACAAGATGAGTTCTGAGATAATCGAAGACACAAGCAATACATGAATAGACGGTATAGCAATGTCATGGTATATAAATATATTATTCAACCATTATTATGCCGTGAAGATGTGAGTTCTCAGACAAGATCTGAATGGGTGGACTCGATTTGACCATGTCGGGCTATCCCGCATCACGTGGAGGCCGAGGTAAGAGCTTGCTGCTGGAATCAAGTGTAAATGGGCGCCCTAATTGGCAGCGTGCATCATAAGCAAATCAAAAGATCCAAAAACCAACATGGCTCAATATGTTTTTAGCGGACAAAGCGGCGAAACCTTGCGGCTGCTTTTTGGGCAAAACGAGTGCAGGACATGCCCATTCGGTCGGTCATGGTTGGGAGGTCCCCCGCTTGCAAAATGAGTCCACCTATTGCTTCAGTGGAGGGAACAGAGAATTGCCAGGATATGGACAACACATTCCACAGCTGTGGGCCAGTCCTGACAAATCATTGTGTAATCCAATGAATTCCTTTTGTAGTTTTACTTTGTAATCTCCTCAGGTCAAAATGTCCATATTTGTGTTTGCAGTTTCAATCAGTTAAGGAAATGTCTCAATTTTATACATTGTATTATTAATTGACCTTAAAGCTCTTTAAGCATTTTTATTTCATTATTTAAAAACAAAAGCATGTTGTAATTGTTATAAGGAATCAGATCCATATTACTGATATGCTTTAAACTCCCTTTACTAATTAAATATTGCATGATAAAATAGTTTCTCTGACCTGTGTGACATTTTCTCACTGAAAAATGAAACAGTTGCCTCCTGAATGTGCTTTTTATCACAGAAACTCAGATTTTAACCTTTTCTGACCTGGATCCAATTACAGAGATAAGTGTATCAGCTGTTTGTCAGCTTAACAACCCTCTGAATTACTTCTACTGCTATTTATTTGGAATTGAAATGGCAGAAATGCACAATAAAACCTGCATCTTTGTAGTCAAATGTTCATTCATGTCATGCTTTCTCAGCCTGCTTTTCCCTTTTTGACCACTTCCCTGGGGAGCGCTCGTGTGCGTCTCTTCTCTTGGTTTCTTTGTCCGTTTCGTGTTTTTGGGTTTGCTACTCAGTGTATTCACCTGTTCTGTAGTTCCTGTCATTATTTAAACCTCGCGTCACCTGTGTTAGACGCTTCCATATTGCCAATCTTTTGACAAGGAAAGCCGGTAATTTACGGGTTATTGCGGACATTAAGCGTCGACCGTATCACCTCAACATGTTGTGGTTCCACGGGACAAGGGTGCATGTGTTCAAGAGTTTGTTAGAAACTTAGAATAGGCTAGTCGTTTCTATCCTGTCTCTTTTTTTCACCCGTCTTCTGTCTTTGACAGATTGTCTTCTCCGTCTCTATTACCTCTTGTTTATGTGTTTCGGCTCCCTCGTTGTGAGCTATAGGGTTTTTCGTTGTTGTTTGCTTTAATATCTAGTTAAGAGTTTTTTCGCCCTCTTCGGGTCGCTTTGAGTTGTAACGGTATCTCCTGGTGTGGAGAGTTATTATTTGTTTGTAGTATTGTTATTCCCTGTTTGCGGGGTTTCCCTCCCGCTTTGTGGTGTTCAGTCGAGCACTTTCTGACCCCCTACTGTCGCGTCTGGTTCCTCGTTCCCACGCTACCCCTTACAGAATATGGAAGCCAGTATAGAGGTACCAGCTACAGTCGCTAATCTAGGGCAAATCCTCACAGCGCAGGAGGTGGTTATCTCCGGCCATGAGGAGGGCATTAGGGCTCTTCAAGCCTCCGTCCAAGCCCTACACACCCAGCAGACGCAGTTCACCAGCCAGCTGCGTTATCAGGGAGACGGGCTGCGTGAATTGGCGGACAGCATTCGCACATTAACGCTGACTATTACGTCCCCCCCGGTTACTTTACCTTCAATCCCGGTAGCACAAGCACCAAGTTCGGCGGTATTTATTCCTCCTGATCCCGCAGTGATTCCCGTCCCACGCGAGCTCAGGGAGCCTAAATTACAGCTCCCGCTTCGCTATGGAGGAGCGACCGGTAAGTGTAGGGGTTTTTTGACGCAGTGTTTAATTTTTTTAAAATCACAACCCTCTCGGTTTTCGACCCAGGATTCCCGAGTGTCGTTTATTCTCTCCCTTCTAACAGACACGGCCCTCGCTTGGGCGGATCCCTTAATCAGAGCATCTTCTCCCGTGATGTCCACTATGGAAGGGTTAGTAGAGGAGATGGCGTCGGTGTTCGACCATGACGTTTCCGGTCAGGAGGCAGCTATGCGACTGACCTATCTTCGTCAGGGTTCCGACGCGGTAGCATCATTTTCCATTGCTTTTCGAGCACTCGCAGGGGAGACTGTGTGGCCTGACGGACCGCTTAGCGCTCTTTTCCTTAAAGCACTTTCTGATCCCGTTCGAGATGCCCTGTCTTCGCTCGAACCGCCCACTTCATTCGGTGCGTTAGTGTCTACGGCTATCAGAATTGACAATCGGATTAGAGAGAGAGAGAGAGAAAGAGTCGCTGGGCCACGCAGTGGTCGGCCCTCTATTGGTGTGCCCCGTTCAGTGGTTGTTCTGGTTTCCTCATTTTCTGAGGAGCCCATGCAGGTTGATGGGACGACAGTACGGGATTCCAGGTTCACCAAGCCGAGAGAGGCGTGGTGTCATTATTGTAAATGTGCGGGGCATTACAGAGATAAATGTCCTAAGCTAGCGGGAAAAGAGGAGTCTCGCTAAGGGAATCGAGGTCCTTAGTGAGACATAATCATAATTCTCCTCGAACTTTAGTATCAGTACAGCTGAGTTGGAATAAGCATTCCACCAGCTGTATCGCTTTTATTGATTCCGGATCAGTCGAGTCCCTTATGGACATTAAGTGGGCTAGGGAGCAGGGGATTCCCTCAGTTTCACTTTCCGTTCCTCGGTTAGTAACTGCTCTTGACGGTCGTCCTTTGGGTACAGGCTCTATCCGGTGGGTTACCAGCTCCTTAACACTGTCTGTTTCGTTACAGGATCATACGGAGCGTATTCAATTTTTTTTTGTGGATTCTCCCACATATCCACTGGTTCTGGGACACTCATGGTTGGCTCAGCACAAACCCCATATTAACTGGGGAGCTGAGGGTTCGGTTATTCTCCGCTGGGGGTTTCAGTGCAGACACCACTGTTCGAAAAATAAAATACTTAGATCTGGCGGATTACTCCGCTCTTTTTCCGATCACAGTTCTGACAGCGAGCAGGAGGAGAGTGTTCACCGTGGTGCTCACGAGGCAGTAGCGTCATCTTGCGATACCAAGGGGAGTCTTGCTTGGGACTCGTTCGCTGACGGTCTTAGTGTGTGGGAGGAGGAAGGATCTCCTTCTGAGATCGATTGGGACAGTCCAGGCGATCCGGGTGGGTGGAGCTATTCAGTTTTCGTTGCCAGCTAATGTTCCCCAGCAGTACACAGATCTGGCGGAGGTGTTTAGTAAGCAGCGCGCCACTTCCCTTCCTCCTCATAGGCCGTATGATTGCGCCATCGACCTATACCCTGGCACGATTCCTCTCGGGAGCGTTGTATTCTTTATCGGCTCCTGAAAGTGCCGCTATGAAAACTTACATAGAGGAATCGTTAGCCAATGGATTCATCAGACCTTCCACATCGCCGGCGGGGTCCGGTTTTTTCTTTGTTAAGAAAAAAGACGGGAGTCTTAGGCCATGTATTGATTACAGGGGACTTAATGCGATAACTGTTAAGAATCGTTATCCTCTCCCTCTTATGAATTCGGCATTTGAACGCCTCCAGGGGGCGTCTATTTTCACAAAACTTGATTTACACAGCGCTTACAACCTCGTTCGCATTCGGGAGGGAGACCAATGGAAAACTGCGTTTAACACCCACTCGGGACACTATGAGTACCAGGTGATGCCGTTCAGGCTCACTAGCGCCCCCTCAGTTTTCCAGGCGTTAGTGAACGATGTGTTAAGAGAGATGCTTGAGAAATCAGTGTTTGTGTATATTGATGACATTTTAATTTTTTCTCCTGATATTTCCAGTCACATTCGCCATGTCAGGCAGGTTCTTAATGCTCTGCACAAGGCTCAGCTGTTTGTAAAGTCAGAGAAGTGTGTTTTTCACACAAAATCAGTGTCGTTCCTGGGATTCATTGTGGCTGATGGCAAGGTTCAAATGGACCCAGAGAAAGTCTCGGCTGTTAAGAATTGGCCCACGCCATCCTCTCTCAAACAGGTTCAACATTTTTTAGGCTTTGCGAATTTTTATCGTAGGTTTATTCGGAATTTCAGCGCGGTAGTTGCTCCTATTACAGCGCTCACAAAAAAAACCTCTTCTCGGTTTCTATGGAACTCGAGGGCCGAAGCGGCATTTTCTGACCTCAAAAAACGTTTCACGTCCGAACCTATTCTTGTCACGCCTAACCCTTCCCTTCCGTTTGTAGTAGAGGTAGACGCGTCTGAGTTAGGAGTAGGAGCCATTCTCTCCCAGCTATCCCCTATTGACCACAAAATGCACCCCTGTGCTTACTTTTCTCGCGCATTAACACCTACCGAGAGAAATTATGATGTGGGGGACCGGGAGCTTTTGGCGGTCAAAATGGCGCTTGAGGAGTGGCGTCACTGGCTTGAAGGGGCGGAACATCCGTTCACGGTGTGGACGGATCATAAAAACTTGGAGTACATGCAGCTAGCCAAGAGGCTTAATTCTCGCCAAGCCCGGTGGGCGTTATTCTTCTTGCGCTTCAACTTCCTGCTCACGTATCGCCCCGGCTCCAAGAACGTGAAGCCAGATGCCCTTTCTCGCGTCTTTGATCATTCGGACAGGGCTTCTGTTCCTGAATTTATCATTCCCGCCGACCACATTGTTGCTCCGGTTATTTGGGCCATTGAAGCTGCAGTGCAAAGGGCGCTGCGCTCCAATACAGGGCCTGGAGGGGGGCCACCTCACTGTTTGTTCGTGCCACTGAGGCTTAGGTCCCGTGTATTACGATGGGGGCACACTTCACAATTAGTTGCTCATCCGGGCGTTCACCGCACAAAAGAGTTTCTTGCTCGGCGGTTTTGGTGGCCCAGTCTGGAGAGGGATGTTCGGAGTTTTGTTGCAGCTTGTCCGGTGTGTGCCCGCAGTAAGGGTTCACATCTCCCACCCTCGGGGCTTTTGCGCCCTCTTCCCATTCCCAGCCGTCCTTGGAGTCACATCGCCCTCGACTTCGTCACCGGGTTGCCTATGTCACTGGGTAAGTCTGTGATCTTAGTCGTGGTAGATCGCTTCTCCAAGGCGGCTCATTTTATTGCTTTGTCTAAGCTGCCATCAGCGTCTGAAACTGCGCAACTTATGATAGATCACGTCTTCCGGCTACACGGGTTGCCGTTGGATGTGGTTTCTGATCGCGGCCCTCAGTTCGTGGCCAAGTTCTGGCGCACATTCTGTTCTCTGCTTGGTGCCTCGGTCAGTTTGTCGTCGGGCTTCCATCCTGAGACGAATGGCCAGACCGAGCGCACTAACCAGACACTGGAGAACACTCTGCGTTGCCTAGCAGCCTCTAATCCTACTTCCTGGAGTGCACACCTGGCTTGGGCAGAGTATGCCCATAATACGTTGCGCAACGCATCCACGGGGCTCTCGCCTTTCGAGGCTCAACTGGGGTATCAGCCTCCACTATTCCCTGAGCTTGAGAAGAATGTTGAGGTCCCCTCCGTGGCATCTTTTATTCGGAGGTGTCGTTCTGTGTGGAGGCGGGCGCGCACTGCGCTTCAGCGCGCTGCTGCTAGACACAAGGTGGCAGCTGACAGACGACGTCGCCCTGCTCCCGCATTCAGGGTAGGGCAACGCGTGTGGCTCACTACGCGGGATCTGCCGTTAAGGGTGGAGTCTCGCAAACTCGCGCCCCGTTTTATTGGGCCATTTAAGATTATTCGGCGCATAAATCCTGTTACGGTGAGATTACAGCTCCCCCGTACTATGCGTATCCATCCCACTTTTCATGTCTCCCGGCTTAAACTTGTCCTTATTAGCCCGCTGGCCTCCGCGGAGAAGCCACCGCCACCTCCTCGGATGATAGAGGGGGGTCCAGTGTACACGGTCCGGCATATTCTAGCCGAGAGACGGGTCGGGAGAGGTTTTCAATTTTTAGTAGATTGGGAGGGTTATGGCCCAGAGGAGCGTTGTTGGGTTCCCTCCAGAAACATCCTGGACCCTCAACTTATCAGGGATTTCCGGGGTCGCAGGCTTGAGGGATCGTCTGGGGTCGTCCCTTAGTGGGGGGGTCCTGTCATGGTTTCTCAGCCTGCTTTTCCCTTTTTGACCACTTCCCTGGGGAGCGCTCGTGTGCGTCTCTTCTCTTGGTTTCTTTGTCCGTTTCGTGTTTTTGGGTTTGCTACTCAGTGTATTCACCTGTTCTGTAGTTCCTGTCATTATTTAAACCTCGCGTCACCTGTGTTAGACGCTTCCATATTGCCAATCTTTTGACAAGGAAAGCCGGTAATTTACGGGTTATTGCGGACATTAAGCGTCGACCGTATCACCTCAACGTGTTGTGGTTCCACGGGACAAGGGTGCATAAGTTCAAGAGTTTGTTCGAAACTTAGAATAGGCTAGTCGTTTCTATCCTGTCTCTTTTTTTCACCCCTGTCTTCTGTCTTTGACAGATTGTCTTCTCCGTCTCTATTACCTCTTGTTTATGTGTTTCGGCTCCCTCGTTGTGAGCTATAGGGTTTTTCGTTGTTGTTTGCTTTAATATCTAGTTAAGAGTTTTTTCGCCCTCTTCGGGTCGCTTTGAGTTGTAGCGGTATCTCTCCTGGTGTGGAGAGTTATTATTTGTTTGTAGTATTGTTATTCCCTGTTTGCGGGGTTTCCCTCCCGCTTTGTGGTGTTCAGTCGAGCACTTTCTGACCCCCTACTGTCGCGTCTGGTTCCTCGTTCCCACGCTACCCCTTACAATTCATTGACATTTCTTCACTAAATAATGTCATAATTATCTCTAAGGTTTTTGGAAGTTAAGTTAAGTTTCTATAAACCATTACAACCCTTTTACACCAGGGGCCGTATTACAGAAACATCGTAACTCTGGTATCCTATTTTAGACTTGGGTTAACTTGGGTTTAAGATACGATGTTTCTGTAATACGGCCCCAGGATCATAAGAAAATATTGCAGAGGCCTCAATGGACATGTGCAAAAGAGAACTGGCAAAAGAGGTGGAAAATATAAATGAAGCATAATAGTTGGCTCAGTTGACTGTTAAACTAATTTTTATATATGAAATAGGCATTCATTAGTAATGTCTGAACATGTGCTTCTTACTTTTGATGTGATTGTGCCTATTGTTAACCATAGCATCAAATAACATTATACTGCCAGCATTATTCAGCATGATTGTATATACCACTATAGCTGCCTGCATCAGTCTTGGACCCATTCAGAAATTAGTTAATATTTCCGTGACCCGGGGCCGCTGCGGTAGTACAACAGTTGTACTCCGAGGATCGGGGTTCGCGCCCCGGACCTGCCATTTTCCGAGCATGGCCGGCGCCCTGTGGGAGCAGCAATTGGCAGCTGCTTCCGGGTGGGGGGAGGGGCTCGGAGAGAATCGCTGCGCATATAGCATGGACGGGTTGGAATCACGGTCAGGCTTGGAAGGATTCGCGCGAGCGCGGCGCCCTTCGCTCTACCGCCGGCTGACGGAGGTTGTGCAGCAGTGATTCTCTAGCGGTTGCTACACGGGGGGAATTTAATTAGAATAGGGGTTCAATTGGCTACGAAATTGGGAGAAAAAAATGGGAAAAATCAGAAACAAAATTAAAAAATATATATATTTCCGTGACCCATTTTCTGCACAGCAAAAATGTCTGTGTAAAGCTGACACTGCTGACACCTAGGGTGTTTTTGCTGTGTGGAGGCTACTTTCTTGTTTTTGCATTAAAGAAACATTTAACGATTTAACGTGTGGGCCCTGTCTTACACCCAGCGCTAAGAGCCGTAACTCAAACGCAAGTGTCTTTATAGTTTCAGACCGGTGCAAGGGTCCTTTTAACGGCCAACGTTCACGTTGTTTAAATCGAAAATGAACTTGCGCCCATAGCCATTGAAGTCGTGCTGCAGTTGTTTCAATGTTATTTTAACTGTGTGATATTAAGTAATATGCGTCCACACAGGGGCGTACACAAACATGCAAAACTATCAAGATCACATTATTAAATGGAGATTCATATTTTTTTCCAAAATATATATATTTTTTTTTCCGGAATAGACGCACATTGTGGCTTTTTTTAAGGCATTAAATAACCAGTAAAAATGCGTTGGTCATATTTCCATAAGCAGGACAATATAAAAACAAGAGAAAATATGCGTTAACCTATGGGTTCCCAACCTGAGAGCTTTAGTTTATTTGTTGTCATTATTAAGGAAAAATAACACTGTGTGCTAATAATCACAAATGAAAAGAAATGAAGCTTGAACATCGGTAGCCAAAATTCATTGCCTGTGATCTGTCTGCTGTGGGAACAGCCTCATGTTTGACAATGCTTCATTGTATAATCAAATGAAATTTGTTAAACAAGCAGACTAATTTGGCTAAGGTGAGCTTCTGGTAGCTTGTTCTCCGACGTTGCAGGTGCTTTTAACAAAATGAAACCGCATAGCCTATATTAAATAGGAAATAGTTTGTTCGGGAATTATCGGGAACCTATGCCGGTGTTAAACCCAAATGTTTAAGATTATTATTGTGTATATGCAAACATGTCATAATGGTTAGTCCGAATAATATTGATCTATATATTCCTTGCTCACACACTTTAACCTTGCGCACGAGCAGGTTTCCCCAGCTGTACATCGCTCTTTTTGCAGTCTTATTGAATTCGCCATTAGCAATCCACCAAGGTGCAAATGCAGGTAGCTTTTAAATGGAATTTTGATAACACTGGTTTCTTGCATGTTAAGCCAAAAACACACCTATAATTAATATAATATAATATAATATAATATAATGATAAACTATATAATAGAATATAACCAGGTTCAAAGTTCTGACCCTGGCCTACACTGCAGCCAAAAGGTCAGGCCCCTCCTACCTACAGGACTTGATCCAGCACTACGCTCCTGCTCGACAACTTCACTCTGCTGCTGCACGGCGACTTGCACTTCCCCCTCCCTCTGTGGTAACGGCTCTCGCTCATCCCGACTGCGGCGTTTCTCCACTCTAGCTTTCCATTGGTGGAACGAACTCCCAACTCCGCTGCACTCAACGCACTTTTT